>CM055821.1:48621217-48773539 GCA_029582265.1 Zoroaster sp. YZ-2022
AAATTGATGAAAAACCCCAAACCCCTTTTGTTATCGCATCGTCATTTTAATAGACTGGATTAAGTCGCTCGATTAAGTATGTGTGTGTATTATGTACGAAGATATTATGGAGAATCACTTCCGAATAATGTGGGACTTGGTCACATAGTCCGGCGTTTGTCACTGAATACAAAATGCGCTATAAATGATAATGTGATGACGTCACAGGACATTGCAGGCCAAAAGAGCACATCTACAGTACCCACAAATGTATAGCATGAAAAAGTTTGATGGTCGGGTGTATACTTCTTGAGATATGCTGTCCTAGTTACTAATTAAATAATGCGTGAGCTATAACTAATAATTAATTAAATTTTTAGTCTAATGACATTTAGAAACTACGTCAAAGGCATAAGCTTCCATATGGTATATGATTTATATATTATGATGATTCAAAAGAGGACATTTGGTCAGAAAGTCATGTTAAAGTCAATGGGGTTTGGGGGTAAAGAAAGAATAATAATGCATAATAAAAAAAAATAAAAATCTCGACAGAAACAAGGCTGTTCCGGTCTCTCGGGAACAGTAATAAAATATGTGAGGCTGCATCTGTTCTATAAAAATATTTATTTGCTGTAATTCATTAACAAAATTAACAAAAAATTAACATTAAAGGGGCACAAATTGTTTAACGACTGAGGTTGGTCATAATTAAAGGTGACAACTAGAACCATTATTCGCCGGTACATAGGTGTATGGTTACAATGCAGGTATTTGTATTAACTCATCAAAAGTTAAAATGATTTGCCCCTATAATATTAATTTTTTAATTTTAATTACAACAGTATGGAGATGACATTTCACTGCTAAACATATCATACTAACGATATAAATACACTTTTAACGACAGAGGCTGGCGCAATGTCACTTCATTTTCGCCTGCGCCCCGGGCCGTGTGAAACGTACCGTATTGGTGCAGTAAATCCACTGGACCAACCTGATCGTGGGTTTTCGTTACATCTATCCAGTTTTTTAAACTGACCCGATCCCGGGTTAAATCCGTGGGAAAAACCTGCGGCCTGAATCCGCGGCTGGCTTGATCGCTGTAATTGAAATGGTGAATAGCCGAATGAAATGATGATTGGACAAATGAAATAATTACGAATGGCCAGATAAATGACGACTGGCCGAATGAAATGACGAAAAGCGAACGAAATGAAGACTAGCCGAATGAAATGATGAGTAGCCGAATGAAATGGTGATAGCAAGAATGAAATAATTGATCGGCCAGGCAAATGGTGAATCAGCCGAATGAAGCGATATAGGCACCGAAGGCGGCCTTGGCGTTCCGTAGTGTATTGCAATTTTATCTGAACAAATATTTCCCAATAGCTCCAGCTTTTCATTTTTCTTATCCACTTTGTGGCCGTTATTGATTGGGTTTGAAAAATCCATGTAAATTTTGCTAGGGGTATTGGGGCCGCTGGCTCCTTTATTGCTTGTCTTTAAATCCGGAGGATCACCAACGTGTGATTTGCCAAAACCCGGACAAATGACACCCTGATTTTCATTTGTTATTATTGGTTTATTGAACTTACATGACAGCTGAATTATAATCAGATTACAAAGATTAACAATTGTTTACATTAATTTGACATTGATATGGATTTAACAACTTTACATTTATTTAATAATAATAAAACTACCCTACAAGAACCAAGAGAAATTTTTATGCATTTGATGTACAGTTTCAAAATAATATAATTCCTTATCAATTATATAGACCATGTAACAGAGTTTGATTGAGGGCGCTGTTTTGTAAGCTAGTTATGTCATGTGTCACATAATCTACTAAAAGTATCTTAAAAGACCCACTGGCTCCAAGGTGTAAGAAAGGATAACACTCACCACTTATCACTCCGTTCTGCCCTGGTTCACCCTAAGGCAAAGTGAACAGCCGTTCGCTTCATTCAGTTCAAACCCTGAACAAAAATACAATACAAATGAATGGCTGAATGGCATTATTTTATAATATTATTTCATTTTTATATAGCCTAGCACGCCTTAGCACTTGGCGGCACGAACACAATATCTTCTTGTCCTCACAGGTATCCTTTTACTCCTGGATGAAGAGACATTCACAGTTAAGTGTCTTGCTCCAGGACACCGTACCATGACTGCATCTAGGTTTCCGAGACAACCCTGATTGACAACTCGGCCATCAGAACACAAGTCCAATGCACTATAAACCAATCAATAATGTCACTCCATTTAGAAATCTCAAGAGATATAGAGACACAAGGAAATATTATGTGAATTGAGTATTAATTGTCAGATGGGCCCGTCAACCCTGATGGGCTGACCAACAAACTAGCTGGGCTGTCAGAATAGGACTTATCTGCACCTGTTCTCACCTGGTTTTTAATGGATGTCCAATACTTGAGGTGGGTACCATGGACCACCGTTGGATACTTAGATGCATCCGTGATGGGGTCAACTCTAAGTCAGGTAACTGAAGTATACAAGAAAAATGACCTCTTTTTCAATACTATTTGCCTAAATTATTGATGTGTTTTTACTTACAATGTTTAATGTAAGGATATGTATACTCATCAAAGGCACATTGATCTGTATCCACTTCAGAACAGATTTAGAAACCAACTTGTGATGGACACACATTGAAAATCTGTTCATAACAGATTTAGAAACTGAAGGTGATCACGAATATTTCCAGCCAGTCACTAGTAGCATACATGCCCAATTTTAATTTTTTTATTTTTTTATTTTTTTTATTGTCATCTTTCTTTCATCTACTTGTTTTAATACACTCTCTACACAATTATTTCTGTGCCGGGCAGGGTATAATTACTGTGAAACTATTCTGTCTGAAACTTGCTTTTAGCACAAAATAAATCAACTGCTATTGACAATGAATTTCCAAAATAAAATTGTGAACTCAGCTGATAGTTTCAGTTCACAGATCCGGACTCTACACGTTATGTTCTTCTGCGCTTTGCCAAAAAGCGTATTCTGGATTTAAATACCTGCTGTCATGTATGTAGTTGCTGTGAATTACCATGATTGTTCCAAATCTGGAATCCATTTTACAACTATCTGCTTTTATAGCTATTAACCCTCCTACTATTGCTGCACTTTAGTGGGAAGTTGCTACAGAGGTCAAAACCAGTCGCTGTTTGTTTCGACTGTTGTTAAATGTGCACCCAGGGCATTTGATCACCCTGAACCAGCTACAGAGGACGATCAGAGCATACTGATCTGAAACGTCGAGTTAATGCCCCAGTTCTTTTCAGAACTAAGTACTACTCAATTGAGGATTCCACAGCGGGTAATACCGCAAGTGGTCTTACTTATCATCCTCACCATGCAAAGCTACAAGTTTTACCTAGACAATACGAGACAATGCTTTTACCAGTCGAAACAGTCGACTGTTTTGACCTGTAAATGTACTTACTACACGTAAGGTTTGACAGTGTTGAACTTTTAAGTGCATTAGATATGCCTTAAGTAAGACTAATTGCGGTGACACCATGTGGAATCTCACATGTAATCTTACACAATTAGTCTTACTTATCATCCTCACCATGCAAAGCTACAAGTTTTACCTAGATATACCTTGTAGAGTATATCAACATTTTGACTGATTTTGACCTTGTAGTAGTAGGAGGGTTAATTATTATAAGATAATATTATAAGATAATATTATATGATAATAATTATTGATAACACAAATTATTGATAACACCAACCGAAAAAAGAATGTCCTTGATTTTGCTGCAGATCTGAAGTTTTCCTGAAATAGGATGTTCCCTTAATGAAAACCGTTGCTTGTCGCTACTGGCAACCGCTGTCTTGATGTCATCAATGAATTGTGTCGACGAGAGCATTGAAAACAAGACAGGATATCGTCTGCACTTATGTAATACCTAGTTAAATAATAAAGGAATTAAAATGTGGTGTCATTTTGAAAATTTAGAAAGGATAAGAAAAAAACAAAAGCATGTATAACCACTGTTTAATGGAGAAGGTGGTGGAGAGAGAAAATACCAGTGCTGGACCACTTATTTGTTTTGATTTTGTAGAGTGGGTTGAGGAGGTGATAGGTTTTGGTTGATGACGTCATGGATGTTCACGATGACGTCATCGAGGTCAATTGATGAAGATGTATAGATAGTGGTGTGTGGTAATGAGGATGTTTCAAAAAATTGGTATTAAAAAGTTTCAAAAAATTAAGAAAAAAATAAATATTAATAATCGTAGTTAAAAAAATAACAATTGAAGTTATGGTTTTTAATAGTAAAGACGAGGATGACGACAAAAATATTTGTTATCGAAAGCAGTTATTCCATGCGAATGGCTTTTAGTTGGTAAAACAGAAAAGTGTTGTAGACCAAAGTGTGCCTGGTGACTTGTTTTGCGCGCAACATCGGTGGCGCGTTCGACACGGAAGAAGTATACCAGTTCCGTGTCGAAGATGTAAGAATGGAACAAAATCAAGGGGAAATTTATGTACGAAATGCGGTAATATTAGGAATTAAATTTTTAAAACGTTGAAGGAAAAGCTAGACGAAATTATAATCGCGTTATGAAATAGTTGTTAAATAAAAAACATTTCGTTTATAGTAAAAACGAGAATGGTGGGAAAGGTTATACGACGATCAACAAACGATGACTGTTCCGCTCTCGATGACGAAAAAGATGTAAAAAGATATTGACGCAGCAATACCGATATTATCAAAACGTTAACTTTAAAAAAAAAGGAGAATAAGTTTTTGCAGGATATTTTCGTATTAAAAATGCGTAAAGAAAAAGATGATGGTGCAACTGATAATGTCATGTTGTTTTATACTGAATATACAGTTTAGTTAATCCAAACTGGATTGAATAACCTATGTAATAATTAAATCTTTTTAAAATTAATGAAGATATAAAAAAGGTTTATAAAACAGTTCTGGGTGGGTTAAAGATCGTATTGAGAATATGTGTTTTATTTGTAAGAGAATCAATTTTGGATTTTGTTTTCAAAACAAAAGTAAAAATTAAAATTTTTAGTGTAAGGGAGGGTCTGTAGGTGTAATTACCCGCTCATGATATTCACTTGAAGCTTGGTTTTTCATCGTATGATTTTTTCTATCGTAAGGATTTACTTTAAATTCAAAAGGATTGCTTCTATAGCAAGTTCTTTTTTTTGGGTTTTTTTCTTTGTCGACGACGGGTTTGACGTCTTTTTGATTATCGACGACTTCATTTTAGGCGTAAATTGGTTCTGATGTTTTCTTTCATTTGACAGAATTTATTCTCGCTCTTTGGCGGATTAAATGAAATTCTTCTGACTTATAAGACCGTTTCGATCGCTTTCAAACGTGGTTCTCGATAGTGTTGAGTTTACTTTCTGCTGAAACTCTAATCTCGTCATTTTTAGCTTTTTAAATAATTTATTTTCCATGTTATCTGATATGAACGCTATACCGCCCAGCGTAAAGCCAGTCCTTCAAAAGCGTATCCGATCTTACCGCTGCTACGACGGTCGCGATGCACAGCGATACTGGCGATTCCAACGTTCCTGTCCCCGCCTGGCCCAATTTCGCCACCGTTTCTACGACGGAACAAGTTTTGATGATTTTATTATATTTTTTTATATACGGCCTCGCCTCGTTCTCTCTTTTAAAATTTCTTTTGAAGATATGTCGTCGATATTTTTCAAACGCGTTGCGTTTACGTTTAAATCATGGACATTGTTAGAAGTATCTATAGAGGTACAATTGGATAAAGTCTATTTTGTTCTGTAGGGACACTCATTATTCTATTAATAAATAAAGATTAAAAACATTTAATATTAATCCAATGGAAAATTATAAATTTTATATCAAAACAATTCCAGTTTCTAGAATCCAAAAAAGATTGCTCGTATATTTTCTATTATTGATGACAGTGCCTTCTATTTTGAAGCAAATTCGCATTCTAAAAGCTTTGCTTCATCATTATCAAAAAGTAAATCTTTCTCGATAATTAACTAAAGGAAAATGCCCCAATCTTCCCATGGAATAATTTCACGTTTTGAAACGTGTGAAAAATAATTATTATTATTGGTTATTTTAGCATAAGTTGAACAGTTTGATATTATAAAAAAGACATTAAACCATGGTTGACTTGACTCACCATACCACTTGATGAAAAACATATCAAAAAAATTATACAATGATATGTTTTGTTGAATTTCATCCCCTCTATCGATATAGCCACTTTTTTCAAATGTGAACCCAGTTGTTGTTTTTGTTTGAGAATTGCTGCTATCCTTCATAGACAAAGTAGATTCACTCTTGACTAGGACCGTAAATATAATTTATATATAATAATCATTTCAAAAATATATATGTAGTATTAACGCGACTACGCCTATTTCAGTAAACTTTTTTTATTTTATATTGAAACAGATTCAGTGGTTTTTGCCAGCATGAAAAAAAGCTCCTTTCAATATAAAACTTTTTCTCGAGTTTTGTAGCAAATTTCGTATTCTAAATGTTGCGATTCTTCGTTAAAAATAATTTTTTTTGTCTCAGGCCGGAGAAGGGAATACGATAGCCGTCGACTGCAAAATTACGCGTCACCGAATGCGAATAAAGACCGTCGACTTTCATAAATTTTACAAAAATTGAACAGTACGTCGGTGATACATGGAACATGAAAAGAGATTGGATTTAAGCACACCGTGCCATCCGAAGTATAATGTTTAAATTTTCGACTGAATTTATTAACGGTATCGTTTTGTATAATTTCATTCGGATGGAAATAAATCCGTGACGTTCGTAAATAAAGGGATCAGTGACAAGTTGTTGATGTTGGCTGTCGATGCCCGCTTAGCCTTCGATTAGGACCGTAATACTCGCCATTTATATATTAAATACATTAATGTTTTATTTAATTTCGACGGTTAAAATAACCTGACACCATACCGTGATTATTTATGTCTCTGCCAGAAAAGAATCTTTAATTTGAAAAAGAATCAATTCGTTAAACGCACCGGTTTTAAGATTTTTTGGCAACGGATTAGAATATTCCACCCACATACTCTCTCCAACGATTTATCTTGCTTAAACGGAAAAACGTTTAAAAATGAACAAGGTTTACCGTCATAAAAAATTTTCGCTCGTGAAATTTGATCACCAATGAATGTACATTATTTTAAAGGTTGTAAATTAAGTTTTTCCTTCGTGCTTTCCATGGCTATAGAATAATGCCTCGCATAACCCCGAGTAAATTAGCTAATCCCGACGAAGTTGATTCTTCGGTTTTGTTTGAGTAATATTTAAAAGATTTTACCAATTTTTCATCGACGACGAACGTAATCCAAAGGTGTTTTTAAGACAATGTCAATAATTTTCTTTTATATTATAAGAAGTCCGGGTTCGATAATCTCGACCTCTTCTTCTTGTTGCTATTCATTTCTTTCTATTTATCGTACTGCGGTATCGGAATATTTTTTCTTTCTTTCGCACGTTATAGTAACCGACCCAAAAAGGGTTAACGGACTTTAAAGGAAATGGTGAGTTGTCCGTGCCCTGTATCGATTGTATTATTTAACGAGATTGTATTATTTAAATTTTCAGATTCGAGTCGTATGATACATTTATATTTAAATTTTATAATGTTATAATTGTATTATAATAAAATGTCGATTCCGATAGCATTTCAGAGTAATTTATCGAAACGGTATCCGCAATCTGGAAATTTTATCGCCGCTCAAAATTTTACTGCCCGGTTAAACGAATATTAATATTTACGTCAATGAAAATAGGTTTTTTAACGTAGAATTACCAAGTTACCTCACGTCGATAGTGAAGAATATTATAAATGATTGGAATTCTGTCCGCTAAAAGGTTTTATCAAAATCAAATAAAATTTTGTAACACGTGGTGTAATAGTACGACAGGATGTGGAGTGTGAGTTACGAACATTTGTTACATTCTAATCCGATGATTAGTAGTTTCTTTAAATTTCACGTTTATTATCCAAATTAGACGAGATGCTTTAAAGAAACTGAAGCTGTCCACCATCTTTTCAAGATTTATATAACGCACGTTCCCGAATAATAATATAGACATTAGCGCGCATACAATAGCCATATATGACCAATTTTTTCATCTCTCTACCAGTATCAAATTGGAAACAACAAGTAGACAAAGAAACTCTAATGGATTGGAAACGAGCCTATTATTACGACAACGGTTGGCACAAAGCGGTGCAGGAAAGACTACACCCCCTAATCCAGTTGGCCCATTATATTTCACGAGACAGTGATGTTGATGATTTCAAAATCCCGGGAAAAAAAGAAATAATTTCAATCTTGATAAAAATATTGTTTTTGTGATCCTTAAAGTGCGTCGTGGTGCTTACATTTCTCAATCTCCTGATACCCAACAAGCTTGGATTAAATTTATACTCAGTTATCGTCAAACTGAAATTCCAACTATTTCCTCTGAAATAAGCTAAAAGCCGCTCAAGCTGGGTTAAAAGCTTGAAACTTTTTAGAAAACCTTTTAGAACAGGAATTAGTTAAAAAGCAGCTCAAGCGAGGGACTTCTACCCAAAACCTTATATCACAGTATTTCAAACCTCTCTCTCTAGCTGGGTTAAAAAGCTAAAGCTCCAACTTTAACACGCGGAATAGCTCTCAGGCTTTTACGGATGATGAGCATACAACGAATCAACGATTACGCGATATTGGGGCTCAAGCTCTAACAGAAAGTCGGAATTCTTACAGTTGGTACCGGTTTCCCAGAGATGCAAAAAGATAATTTTTTAACATTCTCGATGCTTTTGATCGATCCAAACCCGAGATCGGTATTCAAGAAGTTCTATTGATAACTATCAAAAATCTTTTAACAGACAATCGATCGCAATTTAAACTTTGTAACCATCGGAGAAAGATTTGTATACATGATAACCGAGCGACATGAATTACGAATAATAGGTACGCACGATACATACAATAACAATATTAAAATCGCAACATCCGATTTATCGCTCAGCGGTTCCGAATGAAGATGTTGATGAATCATTCATCAACATCTTCATCATCGAGCGATACGACGTCAATAGATACTATACAACCAACGAGCAACGATGACACGGTTTTGACAACGATAATTTTACTCAACTCGGCTCTCTTACTCGTTACTAATCAACCATCTTTACCAACTGCCAACTACAACAACCGCGCCTTTGGTATCTACTCCGGCAACATATAATGATATAGTACCCACGACACAGACGCTACTCATCAAGATGAAAAAAATGCTTAAATTTTTGGCTTTGCGATACTCGGCGGCAGGCGTTTTATTTACGAGATGTTTTGCGTTGACTCTGTATATAAGATAATTAAACTCCGACTCGGTCAAGGCTAATACACACGATATTCCGCCATCCGCTGTAACCACGTTTGGTGTCTTAAATAACCAACTTATCACCGACCCTAAAATACCCGGTAAAGCATCTAAAGCTTTTAATCGAGTTTCTTTTAACAGATTCGCTAGATTTTAAGGGTTTTTGTATCCACTCTTTACGCCACCACCATCACTGGAGGTGTTGGTTTAGGTGGCGCAGGTTCAAATAAAGCTGATTTTACAGGACCAACGATCTTATCGACGATGACACCGATAACTGCACCAAACGCTGTTAATACACTGACGATCGTAATGCCATATTTTTAAATATATTTTAAATTTTTCACTTAACGTGAGGTTTTTCTACTTTATTTCTACCAACATTTCTTTATTTTTGTTTAATAGATCATTAACCTTGTTATCCATGATATTATAAGCCTCTTTATTGGTCTGTGACATATCGCCCACTATTTCTCGCTCTCGTTCTTCAAGTACTTTAACCGTTTCTTCATCTCCTACATCATTTTCAGCGATTCTCTGTCTAACCTCGGTTAAATCTTCGTCTAGTACTAATAATCTACCTGTTCTGTTTCTAAAAAATTAACGTTAGTTATACATTCAGTAATCGGTAAATTATATGGTAGAGTTCCATCTTCTGAAATAACTCTAATTCTTTATCAGTTTCTATTACTGTCTCTATTTTTTGTTGGCGTTGATCTGGTCTTTGTGGTAACGTTCGACTTGTATCTCCACGAAGAGATGTATGATCGATAAGAACATTTGGTGTTAATGGTCTTTGCGGTTCTTCTAAAGCATCGTTTGCCGCTGCTAAAATGATGTCTACAACCTCATCTTTCTCTGTTGAAGCTTTTTTTGTTTAAGTCAGTCTTTTATACCCAATTCTTTTCTCATGAATCTAGTCCTGCTATATCTAGCTATTCCGGCTCTAGTGGCTATTGTACTTAGTGCAGCAAAAGTTCGTGTTTTCTTATCAAGTGTTAACTTGACAGTTTTACCATCGTCTATGAAGTAAATACCATCGTCAAGCACATGGAACTTTTCGTATTGAGGTACTTTGTCTAATTCCATTCCCTTGTTTTTTTTAATTTCTTCAGTAAATTCGTCAACATAATGACTCGATAATGGTGGTGATGTTTCCGAAAACACTTCATTATCTCGTAATCTTGCTAATCCTTCAACAAAATTATCTTGTTGAAGGTCAGTATCATCATCATAGTTATAATCATCTTGCTGTTGTTGATCATAATCGTCACCACCTAAATCTTCCATCGGGATATTTTCTTCCATTTTACAATTACTTTTTTATTTTATCTCCTTCAATAATTTATAAGTCGCGTAGCCCTACTACACTCATGCCTAAAACGATGAATAAAATATCTCAATTTTTTGACCTTCACTAGGAACGTAAAAATCTTCTAGTTTAGGTTCGTCGTATAAATTTTCTGGTAAATCTAATTGACTGCCGGTAACGATATAATATTCTTTCAACGCTTCGTCAACATTACTACAAGTTTTTCAGCGTTCGATTCTTTTTTTTGAGGTCGATCATTTATTAAATCTAGATATTTCGAGCGCTCTCTTGAAAATTTGTCTCTAGCTTTCGTAAGTTGTTCTAGCGCAAAATTATGCCTCTTTGTTTTCTTCTTCGGCGGCTTTGTTTCCACCGCTAACCAAAAGAAAAAAAGCATTTCCTCCAGTAAAGCCAACGCGTTTGCTACGGCGCCTGCAATCATCATCCCTAAAGATACCATTTTATAATTTATAAACATTTTTTTTTAATTAAAAAGAAAAATAATGTTACATGTTAAATATAAGGTCAAAGTATTCGGACACAAACTAAATCCATACAGAAAATTGAGAAAACCTTTGGGTTTCAAAAGAATACGACAAAAGTCGTCATTACAAACAATCCGAGCACCATCAGCGAAAATCAACTGCTGACGGTTTCGTTTTCCAAACTTAGGAAAAGACGACATCATCGTTCCGGGATCGACGCAATTGGCTTTTAACATCAATCTCGAATCCGAAAATGACGATGCCAGAACGATCGTATAAATTATAATATAGGCAGAGCCATCGTAAAAAAGCTCTCTCAATCAAGATCGAGAAGACGAAGTGTTTTAACTTTGAACGATGCGGATGTGTTCAATTGTTTCAAAGACAGGTGGAGTGGTTGACGAAGGAACCAACTCGAAAATCTATCGTATCAAGGAATCGAACGTCCTAACTTGTCTAGATTAGAGTAGGCGCTACTGGCAGCGATGCTACGGCCAACGGAGGAAAGACAAAGCCGTCGCGGATACTCTTAAAAATAGATATTGCATTCCGCTCGATTTTGAACTATTGACGGATCATCAACCGTTTTATCAAGCCGGTATCGGAGATCCGGTTGAGTTACGAACTCACGTTTAATAAATTTTCTAAAGTTATTAAGCACGGACAATAATGCAAAATATAATGGCAAGCGGAATTTCTTTAGAATACGAAGTCGTTAATATTCCGCATCTCGCTCAAATGATTAAAAATCAATATAGTAACAAGTTGTCTATTGTTCGATAGAGTCTTGAGACAAAGCGTACAACGGCTAAACAAACGCGATAAAACGTGGAATATAAATTTAAATACGCCCGCAAAAAGCATGAAGGAATATTGTTTTTTATTCAAAGAGCCCGACGTAAAGACCCTTTTAAATTTTATAATCAAAAAATTGATAAGTTTCGATTACTATCGAAGGGTTCAAATCAACTTTACGCGCAAAGAATGCGCGAACATCAACTTACTGGGAAGGAAATTCAAAAATATTTTCGGAGATTCGAAAGAAGAATTCGGCATGAGGTAACTAAAGCTTTAAATTTATCGAACGTGAAACAAACCGATTATTTACACGATAAATACGGTTTGTTTTTTAGATTTGAGAAGCAACGACGACAACAAAGTTCACGGAAGCGGTGGACGAGTGAAAATTTTTCGAATTACGATTCAAATGGATAAAGGGCGGAAGACATGGTGTATTATACTGCTATACATACATCATTATGGACGCTCAACTCAATATCGAAAATGGACGATTTCATAGTGTGATATATTAACATGTTGATCTATTATTAAAATATGCTTCCTAAATATCCTCACGCTGCATTGATTTGCGGACAAACCGGGTGCGGAAAAACTGAATTTATATTAAATCTATTACAAAAAAAATATCGAAAATATTTTGAATATATCGTGATATTATGTCCGACCATCGCAGTTAATCTAGCTTATCAAAATAGAAAATGGATTTGGAACGACGAGCGAGTGCACATCGATGATCTGAGCGATTTATCGTTAAACAAAACGATAGAAATTTATAGCGACGTCTTCAAAGGAGACGAGACGTTGTTTAACATCGACGACTGTATAGCGCGAGTAAAGAATTACAGTATAGAAAATACGACGAAAATAATAAATGTATGATCACGCAGTTGGCTTTTAGCGGAAGACACGTCAAACACAGCTGTTGGATTCTTTCGCAAAAATACAACAGCGTGTTGAAAAGATACAGAGCAACTAAAGTGGGTGTGTATATTTTATTGTAAAGATAGAGACTCGTTTTCAAAATTGTCTACGAGAAAACGACGTCATACCGACTAATGAGTTGAGAATACAAATGCGAAGAATTAAAACAGGTCAAACATTGCAAGTTGATTTTAAAACGGATCAACCTACTGATTACGCGATACTTGACTAGGTCGTACTAGGTTACTTGACTAGGTCGTAGTAGGTTACTTACTAGGTCGTAGTAGGTTACTTGACAGGTTACTTACTGAGATTATATAATACAATTTATATATAAATATGCTCGTCGAATGTTTAGTTGGATTTTGCGTATTTACAAACTGTTTGGTACTCGGTGGAGTCGTATTTTTAATTCATAAATATTCACACGTGGATAATGAAATTATAAAACCATTAAGATTGACAAAAGAAATTTTAAATAAAAAAATATTTCTTGAATTATATATAATAATGGAAGAAGTTGAAAGAATTTTAAACGAAGAGTCGCAACAACCAATACAAGTCGAAAATATCGTTTCACCGTCTAGTCAACCCATCGATCGTTTGTTAGCCGTCCGTAGCCGGAGGAAACTCGAAAAATATTTCGGTAAAGAGTATAGTATTAGTGAAATTGAGCTTTAAATTTAGTCGACCAAGATAAATTATACGTATTATACGTACGATACGAAGCGAGATTAGCTCGCGATATATATATCTTCGTTAGGTTCATCGATTATAATTCTTTACGCTATTGGGATCGAGTTTAAACTTTGTTGATGTGATGGTATACCGGTTTTACGATCGATGACGAAAATGAATTAATTACAGATTTAGAAAAGACCCGCTCATTTCGAGCGCACTTTCTTCAGATTATGTGAAATATACTACAAGTACGGAATATACTTGGCACCGATCGCAGCGACGCTAATTTCGGCAAAACATTAATAAAAAGAAAAGATTCTTGTTTAGATTATAAAGACGATGGAGCAGCAAACAGAGATAGAGAAGCAAGCAGAGACGAAAAAAGACTAAAATAAAAAATCCAAACAGAGTCGCGGCTGGAAAAAGACTCGCGGAACTTAATAAAAAGAAAAAACAAAAATTAAAAAAGAATGCAGTTGTTATTGAAGCAAACGTTAACAAAATTAACGTAAAAAAAGAAGAAAACGGCGATGAAACAAACACGCTGTACATCGGACTAGGAGTAATAGTTTTAGCTGGTTTTGTATATTATATTTTCTCTAACCAAAAAAACCCACCACCATCACCAAAACCCATAATAAAAACACCACCAAAAGTTGGTTCAAACAAGAAAGAAGTTAATGTTTTCAGAAATGGAGATAAAACATTTTTTTTTTTTAAATATTGTCTATACTATAAAATATGTCTACAACGCCAATGATAGATGCAAAGGAATCGTCAATACAGCTTATCACGGAGGAGTTATAGGGTTTAACCGTTATTTATAGCATAGCAGCAAAAAAGTGTTTAAATTAAATCCGGATGTAAGCGACTCGCTTAAACTCAGCGCAACGGTCGGGCAGCGCTAATGACGCAAACGTGGTTGGTTCAACAACAAATTTTACCAAAGCAGTATTATGAATTCTACCACTTGATTATATTTATAAAATATTAAATGGATAAACGCACAAAACAAAAACTAGAAAACGCTTATTATAGTCCGAAAGGATATCATAAAGGTCAAACAGCGATCGAAAAATTAGCTCGAGAAACTAAAGTTTCTAAAAGTACAACTCGACAGTGGTTAAAAAAGCAAGCGTTGTGGCAAATTTATTTACCGTATCCTAAATACATTCCCAGACCGACCAGCTCAAACTCGATTCGAGAAAAACCAAACGAGGGTTCATCAAAGCAGATTTGTTGTTTCTTCCTCACGATACCATCGGTAAAAAGTTTACAAATACGCGTTAACCATCAGCGACGAAGCCAGCAGGTACAAAAGCCGAACCGTTAATCGACAAAACCGCCGCACAAGTCGGTAACGCGTTTGAAAAATTTACAAAGCGTTCTTTGCTAACTTGGCCTAAAATTTTAAAAAGTCGATCCGGGAAAAGAATTTATGGCGAGCGTGAATACTTTAATGAGTAAAAATAACGTCACTATACAAAGAAGCGAGGCCGGTAACCACAGAGCGCAAGTATAGTAGAACGATTCAACAGAACTTTAGCCGAGAGATTGTTTTCTCATCAATACGCGCAAGAAATAGCAACGAATGCTAGAAATAGAGAGTGGGTAAAAAGATTACCGCTGGTCGTAAAAGCTCTAAATAACGAAACAACCAGACTCATAAATTTAAAACCCTACAAAGATGCCATTAAACAAAAAATTTGTCGAGCAAAATCCAGCCTCTCCAGCTCAAAAATCAAATGAAAAAAAGAATCGCTTCGAACGCGTTAGCCAGATATTTATACGCACCGGAAGCGGAACAAGATACGAGACGACGTGCGACCGATCCGATATGGTCCATTAAAATTTATAACATTAAATCCTCTATGAAGCTCAAAATCAACCCGTCTTGTATTATTTAGAATCAGGTCCCGCTCGTAGTTCTGTGAGAGAAGAACTACAAATTGTTCCTCGAGATACCGAAAATCCACCTAAAAAATTATAAAATTTAAGTAATTCTCGAAATCTTATGATAACCGTGTGGAAAATAGTTTATTCCATCTTGTAAAATATTAGTCTTTGTATCGAGCGCATCTAACGTTTTTTTTCTAACGTTTATTGTAAAAATCTTATGATCCTTACTTCTAATAAAATTCATAAAATGATTAAGCGTTTTAATTTCAAATAAAACTTCTTTAAAGTCGTTGTGCGTAATTTCATTTTTTAAAACGCTCTTTTTTTTTACACCTTTTGCCCTTTTGATTACTTCATCATTCGATAAAAGTATCGAGTACATTTTAGGTCTTAAACCGACAAATTCAGAAATTAGAATTCCTGCTGTTTCGTCTTTAAATTTTCCTGGCACTTTTTTATTCTCTTCGGAATATAAAAAATGATCTTTAGGATAATTACTAAAATCGTATAAATCTTTATCTTTTCCATGTCTTTATAAACGTCTTCTGTTTCAATCTCGAGAATAAAACTGTCTGTATCCGTGTAAAAGTGGTTTGCACTTGTCGCCGCATTTCTTTTTAAATGATTGTAATAAAATCGTACATGTACGATTTAGAATAAATCAAAATGCTCATTCCGAGGAATACCGGTTTTGTTGAGTACGGTTTTATTTTATTCATATGAACCACCGCTATATTATAGTCTTCAAAAATCTTGTAATTTGCTAAAGTCGGCTTTGCCATTGCTTTAAGCATGCGTTTTCGTCATTTTCATCGTTTAATCTAAAGAGATTCACGTTAACGTGATTTCGATCATTTGTATCGATTTTCCAAAGACTGAATTATTCATGAGTTTGTGTAAATCTTTTTGAAATCTGACGTTGCATTTTTCTCAAATTCGTATTCAAATCGATGTATGATTTCATCCACGGTGCCTGATCGAATTTTATAACGCGATGAATTTTAGTTAGTTTCAAACAGAGTTGTAATACAATTGTAAAGTCTGATAATGAACAACGTAGTTTTTTTTGTTAAACAAGTTGGGTGTTAATTTTTTTCTTTTGGTGCGGGTTCATTCTTTAAAATCTTCTGCTGATACGCTGACAACCATTCTTTTGGAATTTCTATCGTCTCTACCGCGAGTGGATAATCCTTATGACGATCATTAAATTCTTTAGGATATTCCAAATCAACATAAAAAATGTAGCCCTCGCTCGATTCCTTCGAAATTGATTTTATATCCAGTAAATTAATTTCATCTTCGGTTAACCATTTAAAATTTCCTGTCGGAAGGAATTTACTCATCGCCATTCCGTACTGATTATTCATGTCTTTATATACAATGTATTTCGAAGGTTTTGACGCATCGTAATCTTTCATGTGAAGGCTATTTATTGTTTGCTTTAGCGTATCTCTCTTACCAACCATCGCTGTACCGCCTCTAGTACCTCTTTGTATCATTTTCTGCATGTCGTAATCAGTTAACAATTTTAAATTTATGTCTGAATGTTTTAACAAAGCGTCCCAACTCATGCCGGGACCCGTATAATAATGAGCAGGATCCAAACCGTACTCTTTTAAACAAGTGGTACGAAAATTTTCAAACACGTCTGCTAATAACCTAACATCCGTGCGCACGTACAAATCGTGATAATCACCTAAATTTTTACAATTAAATTTCTTCCAAACGTTCTTTGCGTGCAGTATTCTTCATCGGTAATGTGTTCTTTGTTTATACTACTATAAAAAGCTTCTTTTATAGGAAGACGCGTTTCTTTAAACCGTTCAAAACTATCCATGTAATCGTAAGGGTAAACACCTTTCTTTAAAAGTAGCTGTCTTTTTTCTAAATTTGGTTCTAACTCTTTTGTAATGTGAAAACAATCTTCATCGCTCGATTTAACAATCTTATCGAGCGAAGACGGTAAAAATTGAAAAGTGTCAATAAATCGCAGTTTTCCGATCGAAAAAGAAATGTACTTTTGGAATACAGTTTAAATTTCCTTTTACACGACTCGCACCTTGCATGACGAGATGAGAATCGTATCCTCGTAGATTGTGAAACATAACTGGGATAAATGTTTCCTCGGGTTTCAGACTTAGTTGAATATTACACTCGCTATGCGCTGCACCTCGATATTTTCCAGTCACGTGACAATGATCGAGTACTTTCTTGTGACCTTTGTAAAAAAAAAATTTCGCAAATCCAACACTTGCTAGCTTTTTTATAGTTGTCTTTATCAAAATTCGTCATAATACATTTTTTTTGAAACTTTTTTGTAATATTTTAACAAATCAATGATCTTGAATTTTTCTTTGACAATCTCATCTATAAAGTGTTTAGCGGCATCTTCTCCTCTGTATGCCCCGGATGAAATAATTTTACCGTCGCATCGCACAATCACGTACGAATACCCACAAACGATGTGATCTTGAAACTTTTCACTATTTGTTCTCACATCGAGCCCGTCGTCGTCAGTCTTTTCAAGTATACATTCAAGATCCGCGTATATAACAAAAGGAACTTTCATTTTTGTTGTTGATTATTTTTTAAATTTCATCGTATCATTCTTTCCCTCGATTGGCATCTTATAGATAGTCGGTCCGTTCTCAGATTCGTCGCAATTTAATATGATCTTTTAACAAGTTTTTGTTGTATAACCGTGAAAACATATATCGCAAAAATGTTTTTATGTTCGTCTTTTGATTGATACCCAAGTAATGCATAATTTCTTAATAAAAACGTAGTGTGATTTAATTCCTTCTTTTCCTCTTTGTGAATCAATAATAAATTTATACGTCTCATATCATTTGGTTGCTTGCTACGATACACAAGTTGTAATGTTTTGTCTTCGTAAAATATAACGTTTATCGCCAACTTGTTTTGTCGTTCTACTTTTGATTTGATCGATCGGGTTGGAAAATCGATACCCTTAAAATTTAATCCGTCTTCTTTCGGATGAATGGGTCTTTCCCAATGTATTTTCTTTTCTTTTTCTTTCCGCATAATAACGAGCGCAACGTATTAAACGCCCATCGAACACATTTGTCGTCTTTGTTTTTTACGTTAATGCAGGTATGTTTATTTTCCATCCACTTGTCTAGCTTGATATAAGAACCGCCCGCAAAATGTTGACGTTTTGAAATTTTATAATCTAAACTTTTAATACGATATATGATCCATCCAGAACCGAGGTGCGTGTGGTTTTCTATTTTTTCTTTTATTATTGCATAAGCTCGCAATAAAATTTCTTCAATCTCTCCCTCGTTGTTTATTTCTAAGAATCGATGATTAGAAATAAATTCATCTCGATCGATCTCACCATTTTGATTCGGTTTATAATAATCAACCACTAAAGCTATCATAAACTTTATTCCTGTTTGTTGTTCTCGCAAATCTAAAGCCAACTTTTCTACAATCTTTGGCTTTACATCTCTCAAAAATACATTTACATCTTTTTCTTTGCTATGACCGTACGGTACGGTTATTTTTCGTTGACGTAAATAACTTCCGCCGACAATAACTCGTCTATCAAATCTCAACTCTTTATACGCTCTTTTAATAATCTTCAAGTAGTCTTTTTTCAAAAACGCTCCTCGTCTTCCGCTTCCTCCTGCAGGTAAACGAATTTCTTCAATACTTATACGTAGTCTAAGTTGAGCTAACGTTTGTTTCGATAATGGTCTTTTTTTAAATCTTCTTTTGTATCTTTTTACTGCGATATACCATGACCGTTTATTTACTTTATTCGTACTACTGTCTGGTAATACATTTAGTCTTTTATTGCGACCATAATTCTTTAATTCCGCTAATGTCCATTTCGATAAATATTTTGTCGTCATCCTCGTCTTTTACTATTAAACTACATAATCTCAATTCGTTTTTTAATTTTTTTAACTACGATTTTCAATATCTTTTTTTTTCCAATTTTTTTTTAAAACTTTTTTTAATACCAATTTTTTTTTCTCAACATCTCCCTACTACCACACACCACTATCTATAAATCTTCAACAACCACCTCGATGACGTCATCGAACATCCATGACGTCATCAACCAAACCTATCACCTCCTCAAATCTACTCTACAAAAATCAAAAAACAACAAGTGGTCCAGCACTGGTACTTTCTCCTCTACTAGGTGAAACATTTGTAATATTGGCAAAACAGCTTCTGAAAATTTAATGCTTTCTTTCTTTTAATCAAGAATAAATCAAGAATAAATCAAGAATAAATCAAGAATAAATCAATAAATCATGCAGTATAAATATAAATAATATATATACTACACAACAACCATAACCTGTGAAAATTTCATGTTGTATTGTTCACAATGTTGTATTGTTCACAAGAAAATAGTGAAAATGCATTCAGATTCACTGTAATAATTCCAAACATGGAATTTAGGAAGGAGTTCTCTTACCTAAATTCCGGTTTTTATTTCACTTTTCTTCAAAAAATTTAAGACAAAAGTATTATTAAATTAACAATTCTATTTACATTTTTGGTAAAATATCCGTAAATGTACCCATACTTTATATGAATCAAGAGATACATGTGACAGTTTCAGTTATTTCATTGCGTCATTTAATAACAAGAAACAAGTGAAAAATGTATTCAGATTTGTTGTATTCAATATAACTTGAAATGTATTTTTCCACAAACAAATAATTTGATTGTACTATTAAAAATTATATAGCACATCAGAAAGAAATATTTGTGATAATTTAATTATTATTATTTTTTTTTTAGAATACCAATAGCGTATAGGGGCATGAATGAAGGTGAAATAAACATTGCTTTTGAGTCATGTTGATCTTTGGCACTTACCAGAGTCAATATTGAAACCAAGTTCAACAGCTTTTGTGTCTTAGCACATATGTCAGCGTCTTGGAAGATGAACATCATTTCTTATAGTTGACCTCTAAAGATGTTATAGATGTACAAAACAAAAAATGGATCAGTACTCTTGTGTGGTAGGTGTAACTTTCATGTTGAGAATTGATTTATTATTATTATTTTTATTGTTTTTTAAATAAATATTTTCACAAACTTATGTGTTCATCAATTCATAGGCTTACCTTGAATCTCATATTAAAATATCAACATGAAATTCGAAATCTAAATTATAACTGCAACAAACCGCCAGCTTTATCGTGTTAACTTTTTGTCATTCAAATTGATCAATTTGTGCACAACCCGATATAACTAGGTCTATTTAAATTTGTATTTTAAGCCATTTTGTTGTCTGCTTCACTGCGTGGTACACACATTTATAATAAATGTGAGTTTGCAGCATCACCCTATTACATCCCAATACAATCTTACGATATTACTCACCTTTCCACTTGCCATCACGAATAATGTACGTCTTTTTATATACGGGTAACAGAAGACCTATAAATGATCGTGTACACCCAACACACATACTAGCCCCGGCCAAATAGAGGTCTCTGATATAAAGATACGATCTTTGGTCTCTGTGTACAAACACAACTCATCTTGCACAACAGTTCGTTTTGAATGTTGTGTATGTGTTGCACCAATCATGGCAGAAGTCGTATACGGCTCTGAATCAGTGAATCTGAATCATGGTCCAAGAGCGCCCTCAAGTGTCGTGTTTACCCTTTCAATTCGGTACCGTACGAAATTAAAGGTAAGTATCGTCAAGATCAACAGGGCATGGAATCAGGTGCTAGTTTATATTAACTCAGTGATTGAAAATAATACCCCACATGATGAGGTCATATTACCCGGGTAGAATGTCGTATCCGACCGCCACTTTTTCTCCTTAAATATAACCAATAATGTACCTAGGTCTACCTAGTAAGTAAGGTGGAGAACATATGGATGATGATGGACATAATACTTTTCCAGGATATTTATTTCATGAAAAATCAGGCATTTTTGGTATACGATGACTTCCTCAGTCATGTCAGTCTGATCTTGTCAACTCCCCCATAAGTGATCAACACGGTCATTGTAATGCACATTGGCAACTATAATATTAATAGGATCCTTCTATTTTCTGAAGGGGAGGATTTTTTTAGAAGCTAAATCAAGTCCGAAAACATCATAAAAGTGGATTTTAAAGATAGTTTTCGCTTTCTGTACCCCAAAAATCGATGGAATCATTTTTTAACTGGTTAGTGGTTGTAAACAAAATTCCAAAAAACCCTTAAAAAGTGGCAGTCAGATACGACATTCTTTCCTATTACCCTTGCTGTTGTATAAATGACTAGTAATATTCAGTGTTCATCTTAAACTATGACACCAATTCCAAGCCCTATTGAATTCTGCTCTGATCGTGATGATACTGTCCCATTAAATAGTAAAATACATCCATACCATTAACAAATTATGTATAATTTTAAGTTTAAGCTTATTTCATTGTGTTGATAAAGAAAAATTTTACGATGTTTGGTGATATTTTTCTGTGCAAAAATTTTATTTAGGGATCCCCCCCATATTTCTCAATTCTTCAAATCATTTGGAAAAAAAGAAGAAAAAAAACTAGCATTTCGTTTTTAAATATTTCAGTTTTCTTTTGACAGTAAAAAGGGAATTCCAAGCATAAATAAGAAATACACAGCAACAAAAATGAAAGCCAACCAACAAACTCTTCAGTATATATTTACAAAATACATCTTTATTTGGCTTGTTATATTGATCCTCATAAAATACCATGAGGCATCTTCAGTAAATGCTAGCTATGAGGAAGATATCTGACAGCTTCATGATCATAGCACTAAGTATAGCTCAAAAACAGGGGTCAATGTCAAATATACTCTCCCTATTGAGATATACCTTTATCCCGATTAAAACCCTCTTCTCCCGGGAAACCTTGGGAGACAATACTATCCTGATTGGGAGATACTTTTATCCCGATTGAAACCCTCTTCTCCCAATGAGGATATCAATAGGCCCCAATCGGGAAACCTTGAGACAATACTATCCCGATTGGGAGATACTTTTATCCTGATTGAAACCCTATTCTCCCAATGAGGATACCTATATACCCCGATCAGGAAACCCTTGGGCGACTATGACACCCTTCTGCACAAGTATAGCTGAAGGGGTCATTGTCACCAGGTACTCTGATACCTTTTATTCGATTACGATATTGAGAACCTTTTTAAGTTATCGAGACATCGGCAAATCGCAATTTAAAAATATATCGCGATTAAAAAAAAAACGCCGTTGTGAGTCAAGCCAGAAATTCCATGGAAACAAAATTAGGACAGTCTTTTCAGCTTCTGGAAATGAGAAACAAAAGTGAACTACTTCAGAAGTACATACATGCTCTGCAAACGAATTTGCGATTTATTGTGACGCTTACATACCTGTGGTTATTGGCTCTAAAGCAATCATGCATGAATGAAAAAAATAATCGTGATACTATCGAAAATCGTGATATATGTTTGCCGATATATCGTGGATGAAAAAAAGTCGATATCGCCCAAGCTTACTACTCCCCAATGTTACCCAGGCAATCATAAAAGTCCACTAACTTATAATAGGATTGAGATTGCCCGAGTATAGGACGTGGGGCCAACTGTATGGTAGTCGTGTGAATATGACGTCACATCTCAAATAAATATGTGCTTGATGAGTGATGAATATCACTTTGTGATAACAAAATTACACTTTAGTTTTCCTTGATACCCATTACCCCCAGTACAACCCTCCTGTGATACTCACTGATGTTGTTTTAAGGGAGAGACCTAAATTTGAAGCATCTGAATTGTCACAATAAAAATAGGAAATAAAGGTATGCTTTCACTTCACTACTCCAAATTCATTTCAATTATAATATAAGATGGAAGTATATTTGAATTCAGGATAAGTATTGGGAAAACAATTTATCCTTGTATACACCAAAAGATAACAAGAGCATTTCCTAAAGAATTACTTTGTTTGATAATTTGTTTCATCATAACCTTCCACCATTGGACAATACTTCAATGCAGATACTTAAGACAGGGTTCTGTGATTAACTGAACCCTAAATCATGAAGTGACGGATTGCTAAAAATAAAAACGTAATTTTTTGGAAAATGTGTTTAGTCGATATTTGGACTTCAAATAATGTTATCTTCATTTCACCAAGTTTTAATCCTCAAAACTCTTTAGTTTTCTAATCAATGTAAGTAACACTAATTGCGGTGACACCATGTGAGGACGATCAGAGCATACTGATCAAAACGTTGAGTTGTAACCTCCAGTTCTTTTCAGAACTAAGTACTACTCAATTGAGAATTTCACATGGTATCACCGCAATTAGTCTTGCTTGTCCTCTTCATGCAAAGCTACAAGTTTTACCTAATCAAAGTAATTAAGTTTTTGTAAAATTGAAGTCAACTGTGGTTTTAAGTTTTCACGAGGTGACAGATTGCAGCCTTGTGCTTTAATTACTGCATGTATTTTATGCGAACGGCATGTTTTTAAGTGACACGAATGGTCACGCCAAACGTGTGCCACGAAGTTGATGCGTGTCCCTCTACTAATGCACAGGAAACATCACTTTATGAAAACTTAACGGCGTGTACAGCTTTCACAAAGTGATGGCTTGGTTTATAAGTATGTTTCTCGTTTATAGTTATTTTCCTCTACAAAAAGCATAAAGTTATGTGTCATTTGAGATTTCAGTTTTCTAAGTAAAAATTAATGATCTTTGAGATTAAAATGAATCAAAACCACGATTTTAAAACTTTACCAACTTCAATCGCATATATCTCGCAGTGCAATTTTACCACTACGTGGACGAATATGTCACTTCATGAAAACTGCCACGAAATGAGCTTAGTATTATCCAAAGCTTACTTGGCACAATGTTGCCGATGGTATATATCACATATTATGAAAAACGGAATTCTATTGGAATTATTGTCATTTTATAGTATTAAACTCGCCAAATATTTCAATTTCCCAAAGCAGACGTTAAGAAAGTACTGCATGCTTATGGGAAAGAAAGCTTTCTCAGATAAGTGTGGACCAACTGATCTAAACCTTTTACAGATTGATCCTATGGAACCATCACAAGGGGATGATTTGTTGTTGTTGTTTACATTTAAAATTTTTATTAGTGTGTACAACTGTTATCTACAATCCATCCTCCATTGTTCTGTCCATCTGTTCGCATCCTGCCCGTATAATGTACTGGAAATTTGTGTTGTCCTGTAGAGATCTCAACTCGTCACTTGCGAAAAGGTCATTGACATCTGGCAGATAAAACTTCAGATCTTCACCTGAGTAACAAATAAGCAATCAAGCAACGTGTTTACTGGTTGGACTCGGTAGTATGTTGCTAGGTTTTTGGGGACTTCACTGACTGAAATATTACCATGAAGGCCCGTTCACACTTCATGTGAATGTGAAAGCAAAGCCAATTACATGACGCCAGTTAACTCTCCATGATGTGTCTACATGTATACATCATACCTAACTATCAGTGTTACTTGAGAAGTATGGGAAACTTATATGGGTAACTTGCAGTATAGGAAACTTATAGGTAAAATGGCCAACGTCTAGAAGACACAATGTGTAAAAACAAATTTGAGTTATGGGATGTCCTATCTATCGTTGCAAAACTTTTGTTGTGAAAAGTAAATCAAACAATCTTTTGAGAAATACCCAAATATGCTTACTTGATTTCATAATTAATCTTGCTGTCTTGAAGAATGTTGTGTTCTCATAGTGCTTCAATGGATCGACTCCTGTCCCTTGCACTTCAGACCAACTGAAATTCAATTACAGCAAATTTTTGTTAATTAATATGAGTTTATGGGTTTGCATATCACATTAGTCTAGGAGTGAGCCCCAGAGACCTGGGGGTAATGTTATACTGATGGCATGGTATTTTACATGTTTTTATGACAAATTTATAGCAATATGTGGTTGAATAAGCAATTTTGGGGAACTGGACAATTGGTCAATACTGCAGGAATAACGACAAGACCATGTAAGAGTGAGGAATGTCGATGTCAACTATACCATATCTATTGGGAGATACGTGTATCCTGATTGAAACCCTATTCTCCCAATAGGGATACCAATTGGCCCGATCGGGGTAACCCTTGGGTGACAACAACATCTTCTGCGTAAGTAAGATGGACAGTTGGATAGTGGACACTCATTGAAATCAATGCAACACTGAGAGACTTACTCATCTTTCAGGATGACTTTACACCATATACTGAGTCTAAGATGCTCATACTTTTCATCATCCTGAGGAGGAGAAGAATATAGATAATAAACATTGGCTGTAAATGTAAAACATCAGTTAAATCTAACTTTAAGTGACAAAGTTTTATTCTCATTACTAAATGCCAATTTTGAATTCATTTTCAGAATGTCAAATATTTCATGCAGGTAATGTTAGTTGTAAAGGAGCCAAATGGAAATCATCAAATCCACACTTTGGGGACAAATGAAGCACCGATTGAGTGCGTGGGTTGCCATGACAACACCGGTTTTTACACTCTGATTGGTCCTGTATTACATGCTGGCTTTATGTAAGAGCTGAAACTCACTTTCTCGATGATCCATTTTTTTATTTTATAATGACCGGTCTATATTGGCTGGTAATGAACTCTCACATGATCGCAATGAGATTGTCTAAACTGTTGGGCGCATATATTAAACCTCCTATGACTGCAAGGGTCAAAATCAGTCAAAATGTTGATATACTTGCCAAGGTGCACTTGAAAGTCAAACACTGTCAAACCTTATGCGTAGTAAGTACATTTACAGGTCAAAATGAGTCAACCTTTTTTGACTAGTAAAAGCATCGTCTTGTATTGTTCAGGGTGGTCAAAATGACCAAAAAACCAGTCAAAAATGCCCCTGTGTGCACATTTGGGTCAACAGTCAAAACAGTCAGCTGACTGGTTTTGACCACTGTAGCTACTCGCCAATAAAGTTTAGCTAAAGTAGGAGGGTTAATAAAAAATTACATTCTGGCAAGGGACATATTCAGACATATCACTTTATTGGATATATTTAACCAGTTATGCAAGCACATTTTACAGGTAATATACCCAACAAATGCGCACACATGAAAAACGTCTACTGGTGCTGTAACATGGAAATATGACGTAGAATGAGAAGCAGAATAAACCACCCTTACCTCTGGCATATACTTGAGAAGATCCAGAGCCTTCTTGAAATCAAACTCATTGGACTTTGTGTTGTTGTTGCTGATGTACAGCTGTATACACAAAGAGCAAGCCAGATAAAATTACCACTGTATCCACTCCGTGCACGCGCTGTTGAGGGCGCATGTTTTTAGATTACTGCTTGTCGATAGGACAGCGGTTGTGCGTCATATTTAGTGTATTTTTCAGTTGGTGTGTGCTCACACCCAATTTCTCCATATATCATTGGCTGATAGACTTATGCGTATAACATCATTAACACACACATTAAATGTATAAATGCCATGCTCCCTTGTTGCCAAATGCCCTATCAATACACTTAGGCCTGTGATGGGCTCCAGTACCCGACACACACTTTTTAAAATCCAATGTAACATTTCACAAAACCGAATGTCAGACTTTGATGAACACTTACCGATCTTCCATGTTTTACGTTTCAGGTATCTATTTTTATTTCATAAAATCCATAACAATAATAAACTACCATTGGCTCCTCAGATTATGTACCGGTAAGAATCACTGTAATCAACAACCACTATAGTGAACATACTGTGTGGATTTCATTATGTTCATTACTATAGTGACGTTGCACTGTACAAGTGTATGGCATCACACAATGCATATAACCTCATTAATGGTGGAATTTTTAATGAGTACTCATAATAAATAATAAACAATTCTTGTAGGGCAAAATTGTTTATCACCCGACGCAAGAATTTCATCAAACTATAAATATCGCGGCACCCGCTACTATATAGGATTCTATCCAGCCAATCGACATCGGGCAAGCTCGGTGGTCGAGAGGTTAAGACGTCTGCACTAGTAAGCAGGAGGTCGTGGGTTCGAATCTTGCCCGAGTCGCCTGTGAAGTTTTTCCACAGACACTCGGAAAGCACAGAGTATACAGTGCTATACACACGTCGGTGTAGGGCAAAATTAAAATCGATTGTTTATCACCCGACGCAAGAATTTCATCAAACTATAAATTCTTGTGCAGCTCATATCACCATGAGGTCCTTTTGAACTTTCAGAGGAAAGAGGAAAACAATGCAGAAAGGAAAAACAATACAATGTGGAGTGCCATGGCCGAGCGGTTAAGTGCATCGGACTTGTGTTCTGATGGCCAAGTCGTCAGAATGTGGGTTCGAATCCTGGCCGCGAACGTGGTGCTTGTGTCCCTGAGCAAGACACTTAACTATAATTGCTTCTCTTCACCCAGGAGTATAAATGGGGACCTTTGAGGGCAGAGATGGTAATTGTGTTTGATTAAGCTCGTTGCGCTACACATTTAGCAGCATGGGCTGCATACTCCCCAGGGAGTTGAGATGATTCTAGGAATGATATAACTGGCCCGATGACAGGGGTAATAATGTTCATTGAGCGCCATGAGCGTCACTACGTGATGGATTTGTGCGCTATACAAGAAGCCACTATTATTATTATTATACATTTTCTATTTGCCAGCTTCTTTCATGTACAACTTTTTCTTGTTTTGTGACACAAAAAAAAAAGTTTAGTGAGCCACCTGACAGCTCTATCAGTGGCTTCATGCAGTTCTTTGGCGATTCCCTGGAATCTCCTCAGCCTGCAGTCCTGTACCACATGCGCAACTGTTCGACTATCAAGAGTAGATTACATTAGAGTATTGGATAGTGACTGTCTACACAGACACATGCACTCATGTGAACTATCAGTTTTATCACTCAGTAGAAGTGTTATTATTGTACATGATGATGACAGGTCACATGCTAATTACTCACCCAGATAAGTTGTTCAGGATCTAAGACGGGTAAATCTCCCTCTTTATTATACAACTCCATTGCCTGCAAATTGAGGTAAAAATAAAGACAAATGTCATCTAAATTATTCATGCATCTAAATAATTATCTTAATAATAATAATGACTTATATAGCGCACGTATCCACCAAACTGGTGCTCAAGGGGCATTACATTATTACCCCTGCTCATCAGGCACATAAATCATTCCTGAAGCCATCTCAGCTCCCTGGGGGTAGCTCAAGTGCTGTCATTTCGGCACATATAGAGGCTAATCAAACACAACAACCAACTCTGCCCTCACAGGTGCCATTGCCCCTGGGTGGAAAACAATTATGGTAAAGTGTCTTGCTCAAGGACACAAGCACCATGGTCGTGGTTGGGATTCGAACCCACATTCTGACGACTCGGCCATCAGAACACAAATCCGATGCACTAAACCGCTCGACCATGGCACACCACACTTGATTCATAATATTATTGGTGATTTCTAAACTGCTGGTACTTGGTGAGAGGTCAAGGGTACTACAGCCGCTGTACCAGTCTGATCAAAATGTCAAGGTGTCATCTACATCCCATCACCGTGCAGTTGTCACTCTAAAGTCCCGGACTTCACAAGCATCATCAGAGGTCCTTTACAGCATCTTATGCTAGGATTGGGAAACACTCTATCTGCCTATGCACCATCTAATCAGTCCTTCAAATCTAATGTTCATCATCATCTGTTTTAATCTGTCACCTGCTCATAATACACGTGAACTTTAGCTTGGGCATCCCCCATGCTTCTTGTTCTCTTAGCCAGGGTTTAAATATTAAATATATAAAAACTGTTTAAAGGGAAGGTACTTTGGTAATTACCAGATCTATCATATTGACAATTTATTATCTAAAAACTTACTTGATGTCAAGTTGGTACAAGTTATTAATCATCCTGAACACCTATTCTTTTTTTTAATTTTTATTTTTTTTTACGCAATTCGCCCCACACAAGGCCAATGGCCACTCCAAGGTGGGGGCTACTAAGTCATTGAGTTGTTACAACGACTCCACACTGAAGAAACCAGCCCCTCGCACCGAAACAAGACAAGTTAATAACCAGCCTCTTCACGTGCGAATAGGACTGGGAGGGGTAACTAGTCCAGAACAAGGCAGTTATTAAACTGCCTCTGCCCCTATAAGCAATTATGGTTAAGTGTCTTGCTCAAGGACACGAGTGTCACGGCCGGGACCCGAACCCACACTCTGCCGCTAACACCAGAACTTGAGTCCGGCAAGCTAGACTGCTCGGCCACGACACTGTCCTAAGTACTATCATCTTGGAGAATTTTTAAACAAAAAAACAGTCTTTATTCGCTTTCTCAAAAATGTGAACACTTGATGACACTTTCACAGGTTATTGTCACATATTTCACAGGTTACTGTCACATATTTCACAGGTTACTGTCATATATTTCACAGGTTACTGTCATATATTTCACAGGTTATTGTCATATATTTCATAGGTTGTCATATATTTCACAGGTTATTGTCATATATTTCACAGGTTGTCACATATTTCACAGGTTACTGTCATATTTCACAGGTTTAATACTGTCATATATTTCACAGGTTACTGTCATATATTTCACAGGTTACTGTCATATATTTCACAGGTTACTGTCATATATTTCATAGGTTATTGTCATATATTTCACAGGTTATTGTCATATATTTCATAGGTTATTGTCATATATTTCACAGGTTATTGTCATATATTTCTTGAAAACCGAGTTGAAGTGACACATGTGACCAAATACCGATGTTGTACCATCCCTTTGAACTCATTAAAGATATTAATTACACAATGCTACCACAAACTTCCTCTTACTGCACACCAGCCATGATGAGTTTGTGTAGACTCAATGACAAATTCTAAACTTGTGGACTCACCTTAGCTAAATCTTCTGGTAAGAGTTCTTGGTGAAGAATGATGTCCAATTCATTATTAATAGCTGCCAAAGAAAAATCGAAAATATATACTTTTAAGTACAACAAATTCCCTTCACAAATGTCTATATTTTTACTGTTCAAAACCATATAAACGCCAAAAACAAATAAATTTTACTGTCTGAAAAATGTATGCATGGGCCGGATGCACTCCACCCTGGCAAGATAGCAAATGTTTCGCACAATGTTTTAGTGAAAAAATTAATAAAAAATTGCCCACCTTAGTTCGCAAAACTGAAAATATTTGTAAAAAAAGGTCTATACAACGAAGAAATGGAAATTCTGTAATAATGAAAATCATGGGTTGAAACAAAATGTTCACTTTAGATTCATAACTGCACTTGATATTCTAATACAGTACAACACCACAAACATTTTGACGACGGCCAGAGCATACTTGCCGAAACGTTGAGAACAAAACCGGCTCTTCTCAGAGCCAACACCTCTACTTTAGAGATTTGTTACATGGTGCTTCCGAAAACTTTCCTAATTATCATTTCCCACCATGCAAAGCCTTAAATCCTATATTCATAACTGCACTTGATATTCTAATACAGTACAACACCACAAACATTTTGTTATACCGTCTTGACCCTTGGCTCCTGTATTATGTATTAGCATTGTAACCATGATTCACTATATCAATGACCACTAGAGTGATAATTTTGTGTTGACCACATGACGTCCATTAAACCGGCATTCCACTGTACATAGATTGGGAGCAAAGGCTCATGTTTGGTGCTCGTTATTGTGGTTTTCTTCTGTATATTACGATGCATACCTTCCAATTCAGACTCGGATGCATCACCACCGGCTAAAGCACTTAGCTTACTCAGACTGAGCAGCGTCTGTAACAAGAACAAACAACTACAATAGTTTCTTTTGATTTTTCTGAAATGATACCTGGTATTGAGACCACGTTAACTGATTAATTAATTAAATAAAAAAAAATTTTTCAGGGAATTCAATAAAACAATCAGTCATAATTAGAAAACCAAACAGACAATTAAAAACAGAGCCTGGAATTACCCAAAAGCAACTCAAATCACAATCTACAAAAAAGATATACGAAGGCTCTCCCTAAGACGCATTTATTCAAACAGTTGGACTTAAAAGGTGAGTACTCTGCTGAAACTGAATGAATTAATGAACAAGAAAAACAAAACTTAAATCACCAAGAAAAATCTGCCATTTAATTCACTTTCAGGTGAAATATAACCAATTAAAAAAGCATGGAATAGTTGTAAAAAAACAACAGAGACAGTTGTGCATTTTAAAATGTGAAGGGGGAACAGACAATTGTCAAATTTGGTCAACAATTATTTAACATTAGGTGTACCTTTTTCTTTGCCACTGACAGTGTTTCTTTTACAGCTAACCGCTTCAGAGTTTCCTGGGCCTAAAAGAAAGACAATAATCACAGCTTCCTTTTACATCACTTTATATATTGATCCCAATTTGTTTATAAGCATTACAAGTGATTTAAAAAAAAAATCTATTTGAACAAAGTTCACAGTTCTCAGTAGGACCCCAGTCAAAGGCATTGGTCGAGGACAGAGTGGGCTAGGGAAGAGCATGATTGGGCATGTTATGTCCTGACGGGAGCGACATTTGATTTTGTTTATATGTTCATCTGTCTGTCAGTTTGAATCTATCTGATGATTGTCTGTGTATCTGTCTGTTTCTTTGTCAGTATGATAGCATGTCCATTTTCAATTGTCTATTAACCATACTATTACAGCTGCACTTTAGGGGCATTTTTTTTACTGGTTTTTACTGTCATTTTGACCACCCTGAACAATACCAGACAACGCTTTTACCAGTCAAAAATGGTCGACTCATTTTGACCTGTAAATGTACTTACTACACGTAAGGTTTGACAGTGTTCGACTTTTAAGTGCACTAGATATACCTTGACAAGTATATCAACATTTTAACTGTTTTTGGCCCTTGTAGTAGTAAGAGGGTTAATAAAATAAAAAATACCGAAGTTCATTTCATTTGAAATCATGATGAAGTGTATCTTCTTTTCCCATCTGAAGGGAAAAACTCAAGCAAAATTCCCAACAGGGTAGTTTCTGCTATAAATGTGCAAATATAAAGAAAATATCTAAGATTTCTCCCAAGATCAAAATGAATACAATGACAATCATCGAGACAGCAGTTATGCCGTACCTTAGAGTAGTCATTGACTTGTAAGTGATGTAGCCAGCTCAGATGGTCATGAGCTTGTAGGAACTCACTCAGCTCAGCATGTTGGGCAAACGGCTGAGACAATAGCTTGCCTCGCTTTCCTGAAAACAAACAAATTATGCAAATCAACTCACGCTAGTGTGCTGTGGTATTTGCGTATAAGTCTATGTGTGACCTGTTGAGGGCACCCTTCGCACTCAAAAGAGCACCATGCATGTAAATTGACCATGTTTTCATGCATGTCCATCTTTTGGTAGCGGTGTCCACCCTGCTTTTTTCCCATCCAGTATCTATCACTGCAAACCATATTCATCTTGAAACATGTTAAGTTAATATGTGACCCGCTCTATCGTAATGAGGAATGTCCCCCAAGGGACCGTTTCACGTAAACAAGCTCTGAAGTTCACATAACGTAAAAAATCGCATTGAAATCGATTTTGAGATTTTTGTGTACTAAGGAACATTAAATATCAAAGTTTGTGTGTTATTTTACTTTTTGAGAAAAATATCAATAAAGTAGAAAATAAATACCTTTTCTCAAGCGTGTCTGTATCCATTTTTGTTGCAAATCGTCCTCGTTAGCTCCAAAAGGCAGTTTGAACTCCTTTTATGGCGCCGTGTCGAGCCGCGCCATTATCATTTAACATGCATGTTTGGTACTGTTAGAAAGGTCATGATGTGACCTCTGTAACTGTAACAATGACATCACTGTCTGAATACTGAATAATAAGATGGCGCCAAAAACTTAATACAGAAAGTCTCCTTGTTGCTAAGTCTAAGCCTACGTCGTAGGGTTCCAGCGAGCTGATTGGGCGAAATGCGTCAGCGGGTTACTGAGCTTGCGCGGTTTGGATGTTTACCTCGAATGGGCGTGAACAAAGCGCCAAAGTGGGCGGTTTAGCGCAGCCTGCGGCCTGATTGTACTGTGTGCTTCGGCGTGTGCGTCAGCGTACATGTACATGTGCCGCGGCATGCACTGGATAAATAGTGACGCGACGGTCATGCATTGTATAGTAGTATACGTTACGTTCTTCATGTACACGCATGATCGTTGTTTGACGGTGTTTGTTTATCAAATATTCAGAGACCCAGAACTTCTAAACTAATTTGAGCATTGACGTTAAACTTTCACAGAGTATTCTTAAAGACATGGTTCATACGCCTGTTAAATTTTGTGATTCTAACCTTTCAGAAAGATTACTATTGCCACGGTAAGTTATTTCGTTCAAGTTCAGATACTATGTACATGGCGCCCATATGTAATACTGCATGGCGTAAGTTCAAACATTTGTTTTTGTTTGCAGCGCGTACTTTTTTAAAAACCCGTTTTTCTCATAAAACGTTTCTGTAACAATCCCACCAGTATCTCAACTTCTTTGTTTAATAACTTTGGAACAGAAAAAGGAACACATTTATGTTTGGCTTCATTGGAAAGCCCATTCAATGCTCGTTATGATGTATGCATATCTCCATTTTTCATATTTGGGGGACATTCCTCATTACGATAGAGCGAGTCACATATTCTGTTTCTACAACCAATGAGTTCCAAAGCCATTACCTTCATCCATGTAGTATTTGAACACAAAATCAGAAAATCCCTGAAAAATAACAGACAAAAGAATTATTTTAACATATCAAGTATAAATCTGATTTTTAACACCTTAAAATGCCAAACAGTAGTTATTGGCCTTACGTTTCGAACTTAGCAGGTTCTTTCTCAAAGGCAAAATGGACGATATACAAACATGCACACGTACTTTATAAAACAATTTATCTGTTTGATTGCTTTGTTTCAGAAAAGTAAGACACAGATTTCGTAGAAAACAATCCAGGGTGATTAGTTTTACCAAGGGTTTAAATCCAAGAGTCCTCATCTATATTAAAGAATACAGTACAGTACAGGGTACGATTAGGGAAAATATTTGGGTATAATTGCATTGGTTGGTCGGTCACCCACCCACCCACCCTCTCAACCATTATTAGGGGTACAAATGCCCACATCCCAACCCCAACCTGGGATTTGAGCCTCTGGGTTTACTCTCTGACAGTCCTTCATCTGTTATGTTTTTCTGGGTTCAGAGATGTAAATGAATTTTCTTCATTTGTTCTTAAAGTAAGTCCTTGAAAAATAATATTTGTAAAATAATTGTTATTGGCCTTACGTTTAAAACCTAGCAGGTTCTTTCTCAAAAGCAAAAAGAATATTTGTGTAATTTTCTAAATGTTCTTCAAGGCAAAAATAATATACTACTCAAAACAATAATCTCAGTTAAAGCAAGATCATTTATTTCAGATAAACACAATGTTTCACAGAATTGATGAGAAACTGCACAATGAAACAGATGATAAATGATGCATGTAGTGATTACACATTTCATGACATGACTATTGAAAGAGAGAGGGGGTTGCAAATGAAAATCCCGGTTCATGGAACATTTCAAACCTATTTGATGTTAAAAATCTGGTGTTCCCTAAATTGTTTTGAGTAGTATATTTGTGTAATTTTCTAAATGTTCTAAATACAAACTAAATTTGTTACAAAATTTGCCAAAAACAGTGTTTTTTTTGTACTGTAACATTTTCTTCAGCTTTAAACAAAGTATTTTAAATAAAATTTCTTTATTAAAGAAGGTCACCTTGGTTGCAAACTGGTTCATGTATCGTTGTAGCCTCTCTTCATTATCAGTTAGGTCACAGAGTGATACCAAGATACCAAAGTCACAGTACTTCTCTGCCAGGGAAGCAGCTCTCTCATACTGTCCCTGGTCCACTAAATCACAGATAAGTTAAACATTAAACGTATAATATCGTTTCGGTTTGCAGTAAAGCCATGTGTTTATCTCAACTATCGCTAAGTGACGTACAGGGTTCTGAAAAGAACCTTTTCGGGCAACTCGTATCTCAACTGTCGCTATTAAAGTGAGATAATGGTTCAGGGGAGAACCAATATCGGGCAACTCGTTTCTCAACTATCGCTGAAGTGAGAATGTGGTTCAGGGTGAACCATGGGGTCTTCGCGTACATTTGTCATAAATCTATTCAAGATGTATCGCCCATCTTTTTTGGTTATTTTACCAACAAATGCCAAAATTTGTAGTTTTCATTGAAACATTGATTCAATTCTTTTAGAAAGGAAAACAAAAACAAGTTGATGCTTCACAACAAAGAGGCAAGTAACCTATAAAACCATGCTTCTCAGTAATATTTTGTGAAATAAGTAATTTTTTCTTTACCTCAAGTAGCCCCCAAAAACGGGCGATACTTTTGTGTGAATTTTTCAGTCTCGTACAGATTATTGAAATAAATGTAAATTGAACATGGGTAACACATCTGTAATCCATCTTCAGAGGCTGACACCATCCTTACTTAATGGTTTAATCAGAGAGAATCTTTCTTGGTGGTATCTCTGCTCCAGCTCTTCGTATTGAGAGTTGTCCTCGCCTCTACTCAGGCGGATCGATTCCAGCTGGGTCACGTAGCCCTCCAGAATCAGGTCCGTCAGCTCCATGACCTGCTGATAGAGGGTGCCGCGGGACTGGATGTCCTCGCTGTTGGGGATGCCTCGCTCGATGGTCATCCGGTGCTAAGTGGAAGATTGGGGGGGGGGGGGGGTAAAGACAAAGATGAGTACTGAATACATATGACAGGATTCTCAGTGACATTTCAGCATTATCTTTGAAATTCCCCTGAATTATACACTCCCAAAATTCAAACTATTCCTCCACAATTTGAAGGATACAATAATCACAAGATATGTTATGACTTATATCTCCAACTGGTTTAGACTTCATGCGAACGCGATCAAAAATTTACCTCATAAAACCTTGGGGAACGATTCGCACTAAAAAATGTGTTCAACCGTTGTGAATCATTCATGAATCTCAGGTTTTGATGTCACATTTCTCTTCGCATTTGTGTGAAGTACGAACAGCCTCTTATTATACAACGGTTCAAATATCTATTCCAATTTAATTGTCCATGTATTCCTTGTCATGAATCATGCATGGGCACAATGAGTCCGGAATATGTAGTTTGACTTTAAATGTTTAGTCAACAACAAAAACGCTTTTATCCTTTGCTTTCTTTGTAAGAGAAGTATTGTTTTTACCTGTTGTGATAGGAGTGCTCTAATGCCTTTTGGTCCAGTGGATGCTGAAAAGAAAAACAGACACATCAACACCAATTACACATTGATTACACTTTCACTGTTAGTTTTTCAAGACGATGAATGCATGGTGACAATCCAATAATGAAAACCCGAACAAAAAAAATGCCAAAACCCTCAAAATCCACCAGGTTTATGATTTCCAATCCCTTTTAAGTTGAAGGTACAACTTTGGTTAGTACCAGACTATCAAATTAACAAATTATTATCTCAAGACTTACTTGGTTGAACAATTGGTAACAATATCAATCATCCTGAGAAATGATTTCCTCTGACATGCTTTCATCTTTAACCAGTTGACGTCGGGAATATTTATTTTTTTCCAGTCCCCCGTGCGGGTTTATTTTCAGCGAAAAATCTGAAAAAATTTCTAGCCATTAATAATTTTTTTGGTCAATGAAACTAAGTTCGGACAACCAAATAAACACCTTTACTCATTGACATTTCGAGAATTAAATGGCTAGTTTTTTAATTACGGTTGTGTTTGTTCAGCACAATTAGACCGTTGGCAAGCTCCGATGCAACGGCCTATTAGCGACCAGCGCCCGGTCGAAAAGACGGCATACCCGGAGAGAGATCGAAGGCCTCGTAAACAATGGATATAAATCCGTCTTTACAAATTCTTGGCTGGTACGTCAAAGGAACAGGTCTTGGATAAAGGGATTACACAAAAATCAACAAAAACAGTGAACTCGTTCAGTGTTTGCAGTGCATTTTGTCTGGGGCCACCGAACCGTGACCCCATGGACTCCGAGAAACAATTGCGTGTATACAAGTCAGCCGCCACGACGGCACGCCACGTGTGGCATGTTGATAAGTGTCCCGGTAACACACACAAAAATCAGAATGCGTTTAGACGCTCTCCGATCTGCTGTACAAAACAAATTGCGTGTATACACGGCCTCCGAAGTGAACTGGTTAATAGTGAAAACAGCAAATGTTATGTTGAATTATTTCAAAACATTTTTAACACAGTTTTGTGTTGCTTTCTCAAAAACATGAACACTTGTTGTAGGGCTGTGCCAGATATCCGGGTATCCGACCGAAATGGTCATTACCCGGTTCCATTTTTCGGTTCCAATTACCCGTAAACGACTTTTTAAAATTCGGACTTAACATTTGAGAGGTGCAAACAGAAATCTGTGACTCTTGAACAATGTAATGTTTACACTTTTACAGACAATTATCTTTAAATTCAAGAGATTGCACTCCAATAAAGAAAAGATCGATTTAAGTATGGTATCCTCTGAGGAATGTTTTCAACAAAAATGAAAACGGGTATCCGGGTATCCGAAGTTTCCTGATTTCGGGTATCCGGTTCCAAAAATATTTGAAAACACACACACCCTTAACTTGTTGTGATGATATTTTCACAGGTTAACATTAAATGGAATGATTACTCGCGACAGCCTTTGTGACTTATTCCCCAATTTTGATAGAGCGGGAAATACACTTGCCTCAAATTTGCAATGTCAGCCTTGTTTATTATGACTAGGGCGATAGCCATTGACCTGACCTACCTGTCCATGGAATGTACTGCATTGTGGGATTGGACGAGCCACTGTGAGACTGATAGATGAGTGCCTTGGACTGCCTGATGTTCCATGCTTCTTTTAACATGCCCTGTAAGTAACAGAAACTAGATGGTTGATAAATGTTGTCCCAGATGAAAAACAAGAATTTTAAAATTTTTATCATTTATTTATATGTTTTATGTTTTATTATTTTATTTATTTATTTATTTATTTTTGGAGGGAGGGGGTTGATGGGATTTGGGGACATTTTCACTACCATAAAACATACTTTTAATATACTTGAATGACAACAATTTATCTATCTTTACTTTGCAGTATTAACCCTAACTCCCTAGGCCCATTTGCTTACACATAACCTGAATCCTTCCTAACTCCCTAGGCCCATTTGCTTACACATAACCTGAATCCTTCCTAACTCCCTAGGCCCATTTGCTTACACATAACCTGAATCCTTCCTAACTCCCTAGGCACATTTGCTTACACATAACCTGAATCCTTCCTAACTCCCTAGGCCCATTTGCTTACACATAACCTGAATCCTTCCTAACTCCCTAGGCCCATTTGCTTACACATAACCTGAATCCTTCCTAACTCCCTAGGCCCATTTGCTTACACATAACCTGAATCCTTCCTAACTCCCTAGGCCCATTTGCTTACACATAACCTGAATCCTTCCTAACTCCCTAGGCCCATTTGCTTACACATAACCTTAATCCTTCCTAACTCCCTAGGCCCATTTGCTTACACATAACCTGAATCTTTCCTAACTCCCTAGGCCAATTTGCTTACACATAACCTGAATCCTTCCTAACTCCCTAGGCCCATTTGCTTACACATAACCTGAATCCTTCCTAACTCCCTAGGCCCATTTGCTTACACATAACCTGAATCCTTCCTAACTCCTGAGGCCCATTTGCTTACACATAACCTGAATCCTTCCTAACTCCCTAGGCCCATTTGCTTACACATAACCTGAATCCTTCCTAACTCCCTAGGCCCATTTGCTTACACATAACCTGAATCCTCCTAAATCCTTCAGTAGTAAAGCAAGCACGTGACATGTATGCACACATGTGTTTCTAATCTGTGATACATGTACCGTAATTTCCGGAATATAAGCAGAGGCTTATACGTTGATTTTGACCCGGTAAAAGTTGCCTGCGGCTTATCGCAGTGGTCTTATATCGCCGGTATGAATCTTGAAGAACAAAACACAATGCACAATTAAGCAAAAATCGTTGGTAAACAGACAGAAACAGAAACCTAAAAACCTTTATTGTTCGTAGCGAAAACGGTCTGGTCATTGTCACAGTTTAGTGGTCCACAGAAAACCCATGAGCCATATATGCGGCTCAGGCGGGCTATACTATACTCAGTTATTGCGTATCGCCGCCATATTTATACAACGATTCACTTAGGAAACTGATTCCCTCTCCCAGACCCATCAGAAAGGCGTTACTTTTCCAAAAATGGGCACCGGTGAAACCACAGTGAAACATCGACCCCAAAAAACATGAATATGTAACATAATGAACATATTCATGACACTCGATCAAACAGCCAATGAAACGAATATAAAAATGTTACTACGCAAATATATCCAATTACTACGTGCGGAAATGGCACGTGATACTGGGTCCTGAATAACCATGAACTACAGTGTACGTGCATATTGCATGCATTGCACACACAGTCTACAGCTGACCGCACGGACCATGAACAGGCAGCGGCAGTCGTGTCAGCTCAAACACGCATTACCACTATTGACGGAACAGATATACAATTACAAAGGACTGGTACACAGGCAAATGAACGTCCCCTATTGGTTGAATGACCCGATTTCTACAACGCTTTCAAAAGGAATAATTAGCTTCGGAGTATATATTCATTCACGTTCTCAATAAAAAGGTATCGACTTCTATTGTGTGTCTTTCAATACATTTTGACTCGAACGCAACACAATGACCCCCTTTGTGGCGATGTACCGACAGTGAGTGGCGTCCGGCGGGCCTCTGTGTGTGCGGCTTATACATGGTGCGGCTTATATGTTGACGCATGAATCTTGTTTTGGTGATTTTGGGGTAGTGCGGCTTATACACCGCGCGGCTTATATACCGGAAATTACGGTACATGGCCAGGGACCCTCGCATGCATGCGTGGAACAATAAACAGTGTCCACTGACCCAAGCACTGACCTTGCAATCACTACAACAAACATGGATGTACATGTACCATGGAAAGGCAAGTATGCCTAATAACCTCAATCCTCCAAAATCCTTCACTTTAGCAAAGAGCATGTAGCATGTAACCTCAATCCTTCACTTTAGCAAAGAGGATTTTGGAGGTTTTGGGAGGGTTAGGGTTAAGGAGGGCCTGACATTACACAGACCTGTGAATTTGGGTCATAGGATGTAACACTGATAAGTCTCCAATAAAGAGCATGATGATTAAGAGTGCTCGAGACCACCTATTCTCGACGACACTTGCTAGTTCCAGATTTAAAGGGAATGCAAACTAGATGCAAATCGGCTACAGTAGAGTGCGTTTTACGGCGCACTACGCATTAAACGTGTGTGTAAATTACAGTTATTGCACATGCCGGCAAATCACCCAGAAAGCACAGGTTCTTTTTTAGAGACCTTGCATGTCACTCGTTGGAAAACAACGTCATGAGTGGCCCAAATACATTGTTCTCTGGAGTACAATGCTGTGGACTATGTTAATACACCACTGGCACACTTCATGTAGGTAACAGACATCTGGTATGACACATAACTGAGTGAGTGCCCATAACATGTCTCCCACAAATCCACTTTTACAAACATCATCAATTGCCTTGGCGATGGCAACTTTTACAATTAGTACATGGATTAAGAACCCTGGCATTGATTGTATGTAGTGGGATTACTTGCCTGTATGATAGTGTTAACGTTGCTAATCATGCTCACAATATCCGAGGATGTAAGTTCAGCTGATAGAATGTCCTTCTCCATCTCAACCAGAGAATTCAGGAACTCATGGATTCCCGAAACCTGCACAGAAAATTCCGCATTTATCATAAGGCTGCAGTCAATATCCATGCATCTCTGTCAGGCAGTGGACATCTTTGTCTGATTCCCTGTATGCAAGTACGATTATGAAGAGGAAACACTATGCATACAAGCATAGCTGCCAACATTTCAAAATTCCAATTCGTAATGAAACCAACCAAGAGTGGGGTGCCATGGTCGAGCAGTTTAGTGCATCGGATTTGTGTTCTGATGGCTGAGTTGTCAGAGTGTGTGGGTTCGAATCCTTGCCGCGACCATGGTGCTTGTGTCCTTGAGCAAGACACTTTACCATAATTGCTGCGAGGGCCGAATTGAACCCAGCCACTGGGGATGCACAAGCCAGTGCATGCTTAGTGCCGGTCCCAAGCCCGGATAAATAGGAGGGTTGCGTCAGGAAGGGCATCCGGCGTAAAAACCTATGCCAAATAAAATATGCGGATCATGATCCGCTGTGGCGACGCCTAACGGGAGCAGCCGAAAGAGGAAGAAGAATGAAACCAACCTAGACATAACAATTTGTATGAAAACTAAAATGATAGTCAAGATGACTAATTGCAAATAAATCACACAACTTACTACATGTATGTACGTAAATCACTGTATTTCTTGGTGTAAAACTGTCCTTTGGTTTTTGAAGCCATCTTACACGATTCAACACTAAATACAAAGCGAATGCTAAACCTTGTCTCACTTCCAATTGCACGTTTACACAGTAGCGGGCGCCATGATGAAACTGTAGGCTCTTCGCTGGTTCCTGTTTATTACCCATTACTACATCGCACAAATTGGTACCCCGACAAACAAGGTATCGATACTGCGCTAATTGACATCCATAATACTTTTCGGTAATTCAGAACTTATTTATTATAGCACACTACACGTACGAAAATATTTGGTATGGGTACCGATTCTGATTTTTATGATCGTTATATGTGATTTTACCTGAATGCTCATAAAATTGTACTTTATCAAGGTTTTTTTTTCTTGTTGGGCAGAAAACTTGAAATTCGTAATTTTTAAAGAGCAATTCGTACTTTCGTAATTCCTAAAAAAAATCGTAATAATTACGATAAATTCGTAATAGTTGGCAGCTATGTACAAGGTACCAGACCATTTTTCATACATGTACAGCGGGCAAACATTGTACATCAATGCAATTATAGTAAGCAGTCATGGAATTTACCAATTTCATGAGGAAAAAGTTTGGATGCAAAGTCTGAAGCCAATACTGCAACCCTATTGAACAGCGTTTAATTACCTCTCTGTAGAAGACATCTTGTTGGGTAAGGCCAGCCGGGGTGTGTTTGTGACCACGTTTCTCAAGCACTTTACTGATGGCTCCATCCACAAGGTTGGGGTACCTGACCAAATGGAAATAATATCAAGGGAAACTGTAAACGATGTGCCTTCACTGACAAGCAAGCAGGATTAGTGATTTGCATTATCAGATTGACTGGATATCAGATCACTGATAGACGAAAGAAATGGGTAAATTTTCTATTTTGGTAACCATTACAAAAAATATTGGATTACAAAATACAATGTGTAACAAGAACATTTAAGTTAAAAAGCTGCAACTATACATAGGAGGGTTAAATATAACAAAAGTTAAGTATAACAAAAAACATCATTGATAAAAATCCTGCTAGGTTTGAAACATAAGGCCACTCACTCTAACTTTGAAAAAAAGGTAAATAAAGGAAATAACAGTGGGTATTAAAACATAGAATAATCAAGGAAATATTTATCATAGGTAAAATGTCAAAATGTGAACGAATACAATGAGAATCAAGAAAGAAAAGTAGATTTTTTATTGTATCAATCTTAATGATCAATTAAACATTTTAACCATTAATCAAAAGAATGTAAAGATATCATTTACCTTTTCAGATATTTTGCTTTTGAAGATTTGTTTATTTTGTTCTTTGTTGAAAAGCACTCTGGAGGTATATGCTTTTGATAGAAATATTTAACCCTCCTACTATAGCTGCACTTTAGTGGCAAGTAGCTATAGTGGTCAAAATCAGTCAACTGCCCGTTTTGACTGTTGACCCAAATGTGCACACAGGGGCATTTTTGACTGGTTTTTACTGTCATTTTGACCACCCTCAACAATACAAGACAATGCTTTTACCAGTCAAAAACAGTTGACTCATTTTAACCTGTACACGTAAGGTTTGAGAGTGTTTGACTTTTAAGTGCACTAAATATACCTTGGCAAGTACATTTTGACTGATTTTGACCCTTGCAGTCAAAGAAGGGTTAATGATCAACACCTTTTCCAGCAAGTATACTTTAGGTAATATCGCTATTGTTTCAAATTTGGCCAATGATAACATGGTATATACTGTCTATAAAATCAAGTAATTACATAGTATGGTAGTTGCGAAGAGCCATTGCAGCGGCTAACTTCTCCGCATGTTCACATAACAACAGATGGGTAGTCAGGGGGCACTCTCGGACCACCACTGAGTGAAGCTAGTGAACAAAAAACAAGGGCAATCTTTGTTAAGGATGGTTAATCAGCAGAACCTCTTACCATTTTCAGATGCACAGAATTCTGTCAAGGGTAAGGTACGACATTGGTAATGTTGGCAAAACTGCTTCTATGAGTATGCTTACTCTCTTTGAATCAAGATATACATTGAAGGGAAGGTACAACATTGGTAATGTTGGCAAAACTGCTTCTATGAGTATGCTTACTCTCTTTGAATCAAGATATACATTGAAGGGAAGGTACAACATTGGTAATGTTGGCAAAACTGCTTCTATGAGTATGCTTACTCTCTTTGAATCAAGATATACATTGAAGGGAAGGTACAACATTGGTAATGTTGGCAAAACTGCTTCTATGAGTATGCTTACTCTCTTTGAATCAAGATATATATTGAAGGGAAGGTACAGCATTGGTAATGTTGGCAAAACTGCTTCTATGAGTATGCTTACTCTCTTTGAATCAAGTTATACATTCAAGGGTGGGTACAACATTGGTAATGTTGGCAAAACAACCAACCTGTGAATGTTTCAGCTCAATGCAGATTTTGTTGTCATCTGAAAATGCACATATTTGTGTTTTCTCTGAAATGAGAGCACTTCAGACAGAATCATGATTGGTTACCTTCACCAACTTCACATCAAGTTAGCTTTCGGATAATATTTCGGTCATTTTGTAATCATGCATTTACCAATGTTGTACCTTACCTTTTAATAATAAAGTCCTCCCCTACCCTTAAGAGAACCTTGTGGTCAGGTGAAGCATGCCAATGACCTCACCTTCAGCTCAGAAAAACAAGCCCACTATCATCTTGAATTTGCTACCAAACATACGTCAATATCTTGTGATTTAAGACTTTTATTGGGTGAAATAAAAAGACAATTTCTATTGATTCGCATTGTGCAAAGTCATGTTTGAGGGCCTGTATTGTAACAGTAGTCGCGGCTACGTCAGACTCATTAAGGAGATTGGGTCACATATTGATTATAGCTGATGAACTTGCGTTTGTTTATGGTGTAAACCGAGGACTTATAACAAAGGGGAACAATGGGTCATTGAGTTGCCGGTTACTGTTTGCAAATGTTCTGGTTGATAAACGTGATCAAATGGGAAATGCCTAAAACAAAGTTTGCGTCCAACAACAAAGGGAACAATAGAGGTCAACAATAGGAGGGTCCTCAGTTTACACCATAAACAAACATGCCTGTGTGTTGTTTATTCATGTCTGTGGGTGGCACCTGTGGGTGGCACCTGTTTATTCATGTCTGTGGATGGCACCTGTGGGTGGCACCTGTTTATTCATGTCTGTGGGTGGCGTCTGTGGGTGGCGTCTGTGGGTGGCGTCTGTGGGTGGCGTCTGTGGGTGGCACCTGTTTATTCATGTCTGTGGGTGGCACCTGTGGGTGGCACCTGTTTATTCATGTCTGTGGGTGGCACATGCAGATCCATGTACACACTGTCACATTTCTACGCCAGTTGTCACAGACTGGTTACATTTCCCCAAAAAGAACACGCCCTGTTTGATTTGGGTTGATTGAACTCACCCTGTCCCAGACCCCGACATTCTGAAGGAAGGACAGCAAGTGATTGTGTGCCTTCATCTTATCTTCAAGCTGATGTAGAAGAATCAGTGAGCTGGTAGTGGATGCAGAGTCTGAAAGAAAGAAGAGCAAAATACCACACCGACGTTAGAAAGCTTTAAAAATTCTCCTCAAACCAAAAGGAATTGACATTTTCTGTATGCAACTACGCCAAGCCTCTACGGTAACCTGTACACACAACACATAGGGCATTATTTACGCAAAGTACATTTTACACAAACAGATCAGCATCTGCTGGAACTGGTGGCTTTTGATATGTCGATACCTCAAGTTTGTTTGCATTTCTAAAGAAATGGAGATAATAAATTCAGACACCAGACCAACCTTGGGGGATAGACTCAGCCCATCGAGGATCAGAGGCAGGGAAGTCATCAATGACTTCTTGACTGAGCTTAGTGACGGCTAAGTCAATGGGCGACCCGTCTCCATGGTGAGACGTGGCTGATGCTGGGAACAGCTCCTCGACAATTGCCTCAGCTTGGCTCTAGAGATGGAAAGAGAAGAATTTACTAATCTCATCAATAATTAATAATACAACGCACTTAAGTGGGATCGTACACCTTAACTACCTGATGTGTATCTTACTGAATGACTGAATTATATCTTAAAACTTTGACGAGTACAATTTTTAGTTTTTGTCTTAACTGAAGAATGTTGACCGGTAATTTTTGTCTGAGTCAAGTCAGTAAAACTCAGTAGCTTTGCAAGGTGAATGGGATAAGACTGTTTGCGGTGATCCCATATTAAAATGTTCCCTTTTGTGTAGCAAGTGGTTCTGAAAAGAACCAGTTGGTTACAACCCAAGTCAAGCAAGTCAAGTCACTAGTGCGGGCGAGTGGATGGAATGCAGCAGAAAGCAATTCCTGTTTCTATATAGAATGACTATTGAATTATTCAAGCAGTGGAATTGCATCGATAGGCCGATATCGCCGTGTACAGACGGACCTTAAAATGGCGCCACAAAATGCCCCAAACTCAGAGCTCGAGTGCATTGCACCACTAGAGGGCTACGTTGTTTCCACAAAGCCTACAGAGACTTTGAAACCCTTGTGAACATTTCTATGAGGACAATCCCTGTACGAAATGATTTAACCACATCATGCATGACTCACTAAGTTCTGTCTGCATGCTTGGAGGAACGCCGCCTTAAGCCCTTGTGTCTTGTCATCTCCATACACGCTGATGTCCTGGGCTTGGGTGGGCGAACCCATGATAGATGACTGATCAAGGCGAAGACTCTGATCGGCCAGGGAGACATCTTGGATGAAACTAGGCTCATGCTGGGTGGTGTTAATGGTTACCAGACCGTGGTTATTGGAGAAGAACAGAGTGGTGCTATCACAGCTTCCTGTGCAGAGAATACATAATTCAAAATAAAGGAGATTTGTAATGAGGTGGACTGTTTTTATGACATCATTCGCTGTCCGTGCTTTGGGAGTCTTTTGAGACACCAGATGGCAGTAGATTTACTGATTCTTTTCCCGTCGTTCTGAAAAGCGTGCGGATGCTCATAACGTAAATAATAGGAAAAGGACTGGTTAATCTGCTGCCGCCAGCATTTCCCATTATATTAATCTTTGTAGGACACCATCTACTCTTGACAATGAACAGGTGAGCTAAGTTTATCATAAGAAATTTATGCTATTTAAAAATGGCTGCATACCTGCGCCCAGAATACCATCCCCTGGTTGACTGAAGTTCACACTGTCAAAAGAACCAGTACTCTCAGTAATCCCTGAAAGAAAAAACAACAAAATATCTCCATAACAAAAACAAATTGACATATAACACTGTTCCTTCAATGGCTTCAAATTCAGTTCAGTGAGATTGATCATGATTACAATGTCGACACTGACGTAATCGCCTTGCTTATCAACTTGGCCACAGAATGCAATTACCTGTCCAAACTTTAGCACTGTACTGAAGTGGGGAAGTGCATGTAGTGCATAGAACATGAGATACAAAAATAACAGAATGTGTTATTCTTACCTAAGTCTTTCAATTCCATAGACATTAAATTTTATGAGCTTCATATACTTACAGGATTATAACACACCTCAAAAAATTAAAATTGCCACTAACAAAATTTCATTTAACCCTAACCCCTAGCTATTTAGGCTAAGAACCTTCCTGAATCTGCCAAAATTCAACACCATGCAGTAACACTAGCACCCAACTGTTGGACTTGGCTGGAATTGGGACACCCGGCCCCATGCAAAGTATCCCTGTCTGGGCTATACAGTACTGAGTCTATCAAAATACAATAAACCCTGCTGTTGGAGTTTGAGTGGTTTGGGGTGGTTAGGGTTAATGAGTGAATTTTTGATTACAAGACAGAAAAACTCTATCATAAAATAAAAAAATAAGATATTTATTAATACCTGTGCAGCAAATGACCATTTTCCTTGAGTAGACGTGGCATGCGCTGTTGCTAGTACCGGATCCCAAGAGGTGGTAGTCTAACAATGACTCCTCTTCTGAAATCTTCAAGAGAAAAGTAATCAGGCATTCTGACCATCACATTCAAATCCACAATTTTTTATTTTTTTATTTTTTTTTGCAAAATGTATAATTTGAAGGCACATTTTGTGAAAATCAAGAAGTGTTTTTGAATGACTGCTGCATAAGTAACATACATGTATTATGTCCATGTACCGTGCATAATATCATAACTACAGGTTCATGGGCTTATAATGCAGCAGTCATGGTAATGGCATCTGGTGTGCCCTGTTATCTAGGCCAACACGTGCTCGTGAGGTATTATTTTCCAGTCACTGAGTTCATCTGAGTTCATCTAAAACTATCAGTTCGGGATTCAATGTCAAGCCGCAAGCCTGCTCTGATCATGACGAACATAATCCCTTTAATGTAAATGCATATTTCATGATAGATTTAAAATCAAGAAATATGTCTACAGAAGGAACTGTAACAGGTTCAGCTGAATTAGTAGTCACATTTCATGGTATCATGGCTATATCTTTACCTGATACCTGGCAGATAATGACATCATCTTGAATGTCTTGATTTGGTCAGGATTTCCACCGGAGTCCGAGACCAATGGGACGATCGCTGCAAAGGTATAATACCAATTGTTCTGATTAACCGACCAATAACAGTGTGCCAGCCTGCTGTCATCTATTACCTCTATACCATGACATTGTACTCCAAATGTGCGCACGCACAACAAGAATGGTAAACTAGACGCCGGGCGAACCATCAACTGTTTGGAGAATGCGCTTTACTAAGGTCGCCTGTGAGATACAGTTCTCTCACAGGCTGTTTAAGTCTCCCAGACTGCACGGCTTCTTTTTGAGACCTTGCGTCAGTCTGTGGAACAATATGTCATGAATGGCCCAAAACCATTGTTCTTGGAGTGCTGTGCCGTGACCTAGGGTTGGTACACGAGTGGCACACCTCATGTAGTTAATAGACTTCTGGTAACTCTCACTACCTCTTGACTATTTTCAGCATAATTTGGAAAGTAGTCCTGAGACTTGCCTATTAAACTAACTGATAACAGCAATTTATGAAAAATTGTGGGGGTGGGGGGTTGTGCCACCTTATGTCACCACCTCACAAGATTCAGTAAAAGCACTAACAAGCTGCCATCACTCAGGCATACCATTTCTGGGCTAAATAATTCATCTTGCAAACAGAAATTCCCATTAAAGTGAGAGAAGAGAGAAAAATAACCTTAAAACAAGTAGTCGTTCTTTCAGAGATATTTATCACACACTGCGGACAAATATTTAGTTTCTCTGTTAACTTACCAAGAGCATAATGCAACACTGGGTTGGAACTCGATGTGTTTGCTGCAGCAACAAGAAGAAGGGCACAATTACTGAAAGCAGAAAAAAACAATATTTCTTATACCTTTACGGAATTAATCTCCCAGTAGGGAGGGTAACAGAAAAAAAAAAATCACCAAAAAACCCACCACAAATTGAGGGCGCCCTCCTACTAGGATGTCTCCCTTTTAAAATTATTTTCATAGTCTAGTCTGTACAGTGTACATGGACTAACAATACGCAAGCTGGCATCGATGATTCCTGGCTCATTTAGGGAGGAGGGCCAAATTCGTGGTACAGCCAAGCCTTTGAGAAGCCCTGGCAGACCCCCTGGCAGACCCATGCTACCTTGCCTCCTAATGTCTTTTTTGAGTCCTAATCCTGTAACAATACATTACCTGCCAATCAACATAACCTGGGCTTCTGGAGGGCCTAGCCCACTTACAAAAGACAGATTAGGAGGCCAGGTAGCCTGGGCTTAGCCAGGCTTCTCAAAGGCTTGGCTGTACCTGGACTTTGGCCCTCCTCCCTCAGGCATCGTGCAGTTTGGACTGTGGGAAATTTCCAGATAAGGGCTGGAAGCGAGGTACAGTGCAGTATATGCACTACTGGAAAACAAACGCATATGTCAAAATACTGCCGCTGTACTGCTTACATGTTTTGTTTGTTTTTATTTATTTTTGTTACCCTCGGGAACTGTGATTTTGCAGCGACAATTTTGTTTTTATTTTCTCCAAAATCTGAGTTATAAATCTGAAATACAATTAAGTATATTATACAATAATGCACTTTTGAGATTCCATAGGTGCCACCATTTCGTCAAAAAAAAAGACAATCTGTATTTCTATTATATAATAAAAATTTACTTTCTTAACCCTCCTGCTACTACAAGAGTCAAAATCAGTCAAAATGCTGATATACTTGCCAAGGTATATCTAATCTAGTGCACTTAAAAAGTCGAACACTGTCAAACTTTCATGTACTAAGTACATTTACAGGTCAAAATGAGTTGACCATTTTTAACTGGTAAAAGCATTTTCTTGTATTGTTGAGGGTGGTCAAAATGACAGTAAAAACCAGTCAAAAATGCCCCTGTGTTGCACATTTGGGTCAACAGTAAAAACAGGCAGTTGACCGATTTTGACCTCTACAGCTACGTCCCACCAAAGTGCAGCTATAGAAGGAGGGTTAATGAGGATTTTGTAATTTGATATTACCTCAGGATTTGCACATCCAGCATCCACACTCTAAGACTGTCAACAGATGAAGATCCCTATAAATAAAAAGACACAACATATCAACAAAATAATAATACAATATGCAACTTTCACTTTGATTGTCTGTTAATTTCTCAAATCAATGTCAATTTCTTTCTGTAGTCACATGAATGCAAAATATTCAAGGGACTGTACAAAATGGGTTATGTTGGCAAAATTGCTTCTACGCTACATGAAGGTTTCAGCTTATTATGTTGTGTTATTTATGAGAAAATAGCGAAAAAGCATGCAAATGTTTTGATCAAAAAAGACAAACTTTTACACCAAAGTTTCATGTAAAACTGTGTCAATTTATGTTTTTTAATAATAATATAATAATAATAATTAAAATAATTTGTAGTGCGCACATATCCACCCTGCTGGGCGCTCAAGGCGCGGAAACAAAGAAAAACATGAATACAAACAATATACAATGAGAGCATAGGAAAAAAAATTATGTACCGAGATACATAAGATGAGTTTTAAGCAGCGACTTAAATCTAGTTATACTATGACAAGATTTGAGTTTAGTTGGAAGATGATTCCAGAATAACAAAGATGCACTTTCCTTTAAAGCTCATACCACTTCTAGTTAATAGCGCCAATGCAAATGGAAATATTCAACAACAATTCTTAATTGCTTACAAGAATAAACTACAAATTTAATTGCTAATGTAATCATATTTACTAATTTTAAAACACATACTCCAATTAGTTGCCTAACTTAAAAATACTTTTGTTATTATGCAGAATACAAGCCAACGAGAAACTCACTACTTGTGTTCTTTCGGGTGACACCATGTAATGATCTCTTCTTGGAAGAAGTGATGGCTCTGAGAAGAGCCGGTTGGTTCTCCTGATGGACGGCTAGAGCAGGCCAGTAAACGTTGAGAACAAACTAACCGGATCTTCTCAGTGCCATCACTTCTTCCAAGAAGAGATTATTACATGGTGTCACCCGAAGAACTCAAGTATCTATCTTCACCATGCAAAGCCTCAAATCCTACATTGAGAAACTCACTGTCACAGAGCAAGACCCTTGCGCCACTCCACATACGAATCAATTAAAGATCTACGCCAGGTCTTGGTTTATACTTTGCTCAAGTACCTGGAACAACATACAATATAATTCTTAAGGTAATTTTCTAATCGTTTGTGACACTCACCAATTCTCTTGCAAACTGCTTTTTGATCATGCTACCTAGTTGCACCTCAAAAACAACCTGTAATGTAATGAAAAACAAGAATTAGTTTATGAAAGGGAATAAAAGACATGATTGACAATCAAGGTTTATTCAAGGTAACAGGTTTCAGGAAGGTAATACATGAACCCAAAGACTGATTAACTCTAACCCTCTCTCTACAGGCATTTCACAGACACCCTGCTGAATGCATCATAATGCAACAACAGAAAAGTGTGCCGTCTGCTCAATGCAACAAGATCCACCAGCTTAGAACAATGGTTCTTTTGTTCTCTGCTGAGAGCCAGGGATACACTACCATTAACGACAACGAAAAGAGGGGGCTCTTGATCAGGAGAAGTTTTTTATTAAGGTCACAGGGCAACTGTTAGCCAATATTACGAAAATGCCTCAAATACAGTTGGAAAGTTACCTTCTCCGAGCCAGGATCAGCAATGAGCCATTTCTGCAAGACGTCCTCCTCTAAGACAAAGAGGACTCCTTGTCCATCCTCTTGCCCGGCTGCCAGCACCCTCTGCAGCGTCTGAAATATGAATGAGATGGGCTAGCATTCTATGGGTAGCAAAACCAACAATTCAAGTTTTAAAAATCTTGAATTAACCCTAACCTTCCCAAATCCTCCAATATCCTCTTTGCACAACTAGATGATTTTGAAGGATTGAGGTTATTAGGAAATTGCAGTGGTGAAGGGTTTAGAAGGATCGAGGGCAGATGTGATTATTTGCTTGGTGGATAATGGAGGATCGAGGTGATCAGGCTATATTTGACATTAGATGAAAATGGAGGATTGATGTTACATTGTACAATGTTGGCCTGCCCAAAAAATGATTCTGGAGGATTGAGGTTATTAGGCCAACTTGCCTTTTAGTACATGCACATCCAGGTTTATTGTAGGTATTGCAAGGTCAGTGCTTGGGTTTATTGCTCCTTGCATGCAGGAAGGGTCCCTGGCCCTGGGCCATGTACATGTATCACAGATTAGAAACACATGTGTGCATACATGTAGTCTGCGTACCAATGGTAGTGATCATTGTGCTTGCCGTCACTGGAGGATTTTGGAGGATTCAGGCAGTGGCCACAAGTAATAAAAACTAGAAGGATTCAGGTACTTTTGAGTTTTTAACTTTTTGCTACTGAAGGATATTGGAGGATTGAGGTTGTGTGTTGGCAAGTGGGCTTAGGGAATTAGGGTTAATGTTGCAGTGCAAACACTGCAAACTGATCGATAAGACCTGTGGTGGGGTTTCCAAATGTACAAGCATAAACTAAATTTATAATTTAGTTGGTTTTTTTCCGGGATAGTATTTTTTTTTTTTTTTTGTATCTAGATTATTTTGGTCCAGATTATTTTTGATTAACCTTTCTATTATCCCATTATTACTTATAAGTGGATTAATAAAGACGACACATGTTGCACAGCCGATCAAGAAAGGCTCTAAAAACAGGTTTCCAAAAAGGAAACTGAGCAGCTACAGCCACTAAGTTTATAATGTATTTTTTTCTGAGTAAATAATTTTTTATTGTATGTAGCTTTTCTTGTGTAGATTATTTTTTTATGAAATTTCATTCTAATATCTCATTATTATCTCCGATAAGCAGGATAAAAACCAAGAAGATCCCATATGCTGCACAACCAACTTAACAACAGCAGGAAAATGAGAATATACAGCCATACACTTAGTGTTAGGTTTTTTCTGAAGGCGATCAGAAAACTGATCAAACCATCAAGTTATCTCACCACCAGTTCTTCATAGAACCAACACTCATTACATCTCTTGAGAGATTGTTACATGGTGCTACCGCAAACCTAACTCCTACAGTTTTTTCTGAATTAGTTATTTTAGATATTTTAGTAATTTTAGATCTAGATTTTCTTACGCAGATTAATTTAATTAATGGAAATGAGCGAGATTTTCCACAAATAATACTTACAGAAGAGGACTGTGGCCTCTGTGAGCCAAAGAATAAAGATGATACCCTGGCAAACACTCCTTGTGAGGGCTTGAGAGAATGACAGCACACCGAGTTCTGAACAAGGAACAAAATACATCACATTCCAGTTTGCAATGCAATGCAATGCAATGCAATGCAATGCAATGCAATGCAATGCAATACAATAAAGGCATTTATATAGCGCTCTTACACAAACGGTATCACAGCGCTTTACAGTGAGATGCAAGTACAATTTAAAAATACACAGTGCCTAAAATAAATGAGTCTTGAGAGATGTTTTAAATTGACTCAATGAAGAAGCATGACAGATACCAGATGGTAGTTCATTCCAAATGCTGGGTGCAGCAGTATAGAAACCCTTGTTAGCCGCAGTTAAATGTGTAGTTGGCTTTTTGAAGATCCGGGAATCAGAATTTGAACGGAGTCCACTGTGGTTAGGTTGGTATGGTATAATAAGCTCACAGAACTAGGATGGCGTAGAGTAGTCTCAGTAGTTCAGAGACAATTCAAGATATAACGTGACTTTTCTTAGTCTTTTTACAGGTAATATTTATCAATTTATACTGCAAATCATATTTGTATAAAATACTTCTATTTTTGGTTTGTAAGTCTTATTTGTTTGTTTTCAGTACTTAACCTGTGTATTGGATCCAGCGAGTGTGAGTAGCAAGAGCTGATTGGTTGTCGTGGCGAGGATACACCCATATGGCTGCATGGAATCAAAAAGAACTTATGAATACTCATCAACAAGTCACAGCAATGGACCAGTCAAGAATACACAAATCCACATGTACATTTTTTTTTTAGACTAAAATATCAGTAGTCTATTACCTACATGAAGTGTGCCAGCCTGCTGTAATCCATACCACAGCATTGTACTCCAAATACGCACACGCACAAATGAGCTTGGTTACAGGTTTTGCTGCCCTGCCTGCATCATGGGATTAGGCACTTGACGCGCAAAGCTAGTTCCTAGAACTAGACTCAATCTTAAACTAGATGCAGGCGAACCATTCTGTGTGGCAAACGCGCTTAATGCTAATGTGTGCGCACGAGATACAGCTCTCTTACAAGCCGGGTAAGTCTCCCAGACTGCACTGCTGCTTGTTGAGACCTTGCGTGTCAGTCTGTGGAACAATGAATGGCACAAATACATTGTTCTTGGAGTACTACGTCGTGGACTCAGTACATGAGTGGCACATGTGTCGGTTATCGACTTCTGACAATGTACATAACATTTTTTCAATTCACAGAAATAACAGCCTCCCATTATTTGATTCCTAGATCCGCCCCTGTTAACACCATCAATTTAAATTGCATCTAGCAAGAGCATGTGTACCTCAAACTGAGTCAAGGAGAAGCATTCTTCCCCGTTAAGCTCGGCGCTGCTCTCTGCATAAGCGCCCTCACTGGCAATGCTTGGCCAGTATCTGACGATGCCCTCTGGAGACACAGCCATGACGGCGACGCTCTGGTTGTCTCTGGATGCCGGTATGAGACAGATGAGCTCGGCCTTGTGAGATAGCTCGCTGGGTGGGAGGGAAAGCTCCTTGCAGTAGGTGGCCTGTTGTTATTGACAAGATCATTTCAATTTATCGTCACAATCAGAGCAGACTTTCAACAGGGCATGGAATCGGTGTCCTAGTTTAAGATGAATACAGTGACTGAAAATTACTGGCTCATTTATGCAGCTCAGCATCGGTAATTTGACCATATCATGTTGAATTATCATTTTCAGTCACCGAGTTAATCTTAAAGTAGCACTCCGATTCCATACCCTGTTGATCATGATGATATTGTCCCTTTACACGCAGTCACTTTTGGTAAAAGTTTTTTTTTTTTTTTTTTTTGGGGGGGGGGGGAATATTGATACACAGGAGAACTTGATTTATCAAGGTTTTTAAATGAGTTTATAGCCCACCTTTGCAATATGATGGTGCTTGTATCTCCACACGAAGAGCCTCCTGCCGCATAATACACAGGCCCAGCCTGATGGATCTATACGTACACTAACGCTGGTTGAACCTGTACATTCAATTGCCAACAGAAACATGTTTAGAAATACTTGACTTTGTTCTGTAAATAACTACTCACTCAGGTATTAACAATAGAAAACTTAACCCTTCTACACATGGAGGCCACTCCGATCCACAAAATTCTGTTCTTTAGCAACATTCAGTACGTATGTACAAGACTGCTGTCCTTTCCAAGTAATCTTACAAAAATCAACTGTGTCACCCAAGGCCACTGTAAATGTTTGAACATATTAGTATGGCCTGCAATGTATCAATGGGAGACCACTTTACCCTGCAATCTCAGTGGTGTGACAGTGCACAGAAGGGTAACCATAGGAGGCCACTGGCAACAGCTAATGGCTTGGAGTGGCCTGAATGGGTTGTTTCGAAAATTGCACTGATTGTAGGATGGTTAATTTGTTAAATTTGTTAAACTTAATTTGTGGTATTTGGAAAGTAATGGAAACGTACGTTATTGTGTAATTTTTCATAGAAATTACAACAGTTATTAATCATAATAGGTAATACAAACAAATGGTTTTGGAGATGTTTTTTTATGTTTTTCCACAGATTTACTTGCGGCACCTTTTTGTAACTTGACATAAGAATTCCTTTATAATACTGCACTTCAGAGTTCAAACATATGGTTAATATACATGTACTTGCAGGCAATAGATTTCTGGTATTACATATTTGGAATATTTTAGAAGGAATTATCATAACTGATAAATTACACACGTGCATGTAGGCTAAGCGGCAATACTTTCTGCTTTACACTCATCAGATTTACATATACATGACACAATAGCCTGAAGATCTGACGTCACGTTTCGAGGCTTGTGAATTACGCCAGACACCAGCCTCTCAGTTTGCCTTTACTGGGGGGAGATTCAACTTTGAGCTTGATGGGTGCGATGATGGGTGTCCTCGCGCAATAATCTCCAGCAATATTTGGGTGGCAGAAGTACGTGCGCATGTAATAGAGTTACATTCATGGGCGAGCCTCAAAGCATTTAGGTGGATCTTTGGCACGACGTATCCAATGAAATCCCTTGAATGGTATGCCTAGAGCCTGTCTCTATCCTAAGATAAGATAAAGACAGGCGACCAGTCTAATGACACACTAAGGCCCTGGGATGAGGACAAAATAACAAATCAACTCACGGTCTGCCATAGCTAGAGCCTCAGTGATAAGTACAGGGACAGAGGGGCCATAATTCTCCACGATGTAGTGTGCCGTCTCTGCAATCACAGACGTCTGTAGGACAGAGCGATTTCCAAAGGCTGGACTTCTACATAATTTACAAGAATTTGAACAAATATCCATGTTGTTTTTCCTCCAAATTTGCAATTATAACTATAACTCAGATGTCCATAGACAAGGCCATGTTATTGGGACCAACAGATTTTTTTGACCCTAGAACCATGTTCAATGCAACAAGATGCAACAATATTGAATATTGTTTCCCTCAGCAGAGAACAAAAGAACCATTGCTCTAGCTGTTGTATCTTGTTGCATTGTACACTTTTCTGTTGTTGCATTTTGTTGCATTCAGCAGTGTACAGGTCTGTGAAATGCCTGTAGGTGGTTAGGGTTAATGAGTAATTATAAATTCATTTATAAAAAGATTTTTATTTACTCAAAATAATATAGTGCACACATCTCCTCTCATGCTCAGTATGTTTTCTTATAAATTATGTACCTATATCACCTAGTCTTTTACAGGCAAAGTCTTCTACCTACAACAGTACAAGTGCTAAGTTATTGACTTTGTAATATTTTTGAAGACCATTTTTACAAAGTGGCTATTGTTATGGCAGTTATTTAATGCATATTCCAATGACTTGGCAATAGAGTAACAATTTAGTGTTACATTGCATAACAATAGCCGGTAAGTATGATAATGAGGAATTTAGTGGGTATACCTCAAGAGTGAAAATGAAATTGGTTGGATACGACATTCTACCCGCGGTTGGATACGACGTCACATTCTACCCGATATTTGTCATATTTGGATAGAAAAGTGATGGTTCTTTTCTAGCTACATTCTTCCCAGTTGATATTATCTGTAGAAATATCTAGCAAAATATTAGTAAAGACTTAAGTTAACAGTCTTTTACCTTGTTCCAGCACCAGACGTGAAAGTAAATGGTGATCGTCTTGCGCCGGCCGTTGCACTGGCGAAAATCCCGGCACTGCTTCGTCGTGAAGAAGCTGCCCCGGTCGTTGTTCGAACTCGGCCCGTGCTAAACGGGGTATACTTCCCCTTAGAACTGCTAGTACGAGGAGTATACATTCTGAAATGTGTAGTCTTTATTGGCAAGATTAAAACTTTGAAATTATAAAATAATGTTTGGCTACAATCATTTCGTTGTTACCGTTGTCTGCATTAACGTTAGCACTGCGGCCGCACGTAAACTTGTGCATGCAGTTGCAGTTTAAGTCGCGCCGCGCAGGCCACACAATGTGAAATGTGCGATGGTGTGCTTGACCAAATTGCCTTGGATTATTTTTTTTTACAAGCGCTCAACTGCTTTGATAACAATTGTACAGTTCCGTTTATCAGGTTGTGAAATATGCTTTGTAACACCAAAAGTGAAATCTTGTCAATGCATTATTCGCACCGTACCGATACCGTGCACGAGCACATGTTGAGGGCACATGTTGTAAGATCACTAATTATGATCGATCGGGCAGCACTAGTGGTGCGTTTGGCGAATTTTACAGTTGTGTGTACGCACAGAATATGTCCAGTGAGCATTGGCGATCAATAGTGTAAGCATAATGCTCACTTAAAGGCACCTGGCAATAGGTTTTTTATTGATTTAAACAATAAAGTATATGTGTATTAACAATAAACAAATTGTTTGAGTGATTATTTGTCAGGATTTATATGTTTAAAAACAATATGAAGTTGTTTGGAGGGTGACTCCGCCCATCCCTTTTTGTGACGTCATTCGAGGAAGGATTCGCCGCTGATGGAACATCGACCCCCCTCGACAATTGCCTGTGTTTACACACGTGTGGTTTGGTTTGTTATAAAAAAAGGCATTTTTCCGGCATTTTCCCAGCAATGCCGACCAGGTGTATTGCTGCTGGATGCAACAAAACAACTAAAGATGGGGTCAGCCTGCATCTGTTTCCAGCTGATCCCAAATATAGGCGGTTATGGGCAGCGAAAGTCAGGATAACGAGGGCAAAGTGGTCCGTTCCGAGTCGTTTTCAGCGCTATGCAGTGACCACTTCGAGCCGTCGTGTTTCGAATCCGGGATGTACCACACATTTGACATGACAAAAAAAGTAATTCTGAAACATGACGCCATCCCAACCATATTCCCAGTTAGTGGGAAATCTAAGAAGCAACCCGAAAGACGTGACAAACCTACAGGAGCATTTGCCAAACGTGAAAAAATCCATGTGCATGTTGTGTTCTCTTTATACATGTACATGTAACGTTATAGTCAGTAGGTACCGTTTTCGTAGCACTAGCGGCATTGCTGCACCTATATCGTGAAAACTTGCATGCTTCCCATTGGGCCTTGTTTTACGTTGTCGTTTCATCTGAAACTAGGTTACAGGTTAGGCATACATTTTGTAAGTATGTGTGCTGGCAGTTCATGACAGACTTGACAGTTGTGTATAGACTATAGTGCAATGACCAATGTGTCAGACTACACATTTTCTCTTCAAATATCCCTGCCTCGAATGACGTCACGAACAGCGCCACCATGTGTCAATGTAAAGGGGGGGCCTATTCTAAAGTCGTAAATACAATAAAACCACTATTTCTGTAACCTTAGTTACTTGTTTATTCACATTCCACTCATAAAAATGTATATATTTATGACAAAAGCTACATTTGGACAAAATACCAGTGCCAGGTGCCTTTAAAGGTCCTATGAAATAGGTGTTTTTTCATTGCATACAATAAAGTATGCATCCTACTGGAACAGTGTCATTTGTAAATTTTTCCCCTCACGTTTATACCATACAAATATAAATTTTTAAATTTAGGGGGTGCTTTTCGAAACGCCCATACCCCTCATTAACATAAAATTCGTGACGTACACTGAGGCAATTCCCGATCCGCGATCCACAACCCAAGTATGCGTCGTATACAGCACACCACTGCACGTGTTGCTTGAGAAAAAGTTTCCTAAAGTTTTCTGTCAGGTTTGAAGCTTATTATTTTTGATAATGCCATCGAGGTGTGTCGCTGCAGGTTGCAGCAACACCACCAAAGACGGTGTTACTTAGTCTACACCGATTTCCGTCTGATCCAAAATACAGACGTATTTGGACGACTAAAGTGAAGCTGACCAGAGCGTCGGGACCGACGGAACATCATTATTAGTATTGCACACTTCGAGCAGACATGCTTTGAACGGGGCCTTCACAGCCAGTTTGGTATGGCTTATAAGGCCATGCTGCTACCAGATGCAATTCCAACGATATTCCCGCTAAGTAAGAAGGCTGTGAAGGCTCCAACGAAGAAGAGAGGTGTTTTTTTAAAGCGAGAAATACTCAGGGTAAGTGGCCATTTAGTAATGATGCATAACCCAGTCCACTTCCGTGCAAAACGACATGTTCACACCATACTCACCGTTTCAGTGTTCACGGCATGAAAACATGCCGTGATTTTCCGCATTAATAAAAACATCGTGTCTGATTTTATATCCTGGCAAGACAAACATAAAACATTAAACCTTTCTCATTATGCCTGCGCTTGTTTTGAGTTTTTTTTTAAATGATCAGAACTTTGACTCAACTGTTTCTGTTATTTCATAAAATAACGCCGTAATGTTAGCATTGCCTTCGGTGTGTGTTCCGACCGCATCTGGATCTGGATTGTTTTACTCCGTAAAAGCGGTAAATCCGCATCACTACAGAGTGTTGACTTGACCGACTAGTTTGAGTTGTGGGTTGTGGTTTCGTTCAGGTGTTTAACAAGTTTTGAAGCTGGATAGCTTTGTTTGATCGAGTAGATGGTGTGGTAAATCGTTCCAAATTTTTAGTAGTCCGTGGAAAAAAAAATTAATTCAAGAGTTTTGGTCTTTGTTTGCGGTCGTTGGTAGGAGAGGTCGTGGGTCTTTTTTAATCTGCGTTGAGGCTTAGTGAGGTAATCCTGCCATTTAATATCAACGAGGTTGTGGGTTATTTTGAATAACATGGTGAGCCTAGTAATCTTCCTCCTGGTGTCTAAGCTTGGCCAGTTCAATGAACTTAGCATGGCAGTAACGCTAGAATCTCTCGAATAGTCGTTTTGACACAGCCTAGCTGCTGATCTTTGGATTTTGTCGAGAGTATGTGTTTCTTGTTTGGTATATGGAAACCAAGCAGCTGTGCCATACTCTAGTTTAGGCTGGACAAGGGACAAGTAAAGTCTTGATTTTATATCAGTCGAGCAACATTTAAAATTCCTACGGATCACCCCCAGGGTCCTTTTACAGCTATTTGTAACATTATTTATATGAGTTTTCCATGTTAGATTACTGTCAAATATGATACCAAGATAAGAGTGAGAATCAGTTATGTCCAGGGTGTTGCCACAAAGTTTGTATGGAGTAATGTTGGGGGTCTTTTTAGATGTGAAGTGCGTTGTGTAACAGTTATTTGTATTAAATTTCATTTGCCAGTCTAATCCCCACTTACTGAGAGCGTCCAAGTCACGTTGAAAAATGATAGGATCGTCCGGATTATTCAATTCTCTATACACAAGGGCATCGTCAGCAAATAGGCGGGTCATTGTGCCAGGTGAAACGCAGTCAGGTAAATTATTTATGTAGATTAAAAAACATAATGGTCCTATGACCGTACCCTGTGGCACACTGGATGTGACATCAACTGCTGAAGACAACTTCCCATCAAGACTAACTCTTTGCTTGCGTAAGGTGAGAAATGTTTTTATCCACCCATGGATTTTCCCTAGTATGCCATAATGCTGAAGCTTTTTTAGAAGACGTGAATGTGGAACCCAGTCGAAGGCTTTAGAAAAATCGAGAAAAACTGCATCTACCTGTTTGTTCTTTTCGAAGGATGCAGCCAAGTCACTAGTTGCTAAAATCAACTGAGTGTCACAACCTCTTCTCCTTCTAAAGCCATGCTGCGAGTCATTTAAAATGTTGAACCGGTCAAGATGAAACATAATATGTGAAGTGAGAATGTGTTCAAGAATCTTGCAACATATGGATGTAAGTGCAATAGGACGATAATTACTAGGAGAATTACGGTTGCCCATTTTAAAAATCGGTAATATATGAGACATGAGCCAGTCTGATGGCAGTTTACCTGTATTTAAACTCTGAGTAAAAATTGAAGTGAGAATGGGGGCCAACTCAGTCGCGCACTCCTTTAGTATCCTTGCGGGGATCTGGTCATCAGGGCCAGATGCTTTATTTGGTTGGAGATCTTCAAGAAGTTTGCGAACACCATCTTTGGAAATTTCAATTTCAGAAATGTCAGGGGTGGGGTTTCCATCCATGTCTGGGATATTTTTTGTGTCTTCTTGAGTATAAACTGATTTAAAGTAATTGGTTAGAATTTCAGCTTTTTCTTGACTGTCATTTGTAGAATAGTTATTGTGCTTTAATGGTGGAATATCGCCACTGTCGACTCGTTTTGCTTTAACCATCTTCCAATTTTTGTGTGTGTTCTGATGGAAATTTTCACTGCATGTTGGAACTATAATGTATTCAGTCTGGGCATGTCTAAGTTCTTTTTTATACATGGTGCGGTATTTTTTTAAGACTGTCTTGTCGTGTTCAAGTGTTAATTTGTGTTGTTTATTATAAAGTCGGTGTAACTTCCTGTTCATACGTTTAAGTCTGGCATTGTACCAAGGTAAGTTGTGTCTTGATGTTGTGAATTTAGTTGGAATGTGAGTTTCCATGAGTGTTTTGAGTTTATAAGTGAAAGTGAGCCAGTTTTCTTGGACTGTATGATTTGCCAAGTGTTGGATGAGTGTATGACCGAAACTAAGAAGATCGGTTTTTAATGCTGCCATATAGGCCTGGAAAGCACCGGATTCAAGTTCTGGTGTTAGCAACATAATGTGGGTTCGAATCACGGCCGTGACACTTGTGTCCTTGAGCAAGACACTTAATCATAATTGCTTCTCTCCACCCAGGGGTTAAATGGGTACCTGTGAAGGCAGAGTTGGTTTGCTCTATATGCGCTAGAAATGGCAGCAATTGAGTTGTATACTCCCCAGGGAGCTGAGATGGTTTCAGGAATGATTTATGAGCCTTATGAGCCTTATGAGCAGGGATAATAATATAATGCGCCTTGAGCACCACTTAGTTGGTGGATACGTGCGCTATATAAATCCACACATTATTATTATTATTATTATTATTCCCACCACACCCCATGCCAACCTCAATATTATTAACACTATAAAATGCTGCCACTGCTAGCTGATGCAGATTGCATTTGTTGTTTTTAATGCTGGATGGAGCATGGCGTTTATATAATTTGTGTGTGTGTGTTTGTGTCCCCTGTATTTCGACATTTAGACTAATACTATACCACAAGCGTCGCACTACTAGAAGTGTTTAAGCATCGCACTAGAAATGTATAGCCTCGCATAAGAAGCGTACAAGCGTAACACTAGAAGTGAACAACCGTCGCACTTGAAGTGTACAACCGTCGCACTAGAAGTCTTCACGCTCTGCAAATCCATGTATTTATGTGCAAAGCCATCTCGTAAAACCAAAATTAATTGAATTAAATTGTTTTATTAAAAAAAAAAATAGGAACATACCCCATAACCCCGGGGAAGGTTATAAAAACAACAAAAAACAAATTGTGGCGGGTGTGTTTCCAAAGAGAAAAAATACAAAAGTAATATTACATTTATACAACATTGTGCCTCTCTTGCAGTTCAGTAAACTACGGAATATGTTTGCAACAAGTAGGGCCTTTTAACCTGAGATGACATAAGAATTAGAAATTGCTCCTCCTTAGTCATGGAATTGAAGGCTGTGTGCATTTTACATATATCATGTAACATATTCTTCCTTTGCTCAGTATACAATGGACAGTCAAATTTTGTGGTGTTAAACCATTATATCTATTTATGTTCATGTACAGAACATGTAGACAGTCACCATTCGGACGACGCGCCTTGATCCTTCTGCACAACTTGCTTAAATTCAAGGCGTAGCTCATTATGCCAAATTTAAAAACGAAAGGAGTATTCTCATTGTTTATTGGTTTAGATCAGCAACTGCTCTCTGTGATGTCATATGCATACATTGTGTGCATGTGTGTGTGCGCATGCATTGTGTGTGGGATCAAACGAGCTAGCGGCCTAAGATTGGCCATCATTTAAAATGAAGCGCCCACAAATCAACAATTCTTGCATATGAATTTCCATCGGATTTCCAATGGGAAAATAAAGAAACACATAAACTCTCGATAATAGAAGGATCAAAGCTGTTGAGTGACACAAGTCAATGCGCATGCGCGTGGCAATTCCAATTAGGCTTATTTAAGATTACCTTGGAAGGTAAATGACGTGTATAGATTGTACAAACTCAAGATAAATATAGCTTGATAATCCATGTTGCCACAGCAACGTATAAACAATAAGCGCAAATTTGGAGGAGCCATTAGCAGGATGCCCGAGATGATAAACACTGAAGGTTTTGTATTGTTTTTGTTTTGTTTAAAAAAAAAACATGAAATCAATTCATTACTGTTCGCAGATTTTTTCATCATGTCTTTAAAACAAATACTTTGTAGTGAGATATTTCACCAAAATAGTTGTGAAGCTCGGTTTAACAATAATTATGTACCTAAATTAATTTATGACGGGACCCACAATAAATAAATTTTGGGACATATTTACTGTAACCCATGCTTCTTGTGATTATTTTGAAACATGTTTCATTTTAAAGCATCTGTTTGCCTTTCCTCAAGTAAAATAGCAGTGTTCCAATGAAAAAGAAATATTCATCTTTAAACATGTCATTTGAAATTGCATCTCCGATATTGCATTTGTGTTGAAGCTTATATCGAAATGAATAGTTACGTTAGCAGGTGCTTTGGGTACTATCCCACCAATAAATTCCATTATTTTGAGGAGTTTAAAGTTCAGTTCTTATTTAAGAATCATGGAAATTGCTTGTGATATAATACAGCGACTGTTCGAAAATTTCAGCTTTTAGTCAATTTGATCTGGGAATACAGACCTTTCGTGTTCATTGTTTTTAAATTGAAATTGACTTCTTTAAAATTGGTTAGATTTAATAATTAAAGTATTATGTTTATGATCTACTCAATTTCCCAAAGAGAAATTTCCATAATTTTGCCATAATACCTAAACACAACAATCACCAAAGAACTCGCCCCCATTGACTTTGCACACAACCTCGTACGCATGGGTACTCATTTTTCCACACCATGAGGTATGGCACAAGTCAATGCGCATGCGCGTGGCAATTCCAATTAGGCTTATTTAAGATTACCTTGGAAGGTCCTTAGCAGTGACGTGTATAGATTGCACAAACTCTAGATAAAGATATCAAGATAATCCATGTTGCCACAGCAACGTATAAACAATAAGCGCAAACTCAGAGAAGCCATTAGCAGGATGCCCGAGATGATAAACACTGAAGGTTTTGTATTGTTTTTCTTAATAAATCTATGGCATCCCCCCAATTTTTCATAAGATTTTTCATCATATGTTTAGTGAAACGTCTTCGAACCTTGTTTAATGTATATGTAATTGATGAAGTAAAAACACGCATGCCTTAACCCTATCAGGCCGGGGGTACAATGTGCCCCCTATGATATTTTGTATCATGACACAAGGGAAGGAAAATTTAAAAAAAAATCGTGATCATTTATAAATGATGATGGTATCAAACAACTTTTGAATATTTTTCTTTTTCGATGCAATCTTTCTTTATACTATTCTACATTACTTTGTTATACATTACTGTAGAAACGCTTTGTAGTGTGTTAGAATTGTTACAACGTTCGTTTTTGCCAATGATAATATTGTTGCAGTTAATTATTGCTGCACTGTATTTTATGGGACATTTTTTAGGAAAATTTCTTTGTTCAAACTAACTGCCGAGATTTCAATATCCAAGGACCATCAGAAAATGAATTTGTTGTGACCCACGTAATACTGAAGTGTGACGTAATTCCACCATAAACCACGCCCACTTCGCATGTGTTGGCGCCATGGCTCCAACGACCATCAGAAGCCCTTTGCAATTCAGAAATGCACTGGCTACCTTTTTCTTAAATATTTACGCAAGAAATTAGAAAGCTTGAAACTTGCAAAAACTCAAAATTTTATTAACAAAGTCATTTTCCGATTCCAAAACTGGCATACCTTTATCTGTAATTTAACCTAATTTCCTTGATTTTAACATTCAAAAGCGATACCTGAGGCAGAAATTGACTTTGTTAATAAGATGGGACACGCTTGGAGAATAAAAGTCAGTGTTTACACTCGGAGGGACTTGTCACCCAGGGGGGAGTAGTCCTGGTCATAGTAAAATAGGATTACTTACAATAGTATGGTGTTCCATAGAGGACACTCTCCGTCGTGTTTTTAGAATGCTTGTCCGTCGACTTTTTACTTTGCCGTCGTCTTTTTACTTTGCCGTCGACTTTTTACTTGTCCGTCGCCTTTTTACTTTGCCGTCGCCTTTTTACTAAAACCATTGTAAATCTCGCACCCTTATATTCAGACTCGCTCTCTTATACTTAAACTAAAAACAGTCTTATCATAGCGAGAATAAAACCATTGTAAATCTCGCACCCTTATATTCAGACTCGCTCTCTTATACTTAAACTAAAATCAGTCTTATCATAGCGAGAATAAAACCATTGTAAATCTCGCACCCTTATATTCAGACTCGCTCTCTTATACTTAAACTAAAATCAGTCTTATCATAGCGAGAATAAAACCATTGTAAATCTCGCACCCTTATATTCAGACTCGCTCTCTTATACTTAAACTAAAATCAGTCTCATCGAATCGAGAATAAAACCATTGTAAATCTCGCACCCTTATATTCAGACTCGCTCTCTTATACTTAAACTAAAAACAGTCTTATCATAGCGAGAATAAAACCATTGTAAATCTCGCACCCTTATATTCAGACTCGCTCTCTTATACTTAAACTAAAATCAGTCTCATCGAATCGAGAATAAAACCATTGTAAATCTCGCACCCTTATATTCAGACTCGCTCTCTTATACTTAAACTAAAATCAGTCTCATCATAGCGAGAATAAAACCATTGTAAATCTCGCACTCTTATATTCAGACTCGCTCTCTTATACTTAAACTAAAATCAGTATCATCATAGCGAGAATAAAACCATTGTAAATCTCGCACCCTTATATTCAGACTCGCTCTCTTATACTTAAACTAAAATCAGTCTTATCATAGCGAGAATAAAACCATTGTAAATCTTGGACCTTTATATTCAGACTCGCTCTCTTATACTTAAACTAAAAACAGTCTTATCATAGCGAGAATAAAACCATTGTAAATCTCGCACCCTTATATTCAGACTCGCTCTCTTATACTTAAACTAAAATCAGTCTTATCATAGCGAGAATAAAACCATTGTAAATCTCGCACCCTTATATTCAGACTCGCTCTCTTATAGTACTTAAACTAAAATCAGTCTCATCATAGCGAGAATAAAACCATTGTAAATCTCGCACCCTTATATTCAGACTCGCTCTCTTATACTTAAACTAAAATCAGTCTCATCGAATCGAGAATAAAACCATTGTAAATCTCGCACCCTTATATTCAGACTCGCTCTCTTATACTTAAACTAAAATCAGTCTTATCATAGCGAGAATAAAACCATTGTAAATCTCGCACCCTTATATTCAGACTCGCTCTCTTATACTTAAACTAAAATCAGTCTTATCATAGCGAGAATAAAACCATTGTAAATCTCGCACCCTTATATTCAGACTCGCTCTCTTATACTTAAACTAAAATCAGTCTTATCATAGCGAGAATAAAGGCATTGTAAATCTCGCACCCTTATATTCAGACTCGCTCTCTTATACTTAAACTAAAATCAGTCTCATCATAGCGAGAATAAAACCATTGTAAATCTCGCACCCTTATATTCAGACTCGCTCTCTTATACTTAAACTAAAATCAGTCTCATCGAATCGAGAATAAAACCATTGTAAATCTCGCACCCTTATATTCAGACTCGCTCTCTTATACTTAAACTAAAATCAGTCTCATCGAATCGAGAATAAAACCATTGTAAATCTCGCACCCTTATATTCAGACTCGCTCTCTTATACTTAAACTAAAATCAGTCTCATCATAGCGAGAATAAAACCATTGTAAATCTCGCACCCTTATATTCAGACTCGCTCTCTTATACTTAAACTAAAATCAGTCTCATCGAATCGAGAATAAAACCATTGTAAATCTCGCACCCTTATATTCAGACTCGCTCTCTTATACTTAAACTAAAATCAGTCTCATCGAATCGAGAATAAAACCATTGTAAATCTCGCACCCTTATATTCAGACTCGCTCTCTTATACTTAAACTAAAATCAGTCTCATCATAGCGAGAATAAAACCATTGTAAATCTCGCACTCTTATATTCAGACTCGCTCTCTTATACTTAAACTAAAATCAGTCTCATCATAGCGAGAATAAAACCATTGTAAATCTCGCACTCTTATATTCAGACTCGCTCTCTTATACTTAAACTAAAATCAGTATCATCATAGCGAGAATAAAACCATTGTAAATCTCGCACCCTTATATTCAGACTCGCTCTCTTATACTTAAACTAAAATCAGTCTTATCATAGCGAGAATAAAACCATTGTAAATCTCAACCCTTATATTCAGACTCGCTCTCTTATACTTAAACTAAAATCAGTCTTATCATAGCGAGAATAAAACCATTGTAAATCTCGCACCCTTATATTCAGACTCGCTCTCTTATACTTAAACTAAAATCAGTCTCATCGAATCGAGAATAAAACCATTGTAAATCTCGCACCCTTATATTCAGACTCGCTCTCTTATACTTAAACTAAAAACAGTCTTATCATAGCGAGAATAAAACCATTGTAAATCTCGCACCCTTATATTCAGACTCGCTCTCTTATACTTAAACTAAAATCAGTCTCATCGAATCGAGAATAAAACCATTGTAAATCTCGCACCCTTATATTCAGACTCGCTCTCTTATACTTAAACTAAAATCAGTCTCATCATAGCGAGAATAAAACCATTGTAAATCTCGCACTCTTATATTCAGACTCGCTCTCTTATACTTAAACTAAAATCAGTATCATCATAGCGAGAATAAAACCATTGTAAATCTCGCACCCTTATATTCAGACTCGCTCTCTTATACTTAAACTAAAATCAGTCTTATCATAGCGAGAATAAAACCATTGTAAATCTCGCACCCTTATATTCAGACTCGCTCTCTTATACTTAAACTAAAAACAGTCTTATCATAGCGAGAATAAAACCATTGTAAATCTCGCACCCTTATATTCAGACTCGCTCTCTTATACTTAAACTAAAATCAGTCTTATCATAGCGAGAATAAAACCATTGTAAATCTCGCACCCTTATATTCAGACTCGCTCTCTTATAGTACTTAAACTAAAATCAGTCTCATCATAGCGAGAATAAAACCATTGTAAATCTCGCACCCTTATATTCAGACTCGCTCTCTTATACTTAAACTAAAATCAGTCTCATCGAATCGAGAATAAAACCATTGTAAATCTCGCACCCTTATATTCAGACTCGCTCTCTTATACTTAAACTAAAATCAGTCTTATCATAGCGAGAATAAAACCATTGTAAATCTCGCACCCTTATATTCAGACTCGCTCTCTTATACTTAAACTAAAATCAGTCTTATCATAGCGAGAATAAAACCATTGTAAATCTCGCACCTATATTCAGACTCGCTCTCTTATACTTAAACTAAAATCAGTCTTATCATAGCGAGAATAAAGGCATTGTAAATCTCGCACCCTTATATTCAGACTCGCTCTCTTATACTTAAACTAAAATCAGTCTCATCATAGCGAGAATAAAACCATTGTAAATCTCGCACCCTTATATTCAGACTCGCTCTCTTATACTTAAACTAAAATCAGTCTCATCGAATCGAGAATAAAACCATTGTAAATCTCGCACCCTTATATTCAGACTCGCTCTCTTATACTTAAACTAAAATCAGTCTCATCGAATCGAGAATAAAACCATTGTAAATCTCGCACCCTTATATTCAGACTCGCTCTCTTATACTTAAACTAAAATCAGTCTCATCATAGCGAGAATAAAACCATTGTAAATCTCGCACCCTTATATTCAGACTCGCTCTCTTATACTTAAACTAAAATCAGTCTCATCGAATCGAGAATAAAACCATTGTAAATCTCGCACCCTTATATTCAGACTCGCTCTCTTATACTTAAACTAAAATCAGTCTCATCGAATCGAGAATAAAACCATTGTAAATCTCGCACCCTTATATTCAGACTCGCTCTCTTATACTTAAACTAAAATCAGTCTCATCATAGCGAGAATAAAACCATTGTAAATCTCGCACTCTTATATTCAGACTCGCTCTCTTATACTTAAACTAAAATCAGTCTCATCATAGCGAGAATAAAACCATTGTAAATCTCGCACTCTTATATTCAGACTCGCTCTCTTATACTTAAACTAAAATCAGTATCATCATAGCGAGAATAAAACCATTGTAAATCTCGCACCCTTATATTCAGACTCGCTCTCTTATACTTAAACTAAAATCAGTCTTATCATAGCGAGAATAAAACCATTGTAAATCTCGCACCCTTATAATATTCAGACTCGCTCTCTTATACTTAAACTAAAAACAGTCTTATCATAGCGAGAATAAAACCATTGTAAATCTCGCACCCTTATATTCAGACTCGCTCTCTTATACTTAAACTAAAATCAGTCTTATCATAGCGAGAATAAAACCATTGTAAATCTCGCACCCTTATATTCAGACTCGCTCTCTTATACTTAAACTAAAATCGGTCTCATCGAATCGAGAATAAAACCATTGTAAATCTCGCACCCTTATATTCAGACTCGCTCTCTTATACTTAAACTAAAAACAGTCTTATCATAGCGAGAATAAAACCATTGTAAATCACGCACCCTTATATTCAGACTCGCTCTCTTATACTTAAACTAAAATCAGTCTTATCATAGCGAGAATAAAACCATTGTAAATCTCGCACCCTTATATTCAGACTCGCTCTCTTATACTTAAAACAAAAAAAATCAGTTTTATCATAGCGAGAATAAAACCATTGTAATTCTCGCACCCTTATATTCAGACTCGCTCTCTTAGTCTTATACATAAAATAGAAAGGCGGAGCCATGGCTCACTGCTGGATGCTTATGAAACCCGTTTTTTTAATTTGACATCAGTACAAATGGGGCAGCTTAATAAATAATAATGCTTTAATAATAAATTTTTAGAAACAAGCTAAATATAGCATGTTTTGTTTCTATGTGTAAGAAGGCACCCGATCAATACTTTCGAATTTATAGTAAATAAGTGAAATTGCTGACATTGGAAGGGTGAAAGCAGGGTGGGGAAGGGGTTAAACTGGTCCCCAGAAATACATATATGTGTGCATCGGTTTACTGTACAAAGATTTGTTAATGGGGGCAGGGGCTTAGGTCGGGGTGAGGGTGGGCATGAGGTTTGTGAGGGGGACCGTGGTCATTAGTATGATTAAATTGTTCAAGACATTGAGATAGCTGTATATAATTAGAAAGGCTTTCCTATAACAGCATAACTTGAACCAAATTGTCTGGGCTGTCATATATATCTCCAAAATATCTCAATCCAAAAGATGACATTTGTCCTTAAATATTTTAAAACTACCATTGCGTAAGGATCAGGGTGACAACATTTCATCAAGGATATAGTACTTTTTTTACAACTTTATTATATCTTAACAATATTTTTTTTTTTTACATTGTGTACGCGGGGAACAAATTTCACATATACAATGTATGGTGGCTAAGAGAAGCCTCACAAATTGGGAAAACGTTCATACTCCTGTGTGAAAAAGTCGTTGAAAGCACAGCACAGCAGAATTCCAATCGAACCAACAATTTTGGCTGCAATTGGACATCGTTTCATATCAAAAATAAATAAATAAAAATGCCGACACCTGGGTCTGAGGCGACGCGCGCGGAGACCAGAAACCAGAGACTTTTTTTGGCCTAATAGTCCAAGTCCAGAATAGAATATTAGTATTGAATAATATTCATTTGTGAATATATAATTATATATCCACATATTAGTAAACATTATAGTATTCTCCAATATTGTCCGATAGTTTATTATTATCTCATGAATAATAGATTTGACTACTCTTGGGTCAAAAAATAAATTCTTAATTCAATTGGCAAGAGCTCTTCAAATTTAGTTACAACATTCATACAGTAACTACAACACCAGAACTTCAACCAAAACATATTCATCTTCCAAAACACAGGACACAAATATTTCAACACACAATTCGATATACTGGTGCAATAAACTAAAACAAGCTTCCCAGTGATATTAGAAACTCGTCTACACTTAATGCATTTAAATATAAAATTAAAATGTACCTATAAAATTGTTCTATGTAAACTACTTATGTCAATATGTGTATTATCTTTGTTAATTGTTATCATAGTACCATGACTCGTAAAATTTGCAGTTTATTCATGATTAGTGTTTTGCTGTTTTTGTATTTTCCATCTGACCGTTCTTGTCTTGTCTTGTATTTTATGGCATATCCCCAACTCAAACAACGACATTATATGGTACACCATTAGGTTTTTTCCGTCATGACATAAGGTACACCATTGGGCCTATCCTAATTGCTGGATTTCCTAAGTCATTGTACCATGGTACAACCAACGGCGGATCTAGGCCCAAAGTTTAGGGGGGGCCAAATGCTCAGTGGAGGGGCGTATTTGCGAGCGCAAAACGTTTCTGGTGGGGTTTGTTTGTTTTGTGGGTCTAGACGACAATACTTTGATACTTACTGCTCATATGACGATGGAAGACGAATCTTTCAAGTCACTGCTCCTGCTCGTACTCACAAGATTGAAATGCGTTTTATGCACGCGATGTTCGCGCCAAGTCTAAACGTAGGCCTACATTGCGGACGTTGCATGGCTCACCTAATATCCAGGAAACCCCACACAACCAGTCGCGTGTGCATAAGCCATGCATACAATCACCGTGTACGCCTCGTCTAATGCAGCTTGGCTTAACTGCACAAACTACCATTGCAAATTTTGTGGCAATGTTGGATCGTGAGTAGGATTATGAACACATTCATGTAGCCAATCAGTGTGTTGTAATTTGCATACTTTAACAAAAGCTGAACGTATAAGCAAGACTTAGCTGCACAAGGAGGGGGCGTAAAGTTGTGGGGTTTTGTTTTGTCTCTCTTTTCCCCCTTTTTTTTCTTCTTTTCTTTTTTTTTTTTTTTTTTTGGGGGGGGGGGCGTACAGCTTCGGTTTTTTTGGGGGGGCCATGGCCCCCGTTGGCCCCCCCCTGGATTCGCCGTTGGGTACAACACTGTACTCCCGCCAAGGTCAAACATCTTGATCCCAGTATCAGCCTGGTAGAGCCAATTATCACCTTTGTTTATATCTTGGTTTACTAATAGGCTTAAACAACAGGGGGCTTGCTGGCTCATACAGTTCACTTCATCCATATTCATAATTATGTTGGTGTTGGTGGTGGAGTGTAGCCTGATTGGTTAATCTATTATCGCTTCACTGCATCTTTCAGTACATATGCCAATGGTAGGCAAACTGTGCACAATACTTAATGACACTTTTTATCGTATCTGTCCGACTAATGCGTCGCCTTTTTATCCGGCTTGGTTGAAGTTGTTGCATTTAGAGGGGATTTCCCGAGAAGGTATTGCGCATGCACGCGCACAGTGACAGTCCATGCTGTGTTACAACGTTAGGCATTCATCTGTTCTTAAAAGGTGAGTTCTAATCCTCATTTTTTTCTCTTTTTGATATTCAAAAGTGCAATTGAAAACATGCCCCCACTAGGAGATGGAAAACGTGATTCTGATTTCATAAATTGGGCTGGAAATGAAAGTATTATGTTACTGAGCAAGACTGACGCCTCTGGATCGAGTGTATGACATTGACAGCTCTTTAATTAGTATGACATTGTTGGATAAATTATCCATCTCCCTTACCATGTAATCGTTCTTTCTGACACGATGTGAAACAGTCAGGAGCAACTAAAGACGACCCCCCCCGATCAGCGCAACATTGAAAAAACTTCTTTCGCCATGACTAGTGCAATTTATGAAAGCACGTTGCTGATTGGCTACATTGACCACTAGCTATTCCAAACTGATAGCAATCCCACCAATCACGTTCCACGTAGCAAAAACATTAGATCAGCGTGGTCTTGGAATATAGTTCCCATCCAACATGCCAACCAATCCCTTACAAAAAAGTTCTATAGAAGTCTATAGAAATCTATAGAACGCCGTATAGAGTTCTATAGAGCTCTATAGAAATTACAAAAATCTATAGAAACTCAAAAATAATTCTATAGAGTTATTACTTTCTATAGAATTCTATAGAACCAGTTATCTATAGAGACCAATCTCTATAGAATTCCACTGACTCGGTAAGAATATAGAATTCTTAAGAAACATGTTTTTCTACAATAAGAATAGATGTGTGGGAATATTCTTTCCTGTTTAATTCCAAATTAGACCATTAATTAATATGACTTGTTCTCATCTCAAGTTTTAGTAATTTTAGTCCCAAACTTTATTAACCCTAACTCCCTTGGCCCATAGGGGAGGGGGAGTGTTTACTCCTTGAAACCCCAACCGTTAACTACATGCAAATTCCGGGGGGTGATCCCATGGACCATCCACTCCCTGGGCCAAAAAGTGTGGGTACATACGTGTATCAACCCACACCCACCCCTATCCCCCACCCCTATCCCCACTCCTATCCCCACCCCTATCCCCACCCCTATCCCCTCCCCTCCCATCCCCCTCCTCCTCCCATCCCCCTCCTCCTCCCATCCCCCTCCTCCTCCCATCCCCCTCCTCCTCCCATCCCCCTCCCCTCCCCTCCCCTCCCCTCCCAGATTTATGCCCGTGCTTTGTACAAATGTTACATAATTAAGCCTATACCTGTACATAGTAAAAGTGGCATCCTGTTTAGAAATTTGTATATTAACCACCCCTTATAATTTTTGTTTAGACCCATTCCCTCATAATTGCACTTGCCTCTCTTGACAATGGAATATCCCAAAGACCAAATAAACACCTTGTGCAGGATCTTTGTCAGAAGGTCATTATATTCCATGTGATGGCCAGTTACAACCAGCATGGATGGATTTATGCCGTACAAGTAAGAATAAAGCTTGGAGAAGTTCTCTTTTTCATCTCCTGATTGTTCATCTTTTATTATTTCAGGTATGTTGCTTTCATTATCATAAGTTTGATAGTTTATACCACTGTTTTGATATGGAATAATTTAGTTGTTATTACTTTGAATTGCTTTATAATGTATATGGGAGATGTGAAGAAAAGGAAGTTTCAATTCCTTACACTTTACAGTTTCTTTATACAGTATAGATCTGTATGCATCCGTGTTAGTCAGGTAGAATAATAAGATATAATAAATGGTAGCACTTTTAAGACTAACTAAATTCAAAAATAGGCATAAACTTTCGTAGCTACAGCTACTTCATCAGATGCAATGATGACCAGAAGCCTGTGGCTGAGCACTTTAATCTACTTGGCCATTCACTTCAACACTTCAAAGTAGCAGTTCTCAAACAAGGACCATTCAAAACCAAACTTCAAAGGGAAGCAGCTGAACAAAGGATTATTCACACCCTGAACTGCATTGAACAAGGACTGAAGAGACTCTGGCTTCATGTCCCAATATACGATTAACTTCATGAGTCACTGCCACCTTTTGTTTGCCACCTCCTCCCAGACGAAAGCTTATGCCTATTTTTAAGTTTAGTTAGTCTTAAAAGTGCTACCATTTATATATATTTTTATACAGTATATATACTTATTGTTATGAAGATCTAGGATCATTGATGTTTAGTGCTTTTATATCTAGTCAAAATATGTTTTGTTGTTACCTACATCATGCTTACATGTATATAGGCCTGTTATTCAGTTTCCATGTATACTTTAAGCCATAAGCTGGAGTATCAGGCATGAAACAATAAGCCATTCATTCACTATAATTATGTGGTCAGTGTGGCTCATTAGTATTCATGGTATGTGCCTGTGTGTTGGCTATTGACTGTACAGCTTATACTGGGAACATGTGTGACCCCATGCTGAGCCAAGAGCCTTGATTCTGATAGCCAAGTATGTTTATGGTCCAGTAGTTTTGTGATGCACTAAAGTACATTGAGTGGAAGTAAACATTAGAGTTATGAGTTTGCATTATTTTATATATAAGAACAAAAACTTCAATGACAAAAGTATGTTAATCATGCATCTGTGATTGAAAGGAATGAAATGTAGTAGAGTTAGCATTTACCTTTTAATGGTTTTTAATTTACAGTTTAGGTTTCCTAGAATGTCATTTCAATTGTTTTTGATCAAGATTTATTGTATATTCCATGTGATGTTCCGATACCACCATTAAGAATAAAGATCTGAAAAGTTATCTTATTCAACTCCTGACTGTTCATCTTTTATTCTTTCAGGGTCATCGGCCATTGAATCATTAATGTACCCCATGTAACTGCAGTTATTTGGCAGTCAGACTGAGTGTTCCTGTCCGACAAGATGACATACAATTACGCGATCAGCCCACCAGAGTACAATGGAAGTGGAACCATGCAGAGGATGAGCCAGTATTACCGACGTCAGCTGAGGGGATAAGAAGGCAGGACATGTAGCCAGAGGGTGAACCATCAGTGAGCACGCAGGATACAGTTGAAGACACTAAATAGTACCATCCAGCTACATCTACCAGACGACATGAGAGACTTGAATACGGTCTTTGAGCACGACACAATGGTCTCACCACCACACAGCCTCTCCATGTATCTATCACACAGGATAAGCAGCAGAGAAAACAAATGGTCGCAACTGACCTGCAGAAGGTACTGAGTCATGTGAACAGTGACGAGGTGTAGGATAACTGAAGAATATAGGGCTGGAGATGTAACAGACACCTTAGACATACTCGAAGGAATGTCCCAGACGGTGGAACCAGCAGAAATGACAATGATCAACCCCCGCCCCGAGTCTCTGTCGCGTTATTTCTGTGCAGTAAAGGGCAGTTTGCTTACATGTACATACCTTCATCATGAAAACTTTCCCAGAAATTAACATTATTGATCAGCAGATCGAAAACAATTAAAGATAAAAATGGAGTCATTGTGCTTTTCCATGTAATACAAAATAATTGACGAAAAGTGGAACTGCACGGTTTGAATAAACTGTTCATATGACATCATTGACTGAATTATCAGTGAAAAGGGTGTATACTCTGTACCAAAATTGAATTGGATTTGTACATTTCTATGTATCATGTGTACTTTAATTGTACTTTTGTTGTTTTCAGGGTATGAGTAAAATTAAAATAAAAATTTTCTCCCACTGAAAATTATATTTTGGAGACAAAAACTCCAAGGAGATTGTTTTAACACCCAATCTATATGTATTTTCATTTTGAGTAAGTCTTTGATTTTTATTTATTAATTTTTTTGGGTTTTTACCTAATACTTTGTTGACGACCTGGTCAATTGTTCTAGCTTATTATTCAAAGTTTAAAGTACAAACGTATTATTTTTGTTCTGTCTATATTATTCTACTTTTGCAGAAAACTAATAGATAACAATAAATAAATATATATCGGTCTAAAAAAAATTATTTTCAGCCTTGTTTTTTATTACAAAACTATTTGGAGACCACACATGTTTTTCTAAAGAACAGTTTATTTCTAGATTTTTTGTTCTATAGAACTCTATAAATTGTTCTATAGAATTCTATAAATTGTTCTATAGAACTCTATAAATTGTTCTATTGAATTCTATAAATTGTTCTATAGAACTCTATAAATTGTTCTATAGAACTCTATAAATTGTTCTATAGAACTCTATAAACTATTCTATAGAACTCTATAAACTATTCTATAGAACTCTATAAACTATTCTATACAACTCTGTAAGCTATTGTATAAAATACTAAACAATTTCTATAGAATTTATCAAGTTTCTTTAGATTTCTATAGAAACGGTTCATTTTTTTATAGAATTTTTTTAGAAAAGTGGCCCACTTTTCTATAGAAATTCTATAAGCTCTATAGAATTTGTATAGAAATTGTATAGAAACTGTATAGAAACTGTATAGAGCGATTCTATAGCACTCTCTATAGAAATCGGTATAGAAATTCTATAGAATTTTTTTTATAGAATTCTATAGAACTTTTTTGTAAGGGATATGAGGCTTTTTACCTAACTATTTCGTTTGTGTTGCGTGGTCGGTATGTATAATTATATAAACGTGGTTTTGGCATGTCAAGCATCATTTTGCAATCTCGGTTTTACTCTGTTAAAAACCAAACCCTATCTCTAAGTATCACCCAACCCACCTTTTTTGAAAGCATAGAGGATGAACACCTTGATTAACGATAATTTTATTGGTTTAAATGTAATTAAGGACACAAAATTATAACAAGCAGCAAAACAAAAGAATACCAATTTGTTTATTATTTTATTACAACAATTAATTATTTGCAGGTTTTCTCAGCTTCTAACAAAACCAACATGTTTCTTTTCTTCCATTTCTACAAATATCTATAAGTATGTGCCTATAATGAATTGTACTGGGTCTGAGAAAACCAGGTCAAAGTGTACTAAAAATTAAAACCTTAATTGCTACCAAATGGTCGAGTATACCATAACATTGATCGTTTCCCAAAACCCAACTGTTTTTAGTACAGAGTTGTAACTCCCAGCCTCAGTGTTATACATGCTGTGTATGAACTACAGCTGAGATTTAAAAACTTGAACAATTCATCATTTAATTGATCAAGTTTTTACTTTTCAGTACACATGTATAAGGAACTGCAACCAAAGGACTTTGGAGCTGATTTGGGGGAAATAACAAATAATCAAGGTTATCAGGTACACATCATCTAGTGTCAAAATCTGGTTTTTAGATTTTTGACACTTTGGCCTGGTTTTCTTAGACCCAGTCACAATTTGTGAAATGTTTTCAGTCACATTTTTGATATTACATACATATGTACTACCTTGGTTAACCAAGTACTAGATAAATATAAAAATGTATCTGGAGTTTCAAAAGTCCTTGCATTGTGCTTGGACTCTAGCCTCTACCAAACTGTTCAAACATTGGTTGAACAGTTTGGTTGAGAACTTTTTAATTTCTGATATATTTGTTTTGTTATTGTTAATAGGCTACAGTCAATATAAACATTTTACAAAATGGTACATTGTGAAAAACGTTTCATCAATAACAGCAAAAATTAGTTATTTTATTGTACGGTTTTGGGTCTTTACTGATTGCGAATTCGCGATACTTAGTTAACGGTGAAAATCATACGAGAATAATTCCAAAAATTGTGAACATTAGTCCTAGAACTGTATAAAATATTTTATTAATTACATGTGATGATTATAAAATCACGCAAAAGCAATGTTTGCATGTCACTGACAACACTAATAGCGAAACTTTACATTTTGTGATGAAACCAATGGCGGTTAACGCTTGTTTTTTGAAAAGGTTTTTTTAGAAAACAGAAAAGGGAACACTTAGAATTTTCATAAACCATTTCACCATAATTTGGCCATTTGTTGACAGTGCAAAACTGTTTATTTTGAACACTTGTTACAATACAGTCTGCAAAGCTCGAACATCACACGCATTAGAGAGCGTGAGACGGTCGGGCCCCAAGTTGCAGATGACGAGAGCTCGAAATAATATAACTTTCAGTGAAATACTATGTGATTGGTCACCGTCAGTTGCTTAATGTAATAACAGCTTAACCCTAACCTTCCTCAATCCTCCAAAATCCTCATTGCAGTTTTGGAGGATTTTGGAGGAGTGAGGATGAATGGTGATTGAAACACATGAGGATTTTGGAGGATTGAGGATGAATGGTGTTTGTAAAACATGAGGATTTTGTAGGATTGAGGATGAATGGTGATTGAAACACACAAGGATTTTGGAGGATTGAGGATGAATGGTGATTGAAGCATGAGGATTTTGGAGGATTGAGGATGAATGGTGTTTGAAAAACATGAGGATTTTGGAGGACTGGTGTGGTATTGTAGGAGTTGCTGGAATGTGGTACTATTTAATTATCATTTTTCTCAATTGGCAAGGTAAGTACTGGTACTCCATCTGTTTCACAGTGATGTACATGTACATGCATGACATGTATTGTACATGTATGTACCACATCAAGAAACAACCTCGTATCTTTACTTATTATTGCCATAGCACGAATTAAAAGCAAATTCACTGGGTACAGGGTGACGCTACTCTCCACGATCACGATGAACCATTTGCGAAGGTGGCGTGCACCAAATGAGAATTTAATAACGGTATCATCGGTGTGTGAGGGCAGCATTCAACCTAATTATTTAAAAATAGTGTTTCGTCTCACTGAGACGAAAACTATTGTTTTATTAATTTCTCAAAAACAATAGCATTTCAGACAGAAATATTTCATGGAAGTTTTCTACCATCATCACTTTTATACCCGTAAGTTTTATGTAAATCTGTGAACATGTCTGCTTTTTCAAACTTACCGATAGTGTAGACTGTCTTTAATGTCACTGTTTACTGTATGGGACTTCTCCTTTTCCTGTAGTGCTCATGAAAGCAACAGGAAATACTTCAGAGACACATGGTGGATGAAACGGAGGAACGACCTACTGTTGTTGTCAATAGAAGGCGGATCCTGCATTCTACAATTCTTGCAACCAAGGCCAGTGACTTCAACTATCTCAACACTCCTTTTATCGTCTTTGCAGGCGAGGATGGAGAAGACGGTGGAGGGCCCAGACGAAGTAATTGATTTTATACAATATTCTTTTTCATGACTTGTATTTCTTTCAGTCAAAATAATCTTTTCTGTCAATACCATAGCACAGAGTTTTTTTGTGAGAGTGTTTTCCCAAAAAAACCAAATTCATTGGAAAACTTACTAAGAAGACGAGAAATCAGATTGGACTATGGAAATACAAACCTAAACTGATTTGGTGAAAGGCTCCTGATTTGTTTCTCATTATCCCTTTAAAATAATTCTTCTTTTCCTCGCATTTGTGTTGTTTGATGGGAGGGTTTAGCCTGTGCAATTTTGATGTTTAATCCCACAGGCTCCTTATAGAAGAAGTGTCTGAACGCATGGGACTTTTTGAAAGATGTAACGGAAAACTCTACTTCACCCATAACATCCAGTGTCTGAGGGATGGAAAATACAGGCTTGCTGGCAAGTTTGTTAGATGGAGTTTGATTCATGGAGGTCCTGGCCTGTGTAGCCTAAGCCCTTGTGTATTTGATCTCATGACTGACAACTCAGCAGGTGTGGACTTAATAGATGAACTACCAGACATTCCTGACCCTATCACAAGAGCAAATTTGAAGAAGGTATAATGAAGCATATATATATTTTTTTATTATCCACTGTTTAATTACTGTTTATTTGAATCTTGCACAGTGTTGTACTTATAAATAACAATTGTAAGAATAACATCAAGAAACTCATAAGGTTCTGCAGCTAGGGTAACCTTGTTGTGATGGAGCAAGTTTTGTTTTTTTCCATTTGTATTGATAAGACCATTCCTGTGGGTGCCAACATACCACATTTAAATCATCTGTATGTAAAATAGGTGCCCAAGATTCTAGTTCTCCAACATTGTTTACTCACCGAGAAAAGTTGAGGCCATAAAACATATCCAAATAGTCTTTATGATGTTTGTTTTAAACAGTGCACCCAGGTTACCACCCAGCAGAGCATGTGAGTACTTGGGCAGTGCTGGCTTGTTTTGGCAGTACCGTACAGTTAATGTTTTGAATTTGCAACCACCGTATTTCATGATGCCAATATCTTGATTAATGCATGATGATTGACTCTACTCTCCCCATAATAAGTCATTAAACAGACACATTACAGGGAATCATATAGTTCCTTTAATAAATACCTTGGACAGTTTTTAAAACTTTCATTGGTCAAAACCCGATCATGTGGGGGTGTATTAACAAGGGAATAATAGTGGGAGGACCCGGTCTTCACTGCCTGATAATGACCGGCTTGGTGGCTGGCCGCTGTTAACGGACCTTGCCTCCAGCTCGGTCCATTAGCAGCGTCTTGCCACCAACCCGGACATTACCACGCAGTGAAGACCGGGTTCTCACACTGTTATTCCCTAATTATTTCTTCAGATAATGGAAAGTACCCAAGACAACTTCAGTGCTGTGATGTCTGACCTGACTGACTGGCTGGTGGACCAAGGAATCAGTAACATTCATGCATGTACATATGAACGTCGAACTACTTTGACCAGTGATTTGTTGACTCAAGCCCTATATTATAGGTATGCTAATTTGATGGTCCTCAATAAATACAAATAGATGCTCAAAGAGCTATGGAGGATAATCAATAGTCATTGTAAATTGACAGTTTGTTGACAGTTGGACATTATTCTTACATCACAAATTATATAGATTACCATTTCTAAATGTCCATTTGTGACCATGGAGCATATAGTGCCAAGAAACCCCCCCCCCCATCACTTTAAGTTCTATATCCTCTGTTGAAAGAGAGTGAACCAATACAGCTACTGTCGTGGACAATAAGCTAGCAGCAAAACTTTTGTATAATGTGGCGAGTTATATGGTGAAGTTGTAAATTGCCTCAGATCCACAAAATGTATAAATAGCTGTTTTCAAAACGGAGGCACAGGGAAACCTTGTTGAATGACTATAATTGAGTGAAAGGAAAGGACCGACCACTGCTGTATGCACAGCTGTATCCCGCTAGACAGCTCAAGAAAATATATGCTGATTACTATGACAAGAGTTTACCCTAATAGGCCTATATCTTTTAAAATAAATGTTACCTAAATAATACGTCAAAAAGATGTATTACCCTGTTATACGAAACTAAAAGACAAATTCAGTTTTAGAATATGAACACAATGAAAATAAACTATTTTTTCTTGGCTTTACAACAGCGGAAGAGGCTAGGAGGTTTCATATTTTATGGTGAAAATCTTTCGAAAAGTGGTACTAATAAAAAAAAATTGAAAGGCTATCATAGTTTATGGTATGTTTTGGATTATTTGCAACAAGAAAAGTTATATTAGAATTAGTCCCTCAAGTTGTACCGGCAAGTGTGGCTGGCTCATGGACTAGCTCACAAACAGTGAGTCTTTAGTACTGGTCACTTCAAAGTGTTATTTTGGTGTCTACTCCGAACATTATTATGCCACTTTTATCCAATCTCGAGAACACCAGCTTCAACCTGCCCTATAGCAAGGGCCTTCCTGAGACTGGATAAACTTGGCATGATAATGTTTGGAGTAGACACCAAACTACCACTTTGATAAAGTGAGCAGTACCAAAAAATCAGTGTTTGTGAGACTGGAATAGCAGTGTTTAGTGCTCGACCATGCATGAATGTATGCAGATTTTTTTTTTTTTTTGGCACATTCTGTTTCATACCCCCAGCATTCACAACACAGTTGCTGAGCTCCCATAAATTGATTGTTATAAATGTGGTCTTGTTGTAAAGAGGAAATAATAAGCTTTCTATTGATATGCGCAATGATATGAAGATGTCACCAATAATAATATTTTAAAACAGGTGATTGAAAACAGTTTCCAAACTGTATGAGTTTTATTAAACTTATATTTAAGTAGTACAACATACTGTAATAGGTTAAAATTACAAAAGGTATTTCAGTTAATATTATTCTTGTCATTTATTAAGTTTTTTGTTCATCTTCAAGGGTACAATCAGCTATTCAGCAATTCCAAGAAGGGCTTGGAGGACTGTGGGAGGATGTTAGGAGACACCGAAATGCTCTCCGTACACTGTTTGTGTTCAAGGCTGTACCTCCTCTTACATTCTTGGATATGAGGAGGCTGTATCAGGTTGATCATGCACCCATGGGATCTAATGCAAGACTTCTGGAGGATGACACCATTTACAGTTTTGAGGTTTTCCTAGAGATGGTATCTAGTAAGTAAAATCCAATTAAGATACTAACTTTTGAATATACCCTGAGGATAATATTATGATAAAAAAACAATAACTTTAAGGTAAGCCACACAAAAGCTATTCAATCTTCTCAGATTTTTGTCTTTGGCTCAGTCCTTTATTGCATGAAAAAACAGAGCAGGTAACTTTTATTGCAGATATAAATTCCAATTACTTTGCACTTTTAAAAGATTGTGCAAATTGCAATTTTCCAAAATTGCTGACAAATAGTTTCTAATTAGTGAACAATAATTAAGTAGAACAAAATATTTTGCCACATCCCATGTATTTTATATTTAAGTTATTTCAATAAAATTATAGCTGCACTAGAATGCTCACAAATAGAGTTTGGCTAAATGGATATGATTATAACACAATATCTTTAAAGTAAGAAGTAAACTTGTGATTATTTAAATCACCAATAAATTTTCACTTTGGTAACTGTTATTGCAAATTGTCCTTTTTATAATATCCAGTGGTATACACTATAGCCCAGAAATTTAAAAAAGCATGACAATTAATGTTGTACATTTTCAGCTGGACGATCTGCCATCACCCTCGAGGAACCTTTTAGAGTTTTGGACGGGGCAAACAAACCCCCACCATGTGGTTTTAAAGATGCCCTAAGTAAATTTTACACCCTGGAAGCCAATAGGCGTCTGCCCTCAAGCGCCAACATGTGCGAAGATACTTCGCCTGCCAAGAGGAGTGGATGACCCAAACCAACTGCAAGAGCTGCTTGAGCTTGCAGTCAGGGGGGCTCAAGGGTTTGGAAAAATATAGTCCAAGTTTATGAGACCTGCTCCCAAAAAATCAGGACAAAGTTGCATTTTATGTGCTTGTTAAGTGATTTCGGGTTGGAACCTAATTTTTCACACAAGTGGGTTAACAAAAATATTATTATTGTGTAAAACAATTTTGTATAGAAATATCACACTTTCCGAACTTTAAAGCTGTTTATCTTGTAATTGGGTTGTCAAGGTTTTCTTACTAATTCCTCCCCCAGGGGTGAAAAGGTGGGGGTTTTACATATATAAATAATATATCATTTTAAATCTAAGAATCTGTGGAATTTTAAAAAGCCAAAATCTTACAAAACCAATTTGTCAACTTTGTCCAGGTTTTGTTGAAGCAGGTCTTATATACTTGATTCATGTTGTTCAAATAGTTGACATATTTCCAAATCACATCAGCAGGTATTTGAAATCTGTAATTTGGGCCAGGATTTTTTTTAATAAACATAGATGAAAACTGGTCATACCACAAGGACATTATGGTTCATGGCATGCCAGACTAACACACTTTAAATTTTTTAAATAAAAATTGCTTGTGTTGCCAATTTTTAGCACAATCCAACCTTCTTTGTGGTCAGGGCAGAACAGCACACTTTGGGTAAAAATTAACCGGAAAATATGCAAATGTGGCTAGAAAATAATCAGAATATGACGGTCTTTTGAAGTTTTACAGTTTTTTAAACTATTTGTTTTTGAATGTTTTGTTCTTTAAGACTTGCATGTTATTGTTGCCCTTATTGATTTTTATTATTATCTGAACTGCGTTTAAAACCAAATCAACAAGTCCAATTGATCTCCAAGTGGCTGAAATCAGGGGGGTAGTGAGGATGTATAGTCACCCACCAGATTAAAATGTTTGCCAAACATTGACACTAATGGTTATAAACTTCAAACAATCGTGGCTGATCTAATGGGAATTTCATTTGGTGTGTGTGTGCGTGTGCGTGTGCGCGTGTGTGTGTGCGTGCGTGTGTGTGTGTGTGTGTGGAGGGAGGGATAAAATAGATATTGTACTGTGGCGCAAATTACTCAACAATAGAGGGCGCACGAGCAGCGGCGGGCTCCTATATAAAGGGCCGTGGACGCAGCATGCGGCAGTTCAGTTCAGTTCCATAGTTCTAGTCTAGTAGCGTGTGCTCGTCTCACAGGACAGGAGCGAAATCTACGGTAGGCACGAGCAGGGCTGATTGCGTGCTGGACAGATGGTGGAGTTTGGCTGGGGTCAGGTCGCAGGGACCGCGGAGGCTACCGGAGGCGTGACGACGCACGGCACTCGGCCGACGTAGCAGGACGGAGCCAGGGAGCGCGCGCTCCATAAGGCCGCCTTGAGGGAGGAGACTCTCTGAGATCTCAGGACTCTGGAGGCGGGAATCTTGGAGGCGGAATACGCGCAACACGAGAGGCGTACGGCTCCACGGGTACCGTGAGACAGCCCCCGGCCGGCCGCGCCGCCCAGCACTGCTTTTAGCGCATGGTGCGAGGCTACCCTGTAGGCTATCCTGTAGGCTATTTCGTAACCACTAGTAATAAGAGGCTAATCAACACTGGGTCCAATACATGTATTTAATTCACCGAAATAAATCAAAGAGAAACGGAGGTTATTGTTTCCTGTGTAATTTAATAATTGTCTGTCCAAGTCAGCCCTGGAAGGAGGCGTGGGTGATGTCACTACGCGTATAGGGCGGTATATCTCCATCCAAACGAACCTGCATTCCCGGCTGCTGGGAACTGATCCGCAGAGGGGTGTAGTGAATTACGGATCGGGAATAGTCCCGCTACAAATGGTGTCAGAAGTGGGATTATACGCCTAGCTGCCATTTGCCCACGTTCTCACTTCTGGGAGGCTTGGAGAGGCGAAGGGCGCCTCAAACAAATAAATAAATTTAAGTCAATAAATAAATAACAATGACAGACCAGATTGTTGAGGAGCTTCAGGAGGAGGTTGACTGTCTCCGTATAGACCTCCAGGCAAGGGAGGATGAACTCCAACATAAAATGGAGGAGAGTGCAAGCCAGGAGGCTAGGATAAGCCAATTGATCAGTAGAATATCCCGGTTAGAGGAAGCTTGGGGACACACAAGTCATGAGACTTCGCCAGATTCTGGCTTGGATACCGGACTTGCTACCATCGGCAATGTGCATGGCACAGGGAAGGAGGCTACCGGAGGTGATGGGACGCCTCCCAGGAATATCATGAAGAGGAACAAGTCGTGGTTGCCTCAGGCACACTCTACTTCCATTAGAGGAGACACAACACCCCCTGTGGAGGCAGTTGAGGAATCGCGCCGTGGAATAGAAGGCGCCGAAACCACCGAAACACTATGGCCTCTCAAACGAGAGCAACGAGTTGTAGGGAATGAACAGTTGCAAGAAAGGCTGAGTAAGGGATTGGGACGCCCCAGGATTGTCCCGGACCGATTTGGTGGTAAGCAGCCTTGGATAGACTATAAAGAACATTTCGAATCATGTAGGCTAGTCAATGGATGGGATGACGAAGAGGCAGCCGTATTTTTTGCGGCGAGTCTCCAAGGTCCAGCAATGAAGGTACTTCTTCACCACGGAGATGGAGAAAAGAAGAGACATTCATACAGAGAACTTCTCAGGCTTTTGGATGGACGTTTTGGACCTGGTGAACGAGCGGAAAATTTCCTCCTGGAGTTAAGGAACAAACGGCAAAGGCCAAAGGAAACAATTTAGGAGCTCGGCCAGGCAGTGCGTGAATTGGCGGCATATTCGTACCCAGAATTCATGGAAGCCGTAAGGGACCGCCTTGCAAGAGGGCACTTCTTTGATGCGATAGCCAGCCAGTCAATTCGAGAGGGTGTGTTTCGGGCAAACCCTTCGACCCTTGATGAAGCAATACGGGCGGCGTTGGCCACCGAAAATTTCGAGAAGATTGAGGCTCATACAAAGGTGTGGGGCAAGATTCAGCAATGGGAAATGTAGGATGCTGGACAACGCAACGGAAGATACTGTACAGCACAACGCCGGACAACAGACGGACCCAACAATACAGGAGGCGGGTCAGAACACAAGGAGGCGTGACACCAGGGTGTACCGTTTCCGCCAGAGGCGACCTGCGACCAAAGAGGACACATGCTACAATTGTCGAAAAAGGGACACTTTTCATGGGAGTGTCCAGGAAAGAAGAATAAACAAAAGAGTCAAGGAAACGCCAGTCAGCCTGTCCTGCGACCCGAGGAGGGGGCTGGAATCACAGCAGGGTCAACCGTCAACTTAAAACAGACGATTTCTCCCAAGGAAGGACTTTATCTGTTGGGGAAAATTCGTTCCCTTGATATTCCGCTCCTTGTAGACACAGGAACTACCGATACAATTATTTCAAGCGAAGTTTATTACAGAATTCCCTCAGAGAGACAGCCGAAGTTTGAGACCAATGGCATAAAGGTATGTCAGGCTGATGGGACACCGATAGAGACTCTGGGTGTAGCGCAAATTGAAGTTCAGTTTGGAAGAACCATCGCTCCGGTACGTGCAGTGTTTGCCAAGGTTGAGCACAAAGGAATTCTTGGGATGGACTTCCTCGTACCAACAGGAGGAATATTAGACTTTAGGAACTTGGAGCTTGTGTTGCATTGAGAACACATCAAGTGTAAGAACCGGTGGGGGACATCGCTGTGCGCCAGGGTTGTGGTAGCCAGAACTACTGTCATACCGCCGGGGCATGAGACCATCATACCATCATACCCTCGATTCGTGTCATGTCGGAGTTATAGAGCAAGTCAAAGGAGGTGGAGTTGTGGCTAATAAGGGCCTTATACTTGCAAGGTCGTTGGTAAACATGGATGGAGGTACGCTGCCAGTGCGAGTATTGAACCCAGGACGGCAGAAGTGCGTTCTACGTTGTGGGGTGACCGCGGGCCGCCTCACAAACGTGGATGAGAGAGACGTGGAAGAGGTGCAACAGAAGGTAGTGGAAAAAGGGATGAAAGACGTACATGTCCCCGGACACCTTCAGGATCTCTGGAAGCGCAGCGTCGAGGGGCTAGATGCACGCTATCATTATGCAGTTGCTGGACTACTGAAACCAAGGCGTCAACCTCCGTGTAACCAAAAAGAGATCAACCGACAGGTGGACGACTTGTTAAAAAGAGGCATCATAGAGCCGTCCGACAGTCCATGTGGTTCTTGTTCGAAAAAAGGACGGGACCCAGAGGTTCTGTGTGGACTATAGAGGGCTCAATGATAGGACAATTAAGGACGCCTACCCCGTCCCCCGAATTGACGACACCCTTGACGCACTAGCCGATGTGAGATGGTTTTCGACCCTCGATCTCGCATCCGGCTATTGGCAAGTAGAACTCGATGAAGAGGCCCGTAAAAAGTCTGCCTTTGTTGTGCGCGGGGAATTGTACAGCTGGAGGGTTATGCCCTTTGGGCTGTGCAATGCCCCCGCCACATTCGAGAGGCTTATGGAAAGAATAGTGCGCGGTCTCCAGTGGGAAACTTTGCTCGTGTATTTAGATGATGTGATAGTGTATGGACGGACCATCATGGAGGAAATCAACCGCCTGCGGGAAGTACTGCAGAGGTTCCGTGAGGCTGGATTGAAATTAAAACCGGGAAAATGTTACCTCTTCCGACAGTCTGTGAAATACCTAGGGGATGTGGTGTCCGCTGCTGGAGTATCTACGGATCCAGACAAGGTGGAGGCTATAAGGACATGCTCCAACTGATGTTAGAGGGGTGAGGAGTTTTATTGGGCTAGCCTCATACTACAGGCGGTTTATAAGAGGCTTCGCTGATGTTGCACGCCCGCTTCATAATCTAACAGAGAAAGTACGTGTGTTCCACTGGAGCGACGAGTGCCAGGTGGCGTTTCAAACCTTGAAAACGCACCTGCAAGAGGTGCCGATACTAGCATACCCAGAACCCGAAGGCAAGTTTGTGCTGGACACCGATGCTAGTGGAATCGGCATAGGAGCTGTTTTGTCTCAAGTGCAAAACGGGGAAGATCGTGTCATAGCCTATGCCAGCCGTGCACTCTCCAAAACCGAGAGGAATTACTGTGTGACGCGCAGAGAGTTACTTGCGATTGTCGTCTATCTCAAGCACTTTAAGCAATACCTGTACGGACAGAGGATAACGATACGAACGGACCATGCGGCGTTAAAATGGTTGGTCACTTTTAAGAACCTGGAGGGGCAAGTAGCCCGATGGCTAGAGATGCTTGGGCAGTACAACTATGAGGTATTGCATCGCCCTGGGAAGAAACACGGGAACGCCGACGGCCTGTCGCGTAGGCCATGCAAACAGTGTGGACGAGTGGACGACGAGAACCTAGAGGCTCCCGTGCCAGCAAATGCGAGAGTAGTGGCCGTCGAGCCAGCTGGCGTTAGAGAGGATTTGAGGAAACGTCAGCTGGAAGACCCCTCTATTGCTTGGGTGATACTTGGAAAAGAGGAGTCGAATCGGCGACCAGATTGGAAGGATGTGTCCTCCCGTGAGCCAGCGGCAAAAGTTTATTGGTCGCAATGGGATCAACTAGAGATGAGGCAGTCGGTGCTATGTCGCCGTTGGGAATCACATGATGGACGGCAAGTAAAGTGGCATGTAATCCTCCCATCCAGCCTTCGAAGCGAAGATGGATGAATTACATGGAGGAAGGCTGGAGGACACTTTGGGATCAGTCACACCCTGGCAAAGTTGAAGGTGAGGTATTACTGGCCGTGCATGGCGGCAGACGTGAGAATTTGGTGCCGAAAGTGCAATGTCTGTGCGAAACGGAAGTCGCCTGCTCGGAAGAGGCGTGCACCACTGAGGAAGTACCAAGTTGGCGCACCCATGGAGAGAGTGGCGTTGGATCTGGTCGGTCCGCTACCGGAGACCGAAAGGGGAAACAAATGGGTACTAGTTATAGCCGACTATTTTACCAAGTGGATGGAGGCTTGCCCTCTCCCCGACAGTACAGCTGAGACGGTAGCCAAGGCATTTGTGGAGAACTTCGTTTGCCGATATGGGGTACCAAGAGAATTGCACTCCAACCATACCAGGGTCGCAATTTTGAGTCAGACATCTTTGCCGAGATGTGTAAAATATTGGGCATACAAAAGACCCGTACGGTTGCCTATAACCCAAAGTCCGATGGACTCGTGGAAAGGTACAACAGAACACTGATCAATACGGTGGCAATGATGCTGGACCCAAATCGTAACCAGAGGGACTGGGACCTACAAATCCCCTTTGCTACATTCGCATGCAGGTCGGTACCACAAGAATCAACAGGAGAAACGCCAAACATGCTCATGCTTGGCAGGGAGGTGATGCTCCCGGTGGACCTCACAACAGAAGTGCCTCTTCCTGACGATGCTATGGAACCTAGGACGGACTATGGGGAAGAATTGCGCAAGAGGACGCAAAAAGCCCATGAGCGAGCTAGAGCACAGACAAGGACTAGTGCACGACGCCAAAAGCTCTCCTACGATAGGAAGGTTGAGGGGACAGGTTACGATGAAGGCAACTTTGTCTGGCTATATAACCCTTCAAGGAAAAAAGGAGTTTCCCCAAAGTTAGTTTCGAGATGGGAAGGGCCATACCTCATTATAAAGAAGCTATCTGACGTGAACTACAGGATTCAGAGTAAACCTAGAGGGAGGATGCTTGTGGTTCATTTTGATCGACTGAAACCTTACCAAGGATTCATGGCAGACAGAGTCCCCGAGAACAGTTGCTGAAATTCCACTCCATGTGGACCAGGAACGATCGCCTGTACAGCTGCATCATCAGATGACTGACGAGGCGACAATTTCGGACACAGGTGTTGACGAGGATATTCAGACTGACCCAATACTCGAAACGGAGGAGTAGTGACGAAGGCATAGTCATGGACACTTTGCAGGCCATGTAGGATGTACCGTATTGGGCAGAATCGAGAAACCCTCAAAGGGAGAGGAGGCTACCCGCCCGCTTCCGTTAGTCAGTCAGTGTAGAAATTAAATCTTTGATTAACAAGTTGTATTTTTATTGTTTATTCTCTGGAAATCATGAAGGACCAAAAGGCGAAAACATTCAAATGCCCGGAGTGCAGGCGGGTGACGGTGTCAAAGGATCTTGGGGATGCTGACACGTGGGCAGAGGCACTGTCCATTATGCACAATAGGGAGGTCGCCGACACGCACCAGCGAGGAGAGAAACGTCCGTCTGAGACCAGAACCGGCGGCGGCACGGGAGGAGCAACCAGCCAAACGCAAGGCTACTGACCAGGATACAGCCGCTCCTGGAATCCCCCTTGATCTCTCCATGGCTGAACCGGATGCACTTGGAGGATTGTCCCTGTCGCCAGCCTCCTTGACCTTGCTGGAAGAGGGGATGCCAGCCCCGGTGCGGGCGCCGTGCAGTGGTAAGCCTCGGGGAATGCTTTCGATGGCACAGGATGACGTGGAAAGCAGTGAGGAGGAGGCGGAAGTGGTGCCACCGCTGAAGCCAACTGAGCCGACAGTCCACCACGGAGCGGCTGGGTACAGGGAAGACATGCGTCCCATTCACAAGACGCCTCTCGCAGAGGTAATGAGAGGCAAGGTCAGCCGAGTACGGGAAGTGTCAACTACAGTCAAGTACGAGGCGGGCGTGAAAGTCAGCGAGCAACGGTTGGAGAGGGTGTACGTGCAGTTTGAGCAGGAATTTCGGAAGGATTAACAGCTAGCACCTCCATAAGAGGCTAGCCCTTGAAGTTTTATATAAGTGTTTTTGTTTTCCCAAAGTTATTGGTTATATTTAATGAAAAATAGTGGCGGCCAGATACGACATTCTACCCACATGGTTAACCTGTACACAGTCAATAATCAAATTAAATTTCAGACATTTTCACTGATTTCAAAGATATAGTTAACAAAAGACCATTTAACACCTCTGTTAATCCTTACATAATGGAAGACTTAAATTTCAGACATTTGCTAACAAAGAGGGATTAAGAGGTCAGATCTTGTAGCCCAAATGTCTGAAAAGTAATCCCGACATCGAATTTCAGACATTGAAATGTCTGAAATTTAATCCATCACCCGAGTCATTCATAAAATGTCTGAAATTGAAGCTTTTGTGCAATTTCAGACATTTAATGTCTGAAATTAAATCCCCAGTGTGCAATTTCAGACATTTTGATACTAACAAAAGGATTTCAGAGATGTTTCATAGTGAGCATTTCTTAAAAAAATCATTGCAAATCCAAAGCATTCATATGTTTGGTTTCCACAGAACAGCTCACTGATAGCATAGAACAATAAAATCAAAAATATTAATGAAAAAATTAGGTCATGCAGGGGGGGCCTACATGGTAAAGTCAGTGGTTAAACAACTTTTCAGTAACTCATACAATTTCAAGATGATTTTTATTTTTGTACCCTGCATGGGAAACAATGCCATATCTGACCGCCACTTGTTAAGGGTTTTGTGGAATTCTTTTGCAACCACCAGTTAAAAAATGATTCTATCGATTTTTGGGGGTACAGAAAGCAAAAACTATTTTTATAAACCACTTATTTGTTTTATAATGGTTTTTGGACTTTATTTCCCTTCTAAAAATATTCCCCATCAGAAAATAGAAGGATCCTATTATAGTTGCCACTGTGCATGTACGATGACCGTGTTGGTCACTTATGGGGGAGTTGACAAGATCAGACTGACATGACTGAGGAAGTCATCGTATACCAAAAATGCCTGATTTTTTATGAAATAAATATCCTGGAATAATTTGTATGTGTCCATCATCATCCATATGTTCTCCACCTTACTGGGTAGGTAAGATTACATTATTGGTTATATTGAATGAGAAAAAGTGGCGGTCGGATATGACATTCTACCCCTTGCGTTACCTAGATAAGTTTATGCAACCAGTATAAGTTTATGCAACCATTTTGACCACCCTCATACCAAACAATGCTTTTACCAGTAAAAAATTGTTGACTAATTTTGACCTGTAAATGTACTTACTACAAGGTTTGACAGCAGTAGGTATAGCTTGCCAAGTATATCAGCATTTTGAACCTTGTAGTTGTAGGAAGGTTAATATTTGCTTAGAACCACACTAAAAGTTGTACTGAGAAAAAATATAATTTGTTTTTTATCCTTACCTTTAAAAAGGCTTCAAAACAAGCAAGAACAAGCAAACCACAGTCATGGCCGTTTCCTTGCTGTGGCACCTACATTATCAAAAGATTAAATTCAGGGTTAAAATGAAATGTGACATAAGTCTTGAGCATATGCCAAGCATTACACAACAAATCCTTGTGCGTTGTTAATAGTCCATGTAGTCTAGGAATAAAATTATTTTGTAGTAAGAGATTAATTCAATTAAAATTTCAGTAAGTTTAAATGAAATGTTAAATATTGAAATGGAATTCTCTTTGTACACTAAGATTTATGTAACATTTAAACTCGAGAATGGAAAATCCTGAAACTTCAGTTATTGCACTTTCAATATTGGCACCAGCAAATGGTAATGTTGCATGTTTTATTTCAAAATTAATAACAGAAATATCTGTCCAAATCTGAAAGTCAATTTCTTAAAGTGAATTTTTTTAAATTTAGTTTTTAGTTTTTTACTTATACGTGAGTATACCTGACGGACAGCTAGATGCAGATGTGGCTGAACAACAGTGCTACCCACAACACTCATGAATCAAACTCAAATATCTGAAACAATACACAAATACAGGAAATACAGTATTTATACAAAACAACAAAACAAATTTTTATACAACACTTTGCGTGTATAAAACAATTTGGTTTATGTACCGATGCATTTTGTGTTAATACATTTAGAACGGACTTTGTTTTGTAGTATACATGTCTACTGTACAGAGTCTAACTACAAACACTTCCATGCTAAACTATTATAAGTTTTCTCTCCTGTGATTTTTGTATCTAAATAATTTGCATATTTATTCATTGTACACAAAGTTCTTATTTTTCTGTTTTCAAGGAGCAGTGCCAACAGTCACGCCAATTACTCCTGTAGAAACACTTTGTGTCTATATACTAAAAAGGGGATTGTACTGCCTGCGGTCCAGGAAAGTACCAGTCAAATTTCTTTTTTATTTACAAAGTGAGTATATATTTATCACAAAATTTTGTATGCTTTTCTTATTTAAATTTATACTCGTGTGTCGTTGAGGTATCAGCTTTCTGATAAAATGAAATATTAGAAACACCTAAAACTTCAACCACAATGATCTCGAAACAACTTTGCCAGTGCACTGGCTGTAAAGGTATTATCAAACGTACGTACAGTTTAAAAAAATACTTTAATTGTAATGCTGTTATTTTAAATTTAAAGTTTTTAATTCTTGAAACTACTTTTTTTAAATGTGTAACCCATTTGCTTAATTAATTGCAAGTCTACACTGTCTTGTTTCTTAATCTATGGAATCTTTTTAAAATTTTAAAATTTACCTTGCAGTTGACTTGTGTAGCTGTTGAAACCACTGCTTCTTGAATAAAACCTTGCAGGGAATCGACAATTATGTTCCTGCAATGAAAAAAACATCAGAGTCTGAACAAATTACTGATTGAAATTCATATAAATATTCATATGTGTGCACTGTAGCAAACACATGAATTTGACATGATGAACTTATGGAAGTGCTAAAATGGAGGCATTAATTAAAGGGACTAGGGAAGGACATATGCCTTTCAAATACTAAACTGATATACAGCCAGTGAAGGGCAAATATCGCATCTAATAATAAACCCTTGTGAAAATTCCATCAAATATTACACATTTATTACTTGTTGATAGTGGAAGATGGAGACTTACATGGAGTTATTCATGTCTATTATCAGACCAATCCAGTGGATTCTGAAAAAAGGAAAACAACAAAAGTTATTATACTACAAGAAGATTCATAAGGGTTCAAATTTAAATGATAAGTTTTGTTGGCTTAATAACTGTTACTGATGTTGCTAATTATGACTATCATTTTGATAAACTTGAAATCAAGTAACAATCAAATGTATGATATGAATTTGGGAGTACATACTTACTCAATACACACTGGCAATACAATGATCTCCATACCAATCAAGGTATTGTAACGGATGTATCTTAATCCGTCAGTAGGGGGAGAGACAATCAAGAACAGAAATAAGTAAAACAAAACGAAACTAAATACTCCAAGGGAGGGCTTTTTGCCACTCAAAAATAAAAGCAATATAAAGACTGGCAAAGCAAAGAAACAATTCAGGACACTACTAAACTAATATAAATAACTGAAATAGTATTATCTTAATGTTCGGACGACAGGCTGAAATTATATAACATAAAATACAGGCAATCCTTTGCGTAACTAAACTTTATACAAAATAAAGTACAACCGCCGTTCGAACAACCTTCTGTCCCCAACCACAGGTCCAGACTGCCACCCCAGAGCCCTCATACACACAGGTTTTATAGTAGGCTAGTATTTCTTAAAGCTCATAAGGTCTAGTGCACATGTATACCAAAGTAGCAGCCAAAAGATCCAACCATTAACAAAGTAACTAATTAATCTGTGAAAGATTAACAAAAGCAACCACATTCCCTCAAAGAAAACAAAAACTGGAATGTCACAATACATGTTGTATCTTATGTCCATTACACTACTTAATACCATTGTTATAGCTACAGTCCATCCAAGGGACCCAGAAAGCTGGAATGTCAAAATAGCTTATGTTCACTACTTAATACCATTGTTATAGCTACAGTCCATCCAAGGGACCCACCAAAATATCTTATGTCCATTACAGTATCTGCGGTCATCTTTAAGTTGCGCAGGTGTTCCTTCATGCATCTGTTAAGCTTCGATCCTGTAAGCTGGTGCATCCAACAAAATATGGCAGTGCACATGAACCAGTCGGATATTTTATGTATCTGAAGCGAAAAGAAAAATGTTTGAAACAAAATGAATATTTGCAATTAACTTAAATTTTGAGATCTCTATGAATGGAAATCTAAGCTTACCATCTGGTGCATATTGCCATCTAGCTTTCTTTCATTGTATAGCCAGTCAGCTGTTTTTACAAATGTTCCTTAACAACTTTTCCCTCATTGTAGTTATTGAAAGTGATTTTTGTGAACATTTATTGGTCAATCAAAGCAGCTTAAATTTATCTGCATTATTTACAGATCACTGATTGTAACTGCAGATACTATCATATTTACCTGATACCTCTATATAATAGCTGAAAATAAACATAATTACTTCATACTACTTGTTTGTGACTACTACTAATGTGTGAATATGTTAATGGTGATAAAAAAAACTCTGGACTAAATTAATTAAGTAATACAGTGCGTATCAAAAAAAAGGTAATCCGAATTCAGGGCGTTAATATGCCAAGGTTATTTAGTTTGACAATTTACATGTAGTGTACCAAAGAAGAGGAACTCCTCAGCTTTCCATTGATACCTGTATCGATCCATTGCTGTCACACATGGCCGAGTACATTGTTATTGAAAATGGCAAATTCAAATCGCATTTTTGCAAGTTTGGGTAATCAGTTCAAGCATGGAGGAAGAAAACAGAGTCTTCCTCCATGGTTCAAGGCAGTCTGAAATGGACGCATCACTTGACTGCCTAGATGATTATGTAAGATTTTTAAGCTGGTGCGGTAATCGTCTGTTACGACATCCTTTTCTTCAAGTTGGGTATTTAAGAAGGGCCTGGGTTTAGGGACAGGTAGTTGGAAAGATGGTACAACTAACGACTGAACAGCGAGTTTTCGTGATTACAACATTTCACCAAACTCACAGTTTGCAGCAAACTCGCGATGCTTTCAGGGAACGTTTCCCAGAACGGGAGCCCCAGCAGCCAAAACCATCTGGGCGAATGTTAGAAAATATCAAGAGTATGGCACTAGCCTCAACCGCAACAAGGAATTCTGGCAGGAGGCGCACCGGGCGATCAGAAGGGAACATTGCAGCAGTAAGGCAGCAACTTTTGGAGCATCCTAGGGACACCAGCGCAAGGCGAAATGGGCTGAGATTGCCTTCGGCGACATTCAACAGAATCACGAGATTGGACCTCCACCAGCATCCATATCAGATTCATCCGACATCAACTTACGCCAGGAGATTTTGCTAGAAGGCTGGCGTTTGCCAGATGGTTGATAGCCCGTACCGAGAGATGTCAATTTTCTGCGGAATCTCGTAATCGGCGACAAGCTGCTTTCTCCATGAACGGCAAGGTCAATACGCATAATGTTCTTGAATATGCACCAGCAAGACACCCCAGAATTCAATTTTGAGGTTAACATGAGTCGACAAAAGTGGACTGTTTGGTTAGGACTTTGTGGAAGTGGTCAGCTGATCGGACCGTTTTCTTTTCAAAGGAATGTCAATGGTAACATGTATCTGCAGATGCTCAATGATAACGTTTACCGCAGCTGCAGGAACACTTTTGAGCGACAGGTTCGTGGGGTCTTCAGACAACTCTGGTGGGCCAAGATGGCGCCCCAGAACATCGCCTTATCGCTGTCCAAGATCACCTGACCTCACACCATGTGACTATTTCCTTTGTGGACATTTGAAGAACAAGGTGTTTGCAACTCCTCCCCGTGATCTTGATGAATTGCAGGGCCGTATTCGAAATGAAGTGGATGCTTTACGCAATAATCCGGCTATGGTGAGACGAGCAGTGCAGGACATGCTCCGTCGCTGTCAGCTTTGTGTCGAAAGGGGAGGTGGACATGATGAAGGTGTGGGTGCATAAAAGGGCAATGTTAGAAGAGATTCTTCTTGAATAATGTCCAGTCATTCCTAAAGAAAATCTGGTTTATCATACTGACTTTCACTAATTATCCTGCCTTGCACTGATTACCCAAACTTGCAAAAATGCGATTTAAATTTGTCATTTTCAATAACAATGTACTCGGACATGTGTGACAGCAATGGGTCAATAAAGGTATCGATGGAAAGCTGAGGAGTTCCTCTTCTTTGGTACACTACATGTAAATTGTCAAACTAAATAACCTTGGCATATTAACCCCCTGAATTCGGATTACCTTTTTTTTGATACGCACTGTATATCTGTCACCTCAAAAAAAAATCCATGCATTCTCCAGACAAATCTTTGATGTCTCTGAGCCGGTTCACGTCACCAACAGTCAAACCAATTTTATCAAGCACTGATGCTCTGAAATGGTAAAGTAAAGTTTTACAACATTTTTACTTGCAAGCTGTTTAATATTTGCTTGATTGCATAATCAACTTTATTTTTACACTACGATTTTGGAAATAAATCACTTTCAAATTGCAGAGGAATTAAATTGAAACCAACAAAACTAGTTCAATTTTTCACGTTGTGTTATAATTGAAATGACATTAAAAGTTAAACATGTTAACTGATTTGCCAAAATATCATCTTGAAAACATTTTCAAATTATTTTTAATACTGTGTATCTGTTTGAAGGAATTTGGACGATTTCACATGGTGTCACCGTCTTCACTTTATAAAGTGTTTTCATTTAACTTTGTGGGTGATTTCAAAAAGCATGCTGATATTTAAACTAAAAGAAATACACACATCTACCTAGTGCTATGGTTCAGGTGACAGCATTGGAAGTTCTTCATGTCATTGGCTATCTGTAGAGCAACTCCAGTGCACAGGCAGTGGTACCAAGCACCACATACCTCACACTGGATCCATTCATTGTGCCTTCCTTGGCACATGCCTGTTGACACGGCCATACACATATCATCCAAATCGCCCTTCTTTAACTTGGACCCAAGTGGATAGGTGTGTCTAGTTTTTCGGCCTGCATGTATATAACAACATAATAAATAAAAAAGGCACAAATTCTAAAATAATTATAGCTAGCATTTAATGGAGCTGTACAGACAGGGTTGTACACACAAACTTGTTCTTTCTTCTTGTATTTTCTTTAAAGAACGTCTTTTCTTTGTAGAACGTGTTTGGTAGGGCTGATTTCGGTAGCTCTCACCTCGGTACCCATGAAATGTTTAGAAAGAATAGTTCAGAAAAGGTTAACTAATGAAGTTAAGGATCCCCTGGATGATCATCAGTTTGCGTATCGACCACGAAGAAATAGAGAGGACGCAATTCTTACACTGATTAATGGCATTTGTGAACACCTGGAGAAGGCGGGGGCTTTTGCTAAAGTTCTTTTTGTAGACTTTGCGAGTGCCTTCAACACAATTCAGCCGTATTTCATGGTTCAGAAACTGTTGGATCTTAATGTAAATTCCAATATTATACTATGGATCAATAACTTTTTAACAAATAGGGGACAGCAGGTTAGGTTTAATTACACTCGCTCAACTATCCGTTATATAAGTACTGGGGCTCCACAAGGTTGTGTTCTTTCTCCCATTCTGTACACATTATACACCAATGAATGTAGATTAAGTATGCAGATGACATCGCACTGGTTGGTCATTTATTTGCAAAAAAGGATAACATAGAATCATTCGATCACGAGATTTCTGAATTTGTTCAGTGGTGTGACAAAAACCACTTAGAGATCAATACAAAGAAAACAAAGGATATGGTTTTTGAATTGAATTGAATTAAAAAATAATGTGAATGTCATAGAATCATTCGGTAAAAGGGCTTTCAATCTCGATGCACCATTAACACTAGTCTGTTTTCAACGTGAATGCGGCGTACTGAGTCTGCATGAATGTATATTTTAATGAGAAAAATCAGTCCTGCCCCATCAGCCATCAGGGATTAATATGCTGGGGTAGGGAGCAAATGACACCTGCATGAACATAATAAAACTTCAACTGAATTTCCAAATGAAATATCATGGCATTTTGTAACTGAGTGACAAAAAAACAATTTTTAACTTACGCCTAGGAACCAAGGCCACAAAATGATTCATTGGTTGCGAAAATCCTGCCTTGACCCACATGAGGTTGGCCACAGATAGGTTTTTGAAGTTTTCGCATGGGCATGGGTGTAGTAGAGTACTGTACCCAGGTGCCTCCTCTTCTGCATGCTGCTGGATTAAAAGTTTCAAATATCCAGCAGCAAACAGCACTTGAAGAATGCCTGAAACGAATGATTCGTTAAAGTTATAATTACAGCCCACACAAAAAATCAAACAATGAAGGTTCAGTATCAACAGGACACCCCACAAAATGGTATTTTATTAATAACATTAGTCTGACTTTGTTTATCACAATGAAGCATCGTGTAAAATATGTTGCATAATATTGATTTCTACCATGAGTAAGAATGTTTAATAAAATTGTTAAAATGACATTGCACCTGTACCTGTTAGTGAACTTACCAGAATAAGATCCTACTCTACTGGTAGCTGCTGCCTCCTTTTCTATGGTGAAGCGGATAATCTCCTGAGGTGAGCATCCCGGCTTACGATCATCACTTCCGCCACCAGTCATCATGTGCATAAATGCACATGATGACTGCACATCATCAAATTCTTGACAATACTTTATAAAGAAGTGAAGAACAATCAAATATATTTTAAGATAAGATGACTAGATGAGCATGTAGTATAATAATTTCATGAATCTAAGACTTATATTTATTATTAAATTTTCTATAATTTTATACAGTTGAATATGGAACTACATGTATGAACTTTGTCAGGTAAAATGTCACAAAAGTCCGACTTCTCAAGGGTGAGTCTCAACATAAAATATCATGACTGGAGTTTGAATATGTGTTACAAGTCATATAAGACGGCAGAAACTGAGATATTTGTTGTTTATTTATGTACATTACCTTTGTAATAAATCAACAAGGGAAAAATTCTGATCAATTATTGAAATACCTGGGATAATAATACTACGAAAGGTTAACTTACCATCGATGTGAAATGTGGTGCATGGCACACAGCATAAACGGTTGATGCAAGTCTCAGAAACAGAGCTGCCTCTTCTGTGCCCTTTGTTAGGAGACTCAGTGAATTGAAAAGACAATCACCATCTCCGGTGGTACGAAGGGCAACCAAATGGGCAGGTATTCTTTGTAGTCTGGAACATCTGATAACCAAATTTAGATTTTTAATTGTTTTATTGCCAAAACTCAACTCAAAAAGTACACCACCATGCACTTTTATATTTTTTCTACGATCATTTGCTTTAAAGAACTGACAAGATTATGAGGGCATCAAGGTTATATAAGGGCATTACAGGCATTATAGGGCATCAAGTTAGTGTTAACAGAAAATATGTTTTCACAGTTTTTAATCGGAAAGAATGTCAAATTTCATGAAATCAAACATTTAAAAATGCTATACATGTTCCTGTTTTTGGGAATATCTTGTGTATGGTGATGTCAAATGTAAACATGGTGACATTATAGCTGGAACTCCTAAAGCCTGCCAGGAACTTACTTAAGCTCTTAATGCCATCTGGAAAAAGGTATCATTATAACAGGGATGTGATTTGACAGAAGTAAAAATCCTAACAAATGGGTAGTGGGCCTGGGTCTCACTTTGGTTTAAAGGCCTTCTCAACCTCCTAGATGTTTAATTTCAGATGATTTACAAACTCTCCACATCCCCACAAACAAGGTTTGGACACAATACAGGCTACTTATATCTTTCCACCTTCCCAAAACAAATAAGAAATACTAATACCTTTTATCGAGTTGACACCCGTGTGGCAGGTGACCTGCATCAATTTCCAGGCAGGACATTGGAGGGGGCATAATAACTGACAAAGAATTACAGATACATTGTAATTCTTCCCAACTTGTAAAACTGAGACTGCGCAGCACAGCACGGTAGTTTCTGTCCTAATTAAACATGATTAAAAATTATAAACTATTTAAGTAAAGAACACTAAAAATTTAGAATAGTGTGTTTTTTTTTTGTGAGTAACGCATTTATCAACACCATCATGCAACTGAAACACATGTGTTTATTTATGTTAGAAATTGCAAAATTAATTTGCGAATTGGGATCAAAGTGAAGATTATGGATCAATGCAATATTGTAGGAAGTATCGTCTTTTGAATTAAAAAGCAATTATCTCACTAAAAAAATCAGCAATCACTTGTCCATGTGGCATTGGTGGGGTGTCCTGTTGCGGAGGACTGTCCTGTTGCGATGGGGTACCCTGGTGTTGTGGGCTGTCCTCGTGTGGTGGGCTGGCTTGGTGTTGTTGGCTGGCTTGGTGTTGTGGGCTGGCTTGGTGTTGTGGAGTATACCCTGTTGTGGTGGGGTACCCTGTTGTGGTGGGGTACCCTGTTGTGGTGGGGTACCCTGTTGTGGTGGGGTACCCTGTTGTGGGGCATCGTATTGTGTGTATGCTCTGTATGCATCATAGATACGAGCAAGATCGGTGACCTTAAGTCTGTGGACTCCATCTGTAATACATGCAAGTAAGACAAAGTAATTTGAGACATATAATAAACGTAAACTTTCTTATGAAAGGGCTTTTTACTAAATGCATTATAGCCAATGTGTGAAAATGCTTTTGTGGAAAACAAAAGAAAATTACATGGAAAATTAACTCAAAGTTGCCCATACACTTACTTGTATTAAATTGATATCATGATTGTCTGAGTGACATTGTTTCAATATGTCAATAATTAAAAATGCATTATGTACTGAATAAATATGCTAGCTGCCAAATACCGGTATTACCAATCAATCCAAAAGGATATGAACATATTAAATATAAAACACCAAACAAAATACATGCCAAAATATGGTACAAACCTGGCACCCAATTAGGTGACTGGAATTGTTTGTCCTCTGGCCACCAGCATGGCTTGTTTGTCTGGTCTGTCCAATATCCATATGTACCTGGTAATACAAATAAAAAGGCAATATAAGGCAACTAAACAAAGTTGTGATATATATAGAAACACCAAAAAACTAAAACAAATGGTAGCTTACAATTAAGTTAAATAATTAAAAATGACACTAAATTAATTTAAATCATATCATACAATGGAATGTTAACAAATTTACCCATTGAACTGTATACATCATAATTTACTTCAGATATGGAAGTTGACTGGTAATTAGCTGTTCCCCGACAGGTCGGAACAGCTATTATTTCTGTCAAGATTTTTATTATTTTTTATTATTATACTTTCTTTCTGGCAAACCCCATTGCCTTAACACGTGCACTTTCTTGGCGGCAAATGGCCTTCTTAGCATTATCAGAAAGAGTCAACTCATATACCATATGGAAGCTTATGCCTTGACTTAGTTTCTAAATGTCATTAGACTAAAATTCTTAATATTCAACCATTCTACCTGGGGACTACCTCAATACTGTTTGTTCAATAAACCATATTCTGCATATTTGCTCTATATATATACCTTGGTGTGATGCCATCCATTCTTCATGTGACTTATTATTAGCTGTTCCCCGACATGTCGGAACAGCTATTGTTTCTGTCAAGATTTTTTTATTTTTTTATTAGCTGTTCCCCGACAGGTCGGAACAGCTATTGTTTCTGTCAAGATTTTTATTTTTTTTTATTATTATACTTTCTTTCTGGCAAACCCCATTGCCTTAACACGTGCACTTTCTTGGCGGCAAATGGCCTTCTTAGCATTATCAGAAAGAGTCAACTCATATACCATATGGAAGCTTATGCCTTGACTTAGTTTCTAAATGTCATTAGACTAAAATTCTTAATTAATTAGCTTAGTTATAGGCACGTGAATATTTAATTAGGCAATCTTTTAATAGCCATAGCTCAAGAAGTATACACCCGATCATCAAACTTTTTCAGTTATACATTTGTGAAATTTTGTAGATGTGGCTTTTGGCCTAGAATGTCTTGTGACGTCATCATGACATCATTTACAGCGCATTTTGTATCTGTGTACAAAACACATGCACTGTGTGACCGAGTCGCTTCATTAATCGCGAGTGAATCTGAATATGTCTTTGTACATAGTACACGCACAAATATCACGGTGGGCTGAAGCGAGTCTATTTAAAAACGATGTCTGAACTAGTTTTCGTTATTGGATTTTTCCTCTCGGTAACCTACGTACCAGCGGTTTGCCCCGGTGACTGCGCGGTGTCGGTGATGTACAAGTTGTCCGTACATTGTACATGTGAGACTTGTGTCGTAACGTTACGTTAGGATTATTTGTTGAAGAGAAGCTAAAGACGATCACCGTTTAACCCTTTGTTTACCGCCGGGACTTTTGAGTCCCAGCGCATTTCAAACCCCACTTGCATGTTGGGACGTTTGAGTCCTTCACTATACGTGTAAGCAGTGGTTTGGAACACTAAGGAAGTCTACTGTGTGTGAGTCTGAGGTCATCAGCTTTTTCCTAAAACTGCAGGAGTAGGTAGGTAAAAGGAACGGTCTTTTTTTTTATAAGTTGACCTCATAAATCCCCAATGATTTTTTGTAAGGTCTTTATGACCTAAACCTATAGTGAGAAACCTATACATGTACAATTTGTTTTAGTATACAGATAATGACTATACAAAACTAACGTTAACATTTTTGTCATTAGTGTGCTGGCAATCCAATCTTTGGTGTAGGAATTTTGTTGTTGTCAAAGTAGGCATGAATTTGTGTGGGACCAACTCGTGCCTTCACCAACTCGTACCTGCACTATACGTCTATAGTCAACTCGTACCTTCACTCGCACCAAGTTGACCTCATAAATCCCCAATGATTTTTTGTAAGGTCTTTATGACCTAAACCTATAATGAGAAACCTATACATGTACAATTTGTTTTAGTATACAGATAATGACTATACAAAACTAACGTTAACATTTTTGTCATTAGTGTGCTGGCAATCCAATCTTTGGTGTAGGAATTTTGTTGTTGTCAAAGTAGACATGAATTTGTGTGGGACCAACTCGTGCCTTCACCAACTCGTACCTGCACTATAATCAACTTCACTCGCACCAAGTGCACCTTGCGGACGCGTCACCATGTACAAATGAAGGAACATAGTCACAGATTTGAGTGATAACATAACGTTGATGGTGTATACAACGTTTTGTATAGCTGTAGTTGGCAGGGGAAACAAGAAACTCGACATGGAATGAAATTTAGATGAGTGCCATCCATTAACATTGTCATCAATCATATCCTAAATTTTAGGCCATTCTCAGACGGTCCTACTAAAAACCGACAACTGACGACAACTCACGATAACTCAGGACAACTCACGACAACTTGTTGTGAGTTGTTGTCAGTCATGTCAGTTGTCGTCAGTTGTCGGTTTTTAGTAGGACCCGGTCCTACTAAAAACCAACAACTCACGACAACTCACAACAACTCACGACAACCACATTTTCAAAAACTTAAAGCCTGTATGTAATGGTCAATTTCAAGATCAGGATTAGGCCTATAACTTAGGTTGGGCGTCGCATCATAACATTCATAGTCCAACAAGAACGGAACAGCTTTGTGTTCGTCCGTAGGACAAACACCGGTTAACAAAAATTGATCAAGAGCTTCAGTGATGATAAACAAAGGGTTAAGTAGTATGCCGCCCTCTTGTGACAATTTTTGACCGTCAAATCGACCTAAAATCGGCCAATGCATCTTTAAGGCCTGAACCCAATGGTCAATGTCAAGATCAGGCCTAGGCCTACAACTTAGGTTGAGGGTCGCGTCATAATCATAGTCCAACAACAACGGAACAGCTTGGTGTTCGTCCATAGGACAAACACCTAATGTCTAGTTTTACCTGGTTTTGCTTAAGGAACTAATTATAACTTAACCCTCCTATAGGTGCATTTTTTTGGTAACTAGTTACAGTGGTCAAAAACGGTCAACTCATTTTGACCTGTACATTTATGTACCGACTACAGTTTTCAACTTTTAAGTGCACTAGATCCCGGCAAGTTTATCAACATTTTGACTGATTTTGAACCTTGAAGGGTAAGGTTAATATAATCCCCAATTAAATTGAATGAATGATCATCTAAGGGTATACAATGTATTTTGATAAAATATTGTATGTACCAAATATATTAATGAAAAGTTCTTCCATATGACATGAAAGTTTTTAGAAAACATGAAAATTATAAGGAAATTGAATGAATACAAACAAATTTGAATGCATTTTAACTTTTTTCTCATTAACAGCACAATGAAATAGGCTGGTTTTAATCCAAAAAGTATAATAATTTGTATACATACTCTTGCTGTTACAAGCAATGCCTATAATACGTCGCAGTGATGTAGCCGAAAGCTGAGAGCTTGTAGCATCCAGTGGGCCAACTTGTGATTTCTTAGTTTTTTGCTTCTTCGGTTTGGATAAATCTGCAATAAAGGTCATTGTTTGTAAGTGGCAGGATTGATTGAATTATTATTATTTGTATCATATCGGTTATTGTAATAATTTATTGTAGTTTAAATGTAATACAACAATCACATACAACTTAAATGCATTAAAAAGTTACTCTTATTTAGCTACTGTTAAAGCAATTTTAAAAGTTTTTAAGAGCTAGTACATGTAATATACCTAGTCTGATATTATTGACATGAACTGTTAAGAATCACATTGCATATTACTTTGAATGCAGTAGCACGTAAAAACACTTCAAGAACATGAGGAATGAAATGGTCTGTTGAGGTTATAATAATCTTACTCTGAAGTGGGACTGGCCGGCTGGAGGCGGCCTCTTGAAATTCTCCAAGACATTGTTGTTCGCATGGCAAATTTTCTCATAAATTCTGGTCCTGTTTGGAGAAATATTTTTAAAAAAGTAAAAACTTTCTTGAAAAATTTTACACTATAGAGGGCTGTTTAAAAATATGTTAGTTAAGGTCAATGGCATGTTCATTTAAGTGCATTTTTATTTGTTTTAATTTAAAGTAGATTATCAACTGTACCTTCCCATTCCAGGATGCCTTTATTAAGGCGCATAACCACAAATGGAGAAACCGATGAACCTTGGTTATCCGTCCACTTCTTGGCCTGCAGTGGTGTAAAATAATAATGTTCATTTACAAAAAAAGGAATTTAACATGTGTGCAATTATCATCTCAAATTAAAACAATATATAACGTGGGTGAGACTAAATAAACAAACAGTGCGCGTCATTCAATTTAGTACTGATATTCCAAACAAGAGAAAATGCAGCTCTGTGCTTATATTGATTTTATATGGACTATAGTTTTCAATATTATATTTGCATTACATCTATAATAACATATCCTTTAATTGGTGGTGGTGTGAATAAGTAAATAAATAAATTAAACAAAACATAATATGTTACAGGAAAAACAAAATAAAGTATGGGATAATATTTACAACATCTTGCAGCTTGTTCCACTTCTGTCTGTTGTACTGTTGTGTGTAGCGTTTGTGCTGGACAAAATTAAATAAACAAGTACATGTATACATTGCATCTGAACAACAATGAGGACTTTGACTCACACTTGGGCTTTGAGGACTTTTGTCAGGCCTGTGATTTCTCAGGATTTTTCGTGATTTCTTAATGTTTTTACAAATCTCCCTTCTCAAAATTTTGAAAGAAGAGAAGTAGCCACCAAGGAAAGAAAGATGTAGCCTGTATTGTGTCCAAACCTCTAGTTTCTTGTTTATGGGGATGTGGAGAGTTTGTAAATCCTCTAAAATTAAACATCCAGGAGATTCAGGGGGGCTTTTTCCTCTAGACCAAAGGGAGATTCAGTCCTGCTACTAATTTTGCAGGATTTTTGTTTTAAATTTGGTCAAGTCACACCCCTGTTTTAAGCCTTCCCTACATTTATATATGCATGCCATCAAATTAAATCTAGATACACCTGGGACTGTTCATCTGGACATGGTCAAACAAACAATGGGGGCCTTATGCCTTAATTGATGAGGGTTGTATGAGGGTTAAATTCCAGTGTGGTCTTACAATATTTTCAACAGGGAATGAAATTGGTGTCATAGTTTATTTATTGGTATCCATGGTTTAACCAATACAGTGACTGACAATTAACACAGTCTCATTTATGCTGCAGTTACAGTAGTATGGGGTATTATTTTCAGTTACCAAGTTTATTTTGACAGGCCAAATTAGCACTCCCTTCTGATCTTGATGATGTTGTCCATATAATATACTGGGTTGCACAATATGAACTGATCAAATAAACTTGGATGTGCAAACTAATTTTGATAATTTCTAAATGCTGGGTTAAACTCATAAGCAAATATTTCTGTTTTTCATCATGCCTGAGTGAATTGAATTGTGACGGGTTTATGATATGTGAATTTAATAATTTGCAGCTATACCAAACAGCTACGGTACTGTACATAATAATAATAATAATAATGTGTGGACTTATATAGCGCACGTATCCACCAACTGAGTGGTGCTCAAGGCGCACTATATTATTACCCCTGCTCATAAGGCTCATTAGGCTCATAAATCATTCCTGAAACCATCTCAGCTCCCTGGGGAGTATACAGCTCAATTGCTGCCATTACAGCGCATGTAGGGCTAATCAACCAACTCTGCCCTCACAGGTACCCATTTAACCCCTGGGTGGAGAGAAGCAATTATGGTTAAGTGTCTTGCTCAAGGACACAAGTGTCACGGCCGGGATTCGAACCCACATTCTGCTGCTAACACCAGAACTTGAGTCCGGTAAGCTAGACCGCTCGGCCACGACACTCCATACATGTTAAGATTGACGGAGGAAGGAAAACAGACTACCCTTGAGTAAAAACTAAACCTTGTGAACAGACATTGTTTAACGAACAGACCAACTAAAAACAACAATACCACTATAGGAATCAATACAAAGACTTTTATCTGGACATTAGGTTGATCACTTCGTTTTCCCCTCGAATAAAATCTTGAGACATCTCTGTCCAAAAAAAGATCAAAAACAAAACCCAGAAATGCCCGAGATCCATGGAGAATATACTGATGAAAAGACCCAGTAGTCAATTAACAACTCTAGCAGACAAGATTATCTAATGCATCAACACCAAATGAACCTTTGGACAAACACTAATGTGTTTGAGCAATAAGGAGGTTTTGTTCACTTCAGATAAAGGGCACCAATACTGAACATAAACAATGGCCCAGCGGACCAATCTGGCTCTTATTAATGACTAAATGTTATCTTAGATCACCATCACTGAGACTTGCTTGATCCAATGTATAGAGTATAGTAATGGTAATACTCATTACTTAAAAAGTTGTTTTACCACATAATATGGTGTTAATTGACAATTATTCACATCTACTGTAAGCATGTGAAAACAGGAAGAAGTTCAACATCAAAATGAATTAATTTTGGGTTTGCACATTCTATATTTTAAGTGATCTTAAACATACGACATGTCCATGTATTTCTTTAGAGAGGTTGATTACATCATGTTTATAAATAATGTCCAATTGTTGTTGGCTGTTTAATGTATATTTGGGTGGTTTATAGCATTATCTTAATAACATTTTGACCAGTGCTTCAAACCATCAATTAACAATTATGGTTAAATTAAAAATTGTTGATGTCACAGCTCATTTTTAATTTTGTTTCATGTAGTTTTCTATTTAGGTCGATGAGTTGCTCTTTATACACAAATGCTAAGTTTTAACATATGATCTTAACTTATTACAAAAGAAATAGTTTGTTTTGGCTGAAAACATTTGCAAAATTACTAAATTACCATTATTTGCTTCAAAAGCAACATTTCATAGAACTTGTACCAATCTTACAATAAGCAAGCTTCCGAATACGATAAATTTGAAATCATGCTGTTACCTTTTTATGTTGTACTTTCCCTATAAAAAATAACTGAGAAACTATAACGATATAGACATGTGTACATTTCAACAATTTCCGTTGTATTTTAGTGATGCAAATGTAAATTATGTAAATGTACACAGTGAATGTTAATTTGTATTAAAACTTATTTTTAACCAAAAAACTACAAAATGACATACAGGAATGAAGTAACAAAACCACAAATAACATCCTTTTGTGACACCTTAGAAAATCTAATAATTTGTTGGTACCTTCCCAAACCATGTGCACATCCTCATTTCCAACTTCACATCCTATTTTCACACCTTTCCAAATTAACATCTAGGGATTACGTAGTAAATCGAATCTGGAACCACTCAAAAACTGTTATTAGCGGTCCTTTTCTCAAGGAACCACATCTTGGCTATTAGGTTGTACTGAATCAACGGCAAAGACAACAAATAATGGATATATTCCCTTTCAAAATCCATTGATCCCTAATGAATCCAACAGGTCCATAGTTAATGTAGTAGTGTTTTACAAATATCCACGGATATTTTGTGTACCTTCCTACACAAGCCGATTAAAGGGGCAGTATCGGCACAATCAGAGCAGACTTATGACAGGGCATGGAATCAATGTCCCAGTTGAATAACACAGTGACTACAAATAATGGCTCTTTTATGCAGAAGCAACAGTAACATGACCTTAATTATCATGTGGGGTATTATATGGCAGTCACTGAGTTAATCGAAAACTAGCGTTCTGATTCCATGCCCTGTTGATCGTGACAATACTGCCCCTTTAGTGCAACCAAACATTATTTTGTGAATGTTTAGGAGATGAAATGACTTATTTAAATCATTTTATCACGTAAGTGATCAAATGCGTTATGCGCAACTTACAATACGGATCGGGTTTTCTCAATGGGCATGCATATTGTTGTGTGCACACTCGTTAGCCAGCAGCGGGCTTATGGGCTATTTTCCACGTCAAGACCTTTATATGCCCAGGGTGGATCATGTCACAGCCAATCAGGGGCGTAGGCGGAAGTTTCCGCTTTTGGCCTCCACCAATAGTTTGTCTGGTGACAAACTTTGGTGGAAGGTTTTAACCAATCTCAGGTTGCGCGCTGTAAAGGGTTGGCGCTTGGTGTCAAGCAACCAGTGCGGTTAGGGGCATTCTTGTCACAGCTCCTTGTTTATTAACAAGTCCATGGAGTTTTAGGTTGGCGGTTTATGATTTTTTCAACAAATTTAACTTTTCTTCGGTGGATACAGTTCTATCTGTGTACGATTCAACTAGTCTGGCGACAGGAAACTTTACAACGGACCAGTTTCGGTTGGTTGTAACAAATAGTTATCTTCAAGAACTAACGTTATTGTATAAATTTCTTCGTGGGCAGATCGACTGGTGCGCACGACTCGAACCTCGTCTGGCGACACAATTTTGGATTCTCTTCTTCATTAGAAGAGTTTTTGTGACAGTAGTTCATCTTCGATGTAACAGTTAGATCTTCTGTTGTCTTTTTATGGATTATTAATCACTGCAGTACATCGGCCTTCACACCTCTTTTTGTTTGCGGTTGCACAACCTTTAACTGGGCTGAATTTGTTGTCACGAGGAATAGGGGCCTAACGTTAACAATTTACGAGGCGACCTTCGAGTCCGGTCTCCCCGACTACAAGCCCTTGATTGCAATTGCAGCTAGTTCATTGTCTATTGTATTGCGTCAGTCTTTTCAATGATGCCACGACCGAAGCGTCAGGTTCGCCCTCCAGCCCGGTTGCGAGCGACTCGATCCGGTGACGGGTGAGGCACGAGAGCTCCCCTACCGAAGGCTAAGCGTAGATCGCACGGCCCCTTCCCAGACGCCAGGCTCATCATAAGACGGTGGAGGTTTCATCCCCAAGCTCGGTGACAGTGTCTGTACGTACCCTTGTTATCTGGATCTGATGCTGGCATGACCACTTCCACCATTTCTGTCCCACCATACCAGCCGTCCAGTCAGGTCAGTCTAGTGTACCCTTGCATACGGGAAGCAGCCATTGCCGCTGGACTTGTGGTAATCCACTTGGACTGGTTTTGTTTCTAGTAATATTACTCATTATTAGCTCTTTTTGTCAAGGCATTCCATTATACTACTCAATATCTAATTTTGACCAATGGAGGTATTATTGTTGTTTACTATTGTTTCCATGGCAACGATTGTTTACATCGTTAACAACTAAATTTAAATTTTTTATAAACTGTTTCGGACAACATTCAGGTACACCTTCATAAAAGTTTCAGGGCCGTGGAAACTATAGTATTTACAATATGGCAGTTTCCTTTGTTTACCAACTTGTTTACAATGGTAAACAATACCAAAATGAAACCTCTTGAACCAAAAGCTCCATAGGAAAATTGAACCAAAAATTTTCCTGAAAACGTAAACAGTAAAAGGGAATAACTTGATAACCGTAAGTCCGATTTGAATGATTCAAAAAAGAATTTCAATTAGAACTATATTCTCTATCATAATATATCAAAAGATTCAGCATAAAGGACATTTCAAAAATGGGTTGCGGTCCCTACTATAATTTTAGTGCCCCAGTCATTTAACGGGTCCAGTGTTTGGAGCACTTAATCCTGCACTTTCTGACTTTAACCAAGCCGCTTGCTAAAGTCAGCCAAGCGGCGTTAGTACTAGTAGTGGTGGCATTGTGCCATCAGTGCTTGCAACTTCTGTTCTGCCAAGCATTGGTCACCAGCTCCCTACGGTTACAGGGGATGGTCACTGGGCCTCAAGTTTTCCCAGCATATGCTTCTTTCAACGCAGGCGTCTAGTGCTGGATTGGCTTCTTTATAAACTTAGCCGGCTCCTATTCCACGCGCCGACTCAGGTTACTGCTGGGGGGACACATTTCGCAGTCATTGAAAGAAAAGATTTGGTGTAGTGCTTACATTGACATGTCAATTTTGTTTATTGAAAGTCCTTCTTCAGTGCTTGCCAAGGCTCGCTGGAATTCTTCGAGTTCTGAACTTGCTCTTGTGGTAGTGGGTGTAAGATGTTTCTCACGTTCTGGCCATGTGCGCACGCATGCCGCTCTATGGGTAGTGCTGGGCAGCGCTCTCGTACAGCATTTACCAAAAGCGTTGGTAATCCAAAGGCCATGCAAGGGTCCACTCCATCCCTGCCTGCGGATGGGTCGCAGGGGGCTGCTTCAAATTCCAAGGGCAGTTTTCGTGCCTCCTACTCCAATTAAATTGGGAGTGCTGTCTAGTTGGCTTGCGGTCTATACTTATGCAGTCATTGGGGTACACAGGCCCACGGCAACGGTGTGATGCCGGTTGCTTAAGTTCGGCAGCTGCTAGGCCCAATGTGGTATTTGCAAAGTTAATAAAGGAATTAAGGCAGGTCGCGTTGCTGGTCCATTTCAAATTGCCCACTTCGGTTTAGTGCCTATAAAACAAATTTAAAAAAAATAAAAACCCTGGGACTTTTTGTCTCATTCATCATCTGTCTTTCCCACAAGGAAAGGGGGTCAATGCTTTCATTGGTAAGGTTAATGCAAAGTGAATTATGCGTCATTTGATGTAGGGGTTTTGCAGGCAGGCTGTAATGCATGGCTTGCTGAGGCAGACATTTAAATCAGCTTTTCGGCTCTTGCCAGTTTCCCCTCGTGATTACGAGCTTTTGGGTTTCAAGTTTGGGGGGCCAATTTTATTTTGACAAGTGCCTGCCATTGGGATGTTCCATTTCCTGCTCGCTCTTTGGGAAGTTTAGCACTTTTCTGGAGTTCCAGCTAGGTGAAAGCAATCGCACATTCAGGTTTTGTCACGCATTATCTGGATGATTTTCTCTTTGTTGGGGCATCCCGTCAAGCCTGTAAGGACCTTTTGGTAGTTTTTTTGGGGACAAGCAAACCACTTGGGGTTCCCTAGCGCAAAAAAAAAGGCCGGTACAAACTATCTCATAATTGGGGCTCGAAATCGACACTGTTCGAGGGCGGAAATGGGACGGTTGTTAAGTTTGGCGTTCGCTAAGAATACACAACGGTTTTACATGTCGGGGTGGCACGCCTTTTGCCGTCTTAAAGCACATCAAGCTTCGGCTGTGTCAACTGTTTCTCCGCAAGATATTGCAGGATTCATCTCATGGCTGTCTTTACATTACTATTCTCCATCCACAATTAATACATATGTGGCAGGGGTGGGGTGTTTTTGTAAACTTAGGGGATGGGCCGGTCCAACTAATAATTTTATTGTGGCAAAATTGCTGGTAGGTTACAGGCGGGACGGGGCTAGGCAAGATGAGCGATTGCCGATTTCATTGTCGCTTTTGTGCCGACTTTTAGAGGCGTTGCCCAAGGTATGTGTTTCCCAATTTGAAAGCACCATGTTTCGGGCAGCTTTTTTCGGCTTTTTGCGCGTTGGGGAGTTTACCGCCAATTCCACTTACCATATGCAAGAGTCTATGTTACAGTATTCCGGTGTGTGTTTCTGTGGCAATCAATCTAGCATGTCTGTGGTCCTGGCCATACGTCATTCTAAAACTAATCAGGCTGGCCCTCCACAGTGGGTTCATATCGCAAGGCTGCAGGTTGTGGCAATCTGTCCAGGTTGTGGCAATCTGTCCAGTTACTGCTTTGCAAGGGTATTTTTGCAAACGCGGAAACACTTGTCCGTCCCCTTGTTATGCCATGAACGCGGTGATCCCCTCACACGGTATCAGTTCACAGCGGTGCTTATATAGGGCTGCTTTGTTGTTTTGTGGGGTGGCGGGCGATCGCTATCGGTCCCATTCTTTCGGATGGGATCTGCGTCCACAGCTTTTGCACTGGGGTGCCCGTTGCAGACATAAAGGGTCTGGTCGCTGGCACTTGGAAACATTCCGCCGGTACATTCGCCCCTTTCCCCAGGGCGGTAGCAATAGCTTTTAGTTTTATTGTAATTGTCCAATCAAGTTTTTCTTTCATATGCAGGAGCTCATAGTGTCTGGGTGGTAGGTGACTTCATTGTGCGCAGGGCAAGCCAGGACTTGAATTTACCCAATCTGGTGCGTTGGAATGGCCGAGGAGGTGCTCACTTGAAGGACCTTCATGGTTTTGCTATCAGGTTTCATACCCTATCCCTTTGATCATTTTGCATTTAGGAACGAATGATTTGGTGTCTTATGACTTGTTCACTTTGAGACAGCTCATCACTTCGGCCTTGGGCATTGCCGGCAAAGGTTTCCTGCAAGCTATTGTAGTTTGGTCAGACATTCTCCTGAGAATGTTCTATTTTGGTGCCACTTCTCAAAAATCCATCGAGAACGTACGTAAAGCAGCCAATCGTTGGGTGAAAGCGCAGTGTAAAAAGCTTGGGGCTAGGGTACTGCAGTACCCGCAGTTTATCTGGTCGGATGCTAGCCTTTATTGTTTCGATTGGGTCCATCTGTCTCCAAAAAGGGCTTTCCATTTTCAAGGCTAATCTATTAGTAATTGTATTCTGTCTGTGCTGTAACTGGTGCACTTTTGTGGGTGTTTTGTTCTGTTCCTTTGGGCGCGCTTCTCGCGCGTGGCAGTTTTGGGCGGAATAGCACATTAACTTCCCACTTATGGTGCAGCAGTTCTGGCAATTAACAGTTACTGCAGTCCTAGAAAATTAAACTTAATAATATGGAGATTTTAGTCCTCCGTTATTTACATGTTATCAAGTGTTCATAGTGCCGGGATCTCCCTCAGGCTGGTCCAGACCGCAGCTTCCTGGGTGGGACGCGAACACTTGGTTGATTCATATTGTATTGATTCATATGATATGCTGTGTATTAGCATATGTTACACATGTGCATAATACGGTACTGTTTGTTATTGTCAACATTTAAATGTATGTTTTAATAACTATCCCCATTGGGGGTTAGTGGTACCAGGTCTGGGTATACAGAGTCTTGGGTACGCTGTATAGGTGGTCCCAACTGGTTTTCTCTGAGGTCTTGGGTAGGGTGTGTGTTTGTTTGTCTTTATCAAATGCTGTTTAATGACAAATCCGGTTTGCCCATAGTTTGGTATTCCGGTGGTTGATGGTGTCAACCTCTTTGAATAAAAAGTTTGAAAGCTGTGACCAAGTGGCATTCAAATGAATTTGTAGTTGGTGCTATTTATTGTGAGTTTGAGTATAAGATGTATTATATGTGTTTTGACTTTCCAATAGCTGGGGTCAATGGTGATGTACATCAAGTCAATTTGGAACATGAATCTCTGTTTTCTTTCTCTGAATAAAAAATATACATTAAAGTTTAATAAAAGAAATTCTGATTGTTTAACCAGCACAAACTTTGTGTGTTCAATTTAACATCAATTATCAGCCATAATTTCCCTTTCCTTTAATTAAAAGTTTAGCTTCTTTTTAAGTTGCCATTTGTATGTAAATTAATGATGGGCCATCCATAAATACATAAGTTTTGTTGACCACCATAGTCAACATACACAGATGATGTACATGTACACGGACAGTAGTTATTCAGCAAATTAATTAATTTATGCAAAGGGACAATATACTGATTTAGACAAATGTAATAAAATAATGATCAACATAGAATTGGAAAAGTGCATCTTTTGAAAAAAACAAGTTTTTGATCTATTTTGATATGAATCCTGCCTTCTATGTATAGTCATACATTTTCTCATGAAACCAAACAGTGGAACAACACTGACCTAATATAATGATGATTATCTATAAGGATGAGATAAGCAACAAAATAAACATTTTGAATGTGTGCTTTAATTACTTTAATTCTGGTTTTATTAATTTTATCATAGATGTGATGGTTGGGTATAATGTCATTTTATTTCTTTTGTTAGAAATAAAATTGTTTTCATTTCGAATCACATCAAGGGGTTCATAGTGGAAGTGGACAAGAGAAAATTGGTAATGAGGTTTGTGTTAAAAATGAAGTATATTTTTTAAAAAGGACAAATATTAATAGACTCAAAACAATAAAGTATGGATCTACAACAATAATTGGGAGCACTTTTAAAGCATTTTCTTGTACTAGTACTAGTGTATCTATAAACACATGTATAAAAAATAGCAGCAAATCTGCAAGACTAAGGAAAAACAATGAACTTAAGCAGCCATAGTTCTGAAGAGAAAGATTATCATTCACACAAGCATTAACGGGGCAGTGTCGTTACGATCAGGTCAGACATTCAACAGGGCGTGGAATTGTTGTACTAGTTTAAAATGAAAAAAAGTGACTGAAAATTAATGTATTATTTATACAGCAGCAACAGTAATATAACCTTATCACGGTGGGGTATTATTTTCAGTAACTGAGTTAAACGTAGTTAACGTGAGTTAAAAGTAGCCCTCCAATTCCAATTTCCATGCCTTGGGTTGATCGTGACCATGTTAACCTTTTAAAATATTTTATCCCTGAAATTAGTCCAAAGAATTATTTCACAGAATTATTCAACAAATACTCCTCTTGTTTTCACTCTTTAAAAGTTACACTTAGTCTCGTTTTTTTTTTTTTTTTTTTTGTTGGGGGGTGGTAATCTTTGTTTGTTGGCTTTTTTGGCAACAGGGAAATACGTGATACATTCATAAGAGAGACCTTACAAATCGGGCAAACGTTCATACCCTTATGTGAAAAAGTCGTTTAAAACAAAGCACGACAGCAATCAAGCGATTTTAGCTGCAACGTTGTTTCATAGTAAACGAAAAAAGGGCGATGCGCGCTGAGACCAGAAAACTGGAGACTTTTGGGGGCATAAACATAGGATTCCAATCCAAGAAAGATGGCTTTGTTAATAATAATAATGTGTGGACTTATATAGCGCACATATCCACCAACTAAGTGGTGCTCAAGGCGCATTCTTTTTTACGTGCATTACACAACACACGGGACCTACGGCTTTACGTCCCATCCGAAGGACGAAGCAATTATGTTAAGTACCTTGCTCAAGGACACAAGTGTCACGACCGGGGCTCGAACCCACACCCTGCTGCTGGCAACACCAGAACTTGAGTTTGTTGCCCAAAATGGACGATAACCATCACAAGTTAAGCCACTCACAGCTTCAAAAGTAATTGATTAATCTGAATTGATTAATCTGAATAAAATTGGTCATTAATTAGAAAATTCACATTCATTCACCTTTAAAACAATTAACACGTCAAATTTGATGAATTCGTTTTAATGAATTAGAAAAGTCTTGAAAAGTGTTGGATATCAAAGCCTGCGGATCACATGCATGGAGCTCGGGTATTGTTTTTCATTCATTTATTTTGAATTTATTTAAAAATTGTTTAAAACTAAATTTCCAATAGGGGACTTTAAACATTTAAAAATGTTTAATAATAAATCCATGCTTTGGCTTCAAAAATGAAGTAGGCCTACAGACTGTATGGTAAATCATTTGGGTACAACTATAGAATGCAGGGCCACACCAAAGGTTAATTATAAAATTACGTAATCTGACTTTAAAATACACAACTGCGGTTCCTAGGTCAAATTCAGAAAAGGGGAAAATTTGTCCCTGCATTCTATAGGTACTCCTGATTTTGTTCCACATTTTTCGGGCAATAATGTTAATATAAATAATTCAATTTCAGCATGATTTTACTTTCTTTAGGCCGCCATGTTTTAATGAACAATCCTCAAAATATTCCGTCTGAAAAGTGCTGTAATTTTGAGAAAATGAAAGCAAATTGTTAATTCAACTTACATTGTTGCCGTAAAACTTTTCGTTTAAGTCCCATGAACACATAGACATTATTTTCAGGTATGAAAGTTTAGTTTTGTGATATTTTAGGGCTCAGCTAGACTCTTACATATCGGTGTCATGCCTGAATAAACCATAAATCTGAGAAAAGTTAAATTCAATAATACCTGCACTGGCTCTGGAGCTCCTTGAGCAGGCGGAGATGTATCATCCGCCGATGACTTGGTTTGATCATCGCCATTGGTTGAATCATGGTAATCGTTTCGTTCGTCTTCCATTTTCAGTGAAATGCACGCAAAATATGCCAAACTAAAAATGATCGCATTCCAACGTGATGTACTTCTAAAGAACTTGAAATCACCGAACTTTTATACTGAATGTGCGCTGCATTGGATAACCATCAATTTGAATAAATCAAATGAATATGGATGAAGCACACGGCACGCCACAGCTGATTACAGTTCAGTTTCAGCAAGGTTTTCAGCATGGAGAGTGGATGTGCTTGTGTGATTTTATTTTTCCCAGAAGGTCATTATTATTTTTTACTGTTGTTGTAAAAGAGCAAACCCCAAAGCTTTCGTACAAACGTTTTCAGGCCCTTATGAAAAAGTTGTACACGACCTTGCACATAAGGTGTGACAAGTGGCCATTTCAGTGGTGTATAAAAAGACCATTATCGGGCTAGTGTAAAGCCCATAATATGGACATAAGACGCACGTGGTACAAAAACAGCATTCTTAAAATGAGCGTACAACTTCCTGTTTTGAGAGTTTGCTCGAAGTTAATTCATTCAACTGTACCCAATCATTAACTGTTACAGGGATAGGGGGAAAGATGTATTGTTATAAGCTCCATTTTGTCTCTCTAAAAAACCACACTAGGTGTACCATTTTCTCTTCTTTGCTTTTTTAATGTATTTATTTATTCATTTTATTATTTAAACATTTCTTATTCATTTATTAATTTGGTATTCATTTATTAATTTTGATTAATTTTGATAAATTTTTATTCGTTTTTTATTCGTTTTTTATTTGTATTTTATTCGTATTTTATTCATTTATTATTCATTTATTTATTCATATATTTATTCATTTATTTATTTATTCATTTATTCATTTTTTTAATAATTGTTTTATTTCTTTTATTCAATATTCATTTTTTAAATTAAACAAAATAAAGCAAAAACCAGCTGGCAAAAAGTGATCGTTGCTAAACTTTACATCTATTTTTGTCTTCACTCGAGTTGCGATCACGGCCGAAAATGTCATAAATGCCGCTTTGCGAAAGTTTCAAGCCCTTAAGAAAAATTATAATTACTGACAACAGAGGGCGGACTTCAATTTGTCGGTGAGGGAAAACTGCGGTGATGCAGTTATGAATATGCATCTTTTTGATGTCTTATAAACTGTCAATTTGAAGAGAAATAATATGAATATTCATGACACCTGAAAATCAGAAAATGACTAGCTGGCTCATGTGATTTGAGTGATTGTTCCGGATATTACATGTTTATTTAACAGTGTCAACAGAACTTAAAACAGTGTCAACAGATACGAGTCATTTACGACCGGTTATGGCATCCGATAATGGTATATTCAATGTATTTACATTCACGGCTGCAAAGAGGCTAACAAGAATTGCACATGCGCAGTATTGTCTAAATCAACAACAACCAGGCATGGTTGAATAGGTAGTAGACGTAAAAATCAGAACATGTAGGTAGCGGTACTATGTCACCACCGTGGTATGAATAAAACATTTAGGTCAGGTCATTATGATTTGCATATTAATATTCATGTAGTTGGCCCTGCGCTATACTAGCTAGCTGCAGCAGCAACAGCCTGGCCGTGCAGTAAAGTTCCTCACTATTACTATGCTATGATTATGCTAGTTGCTACAAGTATACTACATGAATCTACCGTGGATTTGCTCATGATGCAGCCGCGCAGCTGAAGAGCCCTTTTTGGTTTGGATGATGTTGATAAATTAAATGAATTTAAATAATGCTGAACGAGCAAATATGAGTTTAGAACTTGGAAGGTTTCACTGTGCAAAACAAAACACAAAAGGAGAAACTAATTAAGTAGAGAAATTAATAAAAATTGACAAATAGAATACTACAGTTGCTTCATCATCTAATTATTTTTTTCTTTCAATTTAAACGATGTTAGAATGCTCTTCCTAGGGAAAATGTTATTAAAAGTGAAAGTCTTTTTAAAAAGATCTTCAAGGTCTTACGCATCTCTGAAAATGTTTTTTTTTCTTCAAAAACCTGATCACCTTTTCAAACTGATAAAAAAATGTTTCCAAACCCAAAACTTGATACACATGCTCTTTATTGTTGAGTTTTTGGGGGGCTATACTTCTGTCTGGGTTTTTCAAGAGTGGTTCATGTAATATTAGTCAGAATCTTGGACTACAACACTTTTAAATCATCTCCTTGAATAACAATTAAATTATTATTTAAATACGAATGAACCATGATGATGATCATGACTAACATAATAACTGGTGGTTTTCTTTTTAAATACAAAGACCACAATAAAAGCCTACTAAAAGCTATTATTAACAAGCAAATAAATTGTACACATCACAAAAACAAAAAAACACAAGTCATTAAATTACTACATGATGGTTGCTGTGTAAAACAGTAGGCCTACTTGATTTGCCAGTTCAGTGCATGGTCTTTGAATTGATAACAATTGGTAAACCTTGATAATCGTGATAAAAATTGTACATCACTGTACATGCCATTACAACATTGCTGCATCTAAAACAAATTTGTGTAAAGAGACAAATTTTCCTAGTTCTTCTCATCAGCGCACTTTCTTGTACATATATTTCTCTCTGAGTAGGCCTACATATTTACAGACTTCTTACAATGTGTAGTGCTTTACCAAGTGCAACAGCTCTTGGGTGTAAGCTGGAAGAGTTGAAAGATTTATCTATTGCAAACTATATGTTATTATAAAATTTGCCCATAACGTTTTAACCATAATTTATTTTTAAATATTACTTTTCATATCGCCTGTACTATGACTTTCCACTTTTAATGGTTGAGCTACTTAATAAGTAGGCTTGGGCGATATCGATTTTTTTCATCCACGATATATCGTCAAACATATATCGCGATATTCGATAATATCGCGATTATTTTTGTTTTTCACGCATGAGTGCTTTAGAGCCGGTAATGACAGGGATGTACCCATCTACAAGCGTCACAATAAATTGCCACTGCTTACATGAGAGACACGTGCAACTGCACCGTTCACGAGTGCAACATATGGGGCGGGTTTTCGCTACCCTAACCAGAAACAAAACGGCACAGCTACGCGAAAATGCGAACGTAACCAGACAATTGTTTTCAGTTTGTGACATGTTCAATCATCAACGTTTCTCAAAATAGAACTTGCTCGTGAGTGCTAGTAACTTGAAATATATACTGGTATACGAACAATCATTTAATCATGTTTTAACACTTTTTACAGTCCGCCATCTTGAAACTAAGCGTAACCGATCACAAAGTTCGGTTTATGTTTGGTCAGAACCATGATGTCATCGCAGCACAACTGAACTTGCGAAAACGCTTAACCAATGACCAAAGCCCAAACATGTTTCTGGTTACAGTCGCAAAAACGCACCCATCGCCATTGGCAAATCGTTTGCATAATAATTATGTGGGACGGTTACTGAGTTGTGCGTCCCAATCAAATCATCAGCCCGAGTTCATGTGATTCGCGTTCCACGTGACTGGGTCATAGTATAAATTGAACCTTACATTAGGTAGTGATGTATCAATTAATCCAAACAAATGTGATGTTGACAATATTGCTATTATTTTTGATGATTTTTGTAAATCTTACACCAAGCGTGCATGGAAGCTAAGAGCTGACTTACGTAATTGATATTTATATATGTACTTGTTTACTGCCATTGCTGTTGATTATTTACAGCTATTTATTGTAGTGCTTCATTAATATAAAGGCATTGTGTTTAAAGATGATGGTCGCTTGCAGAGCTTGAACTACCCCCGGCGGGCTCATCAACTGCGTTAATTCATGCGTCTCAAATCCGCGGGTGGAGGGGGATTTTGACATGGACGGGATTCTCTTGTCGCTTTGATATGTTTCTAAATCAATTGTTTTCATGTTTTCATTTCTCTTTTTGCGTATGGGTTTTTACAAGACTGATGCGTTGGGGTGTTAGCCTATCCGCCGAAACCTACACTGTTGGGACGCGGGTCGGAGCTTTTTTGTTGTTGGATGTTTTTCACCAACAAGTTTGGACATTAGTAAACGTTGATTAAATGTTTGAGCTTGTTGGTTAAATGTTGGTTAAATGTTTTAAACGGCTGTTGTGTGGTTCGCATGTGGTCCGTGTTGGTTGAGGTTTTGACCAGCGTTCTAGCAGTGTACAGTGTTGTCAAATCATCTTTAGACACAATTAAGACCGTGCAATTTGTTTTGCAATTTATTTTGTAAATATCCATTTACTTGATATTATTTATTATTTGTATTTGACGAAGCAAAGCGAATCGCGGGATATAGGCCTACATTGGTTTGTATGCATTTTGTTATTTTGCTCACCCTACCTCAGTAGACCTATACCTGGCATTGTGTAGGTCTACATGGTTATCTCGCATACGACGGTGCGGCGTGTCAATGCGTCCCTTCGTCCAGCTCCATGCTTTGGCTTTGTTTCGCTAAATTATTACTATTATTTAATATTCTTATTACTAAATATTGTTATTTTTATAAATATTAATTGTTGTAACTATTGTACTTAGAAATTGTTTTGATGGATGCACCGATATTTACATACATCGTGTGCCACTGTTTCAAAAGTGTAATTCCAAATAAATAAATAAAATAAAATATAAACACGTGACTAGGTTTATTCCTGCGTATAGTACCGTGGAGAATAAAAACCATGTGATTGTGAACGTCATTTGCACTTCAGAAAATGTGGATTGTAGTCACACTATTTTAAATAAACGTCACATGGTTTATCAAGAGTACGTATGTATTTTGTCACACTAGACAAGAGTCCCAGTATGGTATAATAGAATAGTGTCCTAATCCCTCAACTTTGATCGAGCCGCTGCCGATCCACGCTTTGATTTAATTCATGGCTAATGTAGATTTTTAAGATGACGCCCATATTCTGCATATATTTAAATATGTATGATATAATGTACTCGCCTGTGGTGCGCCAGCCAGAGTCACAGACCACCATGGATAGACAGTGAGACGTAAACATTGTCTACACATTGTTGGATCAAATACCCCATTCAATCTCCAACACTTACTATAATCAGTCTGAATAGATTTCTTTGAGTGGCGGTGGATTATTAAACACCCTCCTGTCAGGCGGCTCCTTTGTGATCTGACAGTCGGTTTACGTTTACTACAGAACACCGCTGTTCAAAATGCTCTGCAGGCGACATGTGGTTTGGGCGCATGCGCGAGAATTTTGAAGGGTCATACAAAAATGCATATTCATAACGTGACCTTTACTTTTTTTTTCCGTCGCGGAGTTCATTGATAAAAACGCCTCATACTGAAAATTAATTTCAAAGAGAATTTTTAACCAATAGGATTAGAAAGAATATGTCGTCTGCAAATATTGAACTAACATTACAGCAATATGGGCAAACGCGCGAATTTCCTTGAAGTTTTTTTGTGCACAACTCTGGCCCTTGACAAGAGCGCGCACGCTGAAACAGGTAATATTTCAAAGCGGATTTTCTTCCTGAAGATGAATTTTCCTTGAGACATAAAAAGTATGATAGGTGTAAGAACTCTTATTTTAACTAATAATTACTTTGTTATTTGAGCAAACCCAGTAGCTAACTTTTAAACGGTGGGATTCCCCTGCGGCTTCAGCGTTGTTAAACAAAAGATTTCTGGGGAACCCGTTACGGTTTTTGGGATGACATCATTGTGTATGCGTGTGCATATACACACACGTTTTCATTGTAAGGGGGGTTACATAATTTTTTAATAACGTTAGAATATAAAACAAACGGGGAATGATTTGAGTTTATAAGCCAATATGAACCAATATTTAATACATATATTCTCTTCACTCTTCCATTTTAAATTAATTTAAGGATTTTTTTCCTTTCTATGCACTCCAAATCCATTATTTAAACAGCGAAGATGTAATCAATAGCAATATTTCACCTTTTTTGAATTGCTGCCCAGAGGACGTTACTTGGGTTTGCTCAGGTATAATCACCATGAAACTGTTTACAAGAAAATAATTCACGAAAGACGTATAATAACGTCAAAAATGGACCAATAATTAGCTTCTCTCGATCTGTAAAATGTAACGGATGCTCAATATTTGATGCACATTGAAGACGCTTTTTACACTTCGCGGGTTTCGATGAATTCACCCAGAAACGTGTCATCTTGTAAAGCCATGACTGTAGATTGATGTGTGATCTTTGTTCATTGAGGTCATTTGGCATTTGCACTCACTTTGATCGTACACCTCCAGTCGATTTGCCATATTTCAAAAGACGCGACCTTGTTTAAAGTTGGTGAAACAACACCAATAGAGGGCGCTATACAGAGCAGAAAAAGGCGCATGCGCACAAACCTCTTGTCGCTCTGCATGCAGCGGTGAGAAGTACTAGTTCGATTTTGTTTCTCACGAAAGCTGAAAAGATTTCCCTAAGTTTTTTCCATGGAATTTCTGACCCAACTGACAATCAAGGATTTTGTTTAATCGCGATATATTTTTTTTCATCGCGATCTGCCGATATGTCGATGATTTAAAAAGTTCTCGGTATCATAATCGAGTAAAAACAATATCGCGATATTCGATATTATCGTGTCATCGCCAAAGCCTATTAATAAGTACATGTATTAATTTTCAATTCACCGTCGCCCTTGCATATTAAGAACATTAACCGGACTTTGAAAGTAGGTTTGCCACTATGCTTTGGTGTCATGGGCATTAATGATTTAAAACCAAGTTCATCACTGCAAATCATGCATTTCTCTTTAATTCGGATGAGTGACTCAGACTCTCGGTAAATGGTAGAAAAATGAACAGTTAGATCAACCCAGACTGGTTAAATCTTTTGTTTACTTATTTACATCAACCAAACCAGCTGACATCAACACTTTAAAGAAAAGCAAAATGACTTCAACTTGAGCAATGTGACGAGTATTCCTTATTTTGAGACTCGAAATCTGATCAGTTAATAATTTTATAATAATAATAAGATAGTTATTTAGCACCTTATGCGAAAAGCCTCAAGGTGCTTTACAATGCTAAACACATAGAGCTTGACAACAAAAAGTTTTGTATTTAAAGATTTAATTATTAGAAATGTCAAACAATAGATAAAATTCGTTTCACTCTATATTTATTATGTGAACATGTATAATGTACATTTTCAAGTAAAAGTTTAATTATTCATAGCTCATTTTACTCATTGTGTTCATCTTTTGAAACTGATGAGTTTAAGTTTACTTCAATATTCAAATAATATGTTTTCACTCATTTTGAAAACAGGGAGTTATGAATATTTTAGGTCAAGCTAAAAAATAACTGCTGTTTTGCTGGCTGTAGGGAATGAATCTGAATTTTAGACTACTAATAACCTAGTAACGCATAGTTAATTATACTGAGCAATGCATATGGGGCAAATGAAGTCTTGTTTTGGTTTTTGTGTAATTGCTACACATGAAAGGTGTGACCATCTGCACCACAAACATCACAGCGGACCCACATTTGTCGCTTTGTCAATGAAGGACAACCAATCATGTCACATCTACTTCGCTGTGATGGTGGCTTGACAGCTGCTTGGATGAGCTCACGCAGTACATAATTTCTCATCAGTGCTGGGAAATCATTGTTTAATGTGGAAAGCTCGCTCGTCATTCCTAGCGTCAGTGCAAATGCATTCTGTAGAGGGAAACATATTGTGAAAACTTTAAATTGAGTATGAAAGAGATTTAATATAATAAAAACAAACAGAAACTAGACATTTAGGTGTTTGTCCTAGGGACGAACACAAAGCTGTTCCGATGTTTTAACCTTTGAACTTATGAACCTCACTGTTTATATATTACACACGAACTTAAAAAAAATCTTCATCACATTGTTTTTGTACCCCAAAATATTGATTTTTATTCAAACTTCCTGTTGAACCGGAAGTAGAGGTCATTATGAGGTCATGACACGACAGCGCACATTCACAGTACCCATCAAGTCTATAACTGCAAAAAGTTTAAGTATCGAGTGTATATTTCTTGAGTTATGGTTCAAAATGGATTTGCTAATTAAATATTTATGAGACTGTAAATGGAAACTGGATGACGTCACGATGGCGAAATTAGGTTTTTCGTACTAAGTTTTTGATTATCTACAATTTGGTGTATAGTTTGACCCAATACAATAAAGTTTAGTTTTCGGCCGATTGCATTCCACGCTGTAAGTTGCTACGCTTGGAACAATGGTCATGTCACTTATAAAACCGGTCATTTGAGGGCGCTATACGAGTTTTATGGTGGACAGGTCACGCTATACGTTAGTAATGGTGCCTAGCTAGAGCGGCATCAGTTAAACATATGTAGGATTTGAAAAACGGGTCCATAACGTGTATTAATGTATACGTGTTGTGCACAAAGTAATTGGCCCTAACGCCGCTTACGAATCCAATAACTACAATTGCGTTCAGACATCGTTCTTTAATTAGATTTGACTCAGTCGCAGCATTATATTTGTGTGTGTACGATGTACAAAGATATATTAAGAATCGCTAGCGATTAAGAGCGTGACTTAGTCACACTACGTGTCTGGACCACTGCTTTCATGTGATTCAGCAAGCGTAAAAATGACGTCTGGGCACCACACGAAAACAGATTCATCCATTGCAACAAGCCAATGCAATAATCAAGTGAAATTGAAACGTTAGGGATACGTATTAGCCTGGACCCCGATCCATGAATTTACCATAGAGTTTTGTACACAGATACAAAACGCGCTATAAATGATGTCATGATGACGTCATGATGACGTCACAAGACATTCTAGGCCAAAAGGCACATCTACAGTACCCCACAAATGTATAACTGAAAAAGTTTGATGATCGGGTGTATACTTCTTGAGCTATGGTTATTGCAAGATTGCCTAATTAAATATTCACGTGACTATAACTAAGCTAATTAATTAAGAATTTTAGTCTAATGACATTTAGAAACTAAGTCAAGACATAAGGTATATGACTTGACTCTTTCTGACAATGCTAAAAAGGCCATTTGCCGCCAAGAAAGTGCACGTGTTAATGCAATAGGGTTTTGCCAGAAAGAATAATAATAATAAAACTGAACATTTAGGTGTTTGTCCTTTGGACGAACACAGAGCTATTACGTTAATGACGTTGTGTTGTTTACAGTTAATGACCTTGACCTTAGATACTTAATGGGTATGCCATGAACTATTTCAACGGAGACTGATATTGAGGGTGTCTTGTTTTGTCCTGTTTGGACTGGAAGGAAAGGTCAAAGTGGGGTCGTGTTTGTGAATTTAATGTCTGATAAGTTGTAGGTACAGGAGTCTGCATGAAATGATCTTGACCTTTGTTTTTTGCAAGGTGTTTGTCCTTCGGACGAACACAAAGCTATTACGATTCATAATGTGTGGTTTATTTGCATTTCATTCGTGAGGATGTTTGGGTGCAGTCAAAAAAAAAAAAATTCCTCAGTACTATTTTTGTTCTAACATGTTAAAGAAAATTCATCGCATTTTTTTTGTACCCTAAAATATTTATTTTTATTAAAAATTCCTGTTGAACCGGAATTAGAGGTCATTATGAGTCACGATACCACAGCGCACATTCACAGTACCCATCAAGTCTATAACTGCAAAAAGTTTAAGTATCCAGTGTATACTTCTTGAGTTATGGTTCAAAATGGATTTGCTAATTAAATATTCATGAGACTGTAAATGGAAACCGGATGACATCACGATGACGAAATTTAGTTTTCATACTAAGTTTACAATTTGGTGTATAGTTTGACCCAATACAATAAAGTTTAATTTTGAACCGGAAGTAGAGGTCATTATGAGGTCACGATACCACAGCGCATTCACAGTACCCATCAAGTCTACTAACTGCAAAGTTTAAGTATCGAGTGTATACTTCTTGAGTTATGGTTCAAAATGGATTTGCTAATTAAATATTCATGAGACTGTAAATGGAAACCGGATGACATCACGATGACGAAATTTAGTTTTCATACTAAGTTTACAATTTGGTGTATAGTTTGACCCAATACAATAAAGTTTAATTTTCGGCCCTTTGCATTGTACACTGTAATTTGCAACATAAGAACAATGATTATGTCACTTTTAAAACCGGTGACTTGAGGGCGCTATATGGGTTTATGGTGGACAGGTCTTAATAGATTTGTCAACTACCAAATTAAATTGTTGACTGGTAATGCACAGGCTATAGAAGACAGCCACTACAGGGCTGAGTGGAGACACCTAAACAAAATCTGTAAAAGTACAACTCTTCATTAAATATATAGAAAACTGTTTTAAAGAACTTACAAAATAAATAATAAGTGGGTCTTTCCATACTAATGGGTATACATATGATAACTATTGGAGTGTGACATGGGAGGGTCAAATAAAGGCAACTATTTTGTCCTAATCTATTCCTGAACATTCCTTAGCATTTAATGATTGTGAATGACAAATAATAAGAAAATAATATTGGTACTTAAGAAATTACAGGATCATCTTTAAGACATGATGTTTGTAACATGGACAGACATGTTTGAAAATTGACAGGAAAGTGACAATAGAACGAAATAATTGCTCAAATGCTTTTTCATTTACATCCCTAACCCCTTTTTACGAAGCCCGGGAAGGGACAGTGGTAAGAAATAAAATTCAATGGAGTAATCCGTGCGCACGGATTAGTAATCCGTTCGCACGGATTATAGGAATCCGTTCGCACGGTTTAACAATCCGTTCGCAAGCTTTAGTAATCCGTTCGCACGGATTAGGAATCCGTTCGCACGGATTAGGAATCCGTTCGCACGGTTTAACAATCCGTTCGCACGGTTTAGTAATCCGTTCGCACGGATTAGGAATCCGTTCGCACGGTTTAACAATCCGTTCGCACGGTTTAGTAATCCGTTCGCACGGATTAGGAATCCGTTCGCACGGTTTAACAATCCGTTCGCACGGTTTAGTAATCCGTTCGCACGGTTTAACAATCCGTGCGCACGGTTTAGCAATCCGCCACACGCATGCGTTACACACGTACGTTAGTTGATTCAAGATGGCGGAGGTCAATGGAAGTAGTTGTTCTGATGATGACCTTATTGGATTACTAATCCGTGCGAACGGATTACTAAACCGTGCGAACGGATTACTGAACTGTGCGAACGGATTACTAAATAGTGCGCACGAATTCCTAATCCGTGCGAACGGATTACTAATCCGTGCGAACGGATTGCTAATCCGTGCGAACGGATTACTAATCCGTGCGAACGGATTACTAATCCGTGCGCACGGATTACTCCATTGAATTTTTTTTCTTACCACTGTCCCTTAGCCAAAACTACATGTAAGACATCTTCTGGGTATTTAAGAAATTACCATGTGAAATATACCCCGTATGTAACGTGGACAGACAATTTGTGACAAATATCTGTCCACGTTACAAACTATAATATTTGAAGATGATCCTGTTGTTGTTTAATACCAGGAGGGTTGTCTTGATTTTTTAGGTAACAATCCTTAGGGAAATAGCATTATAAAGGGACATGTGGGTGAATAAATCTGTTCTATTAGTACTTTTAGTCAATTTCTAAATAAATGTCTGTCCATGTTACAAACATATTGTAATTACTTAATTACTTAGAAAGTTGTCTTAATTTTTGAAAAGCACAATCCTCAAGGCACCTGGAATGTACACAGAAAAAAGTTATGAGTAAAAAGTACTTCATTTTATTATCAATGTCCCATGTTCCTAAAATGTCACACTTTTGTACATTAGTGTGGAAAGACACAAATACATAATTTTGTAAGTTAAGGTTGGTGTTAAAAGGAAAGACAAAGTGTATGTCAGAGCTATAAGAAATAGTTTGCGTGGGTAGTGAACTCATTGTACAGTTATCCTTCAAATTACATTGTGTTGTGACTTCGTATAAGTTTGTAAGGCGATCTTAACAAGGTAAGGACGTGTTCCTTGTAGAAAGATGCACTATTGTGTTTCTTGTATGTGACTAACAGGTAGTCATAACAGCTAATTAAAGTTATTGCTTGAAGGTAGGCTTATCGTCACGATCAACAGGACATGGAATCAGAGTTCAAGTTCCTGGTTAACCCAGTGACTGAAAATAATACTCACATTAATAAGGTCATATTCGTGTTGCTGCTGCATAAATGAGCCAGTAATTTTTAGTCACTGTGTTCAGGACGCCGATTCCATGCCCTGTTTGTAGAAAGTCTGCTGTGATCGTGACGATACTGTCCCTTTAACATCTTTACACCAATTCTGTTTATAGGATTGATGGTCAGTACTACTTCACTACTATCCCAATGCGTGCATACAAATAAATAGGTACTTTACTACTTAACGTTAATTTGTGCACAAACTGAAGGGAAGATTTTTTTTGAGAAAACAAAAATTACAAAATACGGTTGAGTAATTCGAAAATAGCGGAATTCATGCTCAATTCCCTATAACCAATCTTCCCAAGCCTTCCCGGTTGATATCTGATCGTCGGAGTGAGTGAATGGTTCAGTTTTCAAAGTCCTTGTTTCAGTTACGACGGTGCTAGTGGTTGTTCCGCCATATTGCTACTGGTTAACCTAACGATGTGTATATTGCTGCACTTACATGTACGTAAAACAATGGGACTTAACGTTACGAAAATGTCCGGCCCTCTTTTACAATTTTCCTTTTTGCTAGAAATGTATGCTATCATATGAAAAGAATACTCACCGCTTTTCATCCTCGTCGCCAATGTAATGGACTCATTATAATTATCAAAATGAAATTGAAAGGAATCGGACGCACTCTGCTTTCTTTTCATTTAGGAATGCAATGACTACACAACGTGTGTGTACTACTATATGGAATCTATGTATTATTATTGCGTACAAAGATCGTAATTAATTGGACTCGCAAACAAGTCCCACGTCATATCTCTTTGTGTATTATGTACTTATGGAGAATTACTGCCGAATAAGGAAGCGACTTGGTCACATCAACTTTTTCAGTGCATGTGTTTTGTACACAGATACAAAATGCGCTATAAATGATGTTATGATGACGTCACAGGACATTGCAGGCCAAAAGGCACATCTACAGTACCCCACAAATGTATAACTGAAAAAAGTTTGATGATCGGGTGTATACTTCTTGAGATATGCTGTACACAAGATTGCCTAATTAAATATTCACGTGACTATAACTAAGCTAATTAATTAAGAATTTTAGTCTAATGACATTTAGAAACTACGTCAAGGCATAAGCTTCCATATGGTATATGATTTGACTCTTTCTGATATTCCTAAGAAGGACTTTTGCCACCAAGACCTCTCACACGTTAAGGCAATAGGGTTTTGCCGGAAAGAAAGTATAATAAGAAAAATAAATAAAAATCTTGACAGAAACAATAGCTGTTCCGACTACCAGGTCGTAACAGCTAAAAAAATAAAAATCTTGACAGAAACAATAGCTGTTCCGACTATCAGGTCGTAACAGCTAAAAATAAAAATCTTGACAGAAACAATAGCTGTTCCGACTATCAGGTCGTAACAGCTAATTAAAACCATTAAGTTATTTGTGAACCGTCTTTTAGTTTAAATTAACTGTAGAATGACATCCCCAGTAGAGCGACATCCCCAGTAGAGTGACATCCCCAGTAGAATGACATCCCCATTAGAATGACATCCCCAGTGAGTGACATCCCCAGTAGAGTTACATCCCCAGTAGAATGACATCCCCATTAGACTGACATCCCCAGTAGAATGACATCCCCAGTAGAATGACATACATCCCTAGTAGATCCCATATTATATAAAATGACATCTGTAGACTGACATTTCACTTACCAACATAACAAATGGTCCACAGCTATGACCATCCTTTTGTAGTGCTGAAGTAAATGAATCATCAACAGTCCATGTTCCAAGCTCTCCAACTTGTGTTGCTCGCATCGACATGAACTTCCTAGAATAGCAAAATGATAAAAGGCACACAGCTGTGCACAGGTTATATACATAAGCGGATACTTATTCAAAAACTGCCCCATGGAAACATTGTTAGCTGATTTTAATGTGTTAAAGGACTTCCTCATATGCAATAGTGACAAACTGTATTTGCACGGACATAACTGACTAAATAAAAAAACAAAATGACTTACTTCCATTTTTTTCAGATATATCTTGCTGCTAGTAAGACGTAGGGAATCCAGTAATGTTACCATTTGTGTGCTCACATTACCTGCCAGCAAGATCCAGTGATTTTCGTTGACATTGACTGGCATGAGAACCTACTCGTACATAGACATTTTAACCTGTAAATAAAAAGATTTTGTTTGTTTAAACCTTTCAGTTTTAAATCATTAATCTATAATGTTCTTTTTTTCCCAGTAAGAAACATTAGTTTAAACATCTCATTTTCATTAAAAGCAAAATGACGGGTGTGATCCAAGTTCACTTTAAAATATATTTTTTCCAACTTGATAATGCTATCAAAACATCAATTTATTGTTGAATACATTGTTTACTTGTAATTGCATGCACAAAACATTTAACATATCGTGTGCATTTAATTTTAAATAAAAACAGGATGTTACCAAGAAATAGACGACTTTTCAAAGTAAATTCATTTGCAGTCCTTATGGAAAATGTTTTGTGCATGCAATGAATGCAGGAGCTATTTTGTACCTTTTTGTAGAGAAAGGTGTCAAACCTCCCATTGTCCCATAGAACAGCAACATACGTCGGTAGAACATAAATGTGTCCATTGTGTTGCTTTGTTTGTATTTGACTTCAGAAGTGCCAGGTACGCATTGATTACCTGCAAACCGGTTAACAATATCAGGACTGTTAAACATTTTACAATGTTTACTATCCTTTTAAATAATATAAAAATAAATGTACAGTGTAAAAGTTTTTAAAAGACAGTACATTTCTACATTTGCAAATCACAAATTTTCCAAACCTGAATTACCTTGTCAGTCAACCAGTTGTTATTCTGAAGAGATGCTAAGTCTGCATTTTCAAGTACCTCTCCACAAACCATTTTTTACATTGACTTTTTTAATCTCCTTTTCCTCTCCCTCTCCTTCTTGTCTTTCTTTTGTCTCTTCTCAGTAGTCTAGACCCTACCGATCCTTGATACTTGCCCAGGGCCCTCCCTGGATCATCTGAACCCCGCCTCTCCGAAGGGTACAGGAAATAAACATGTTGCAGGTCATGGCCGCCTGGTAGTACAGGATCCCGAACTCGGTGGTAATGCTCTGAGAGGCTGATCTATCAACAGGTGTAAAATGTCGAGCTGGTTGTACTGCCATGGACATGCATGGATTGGTGGTCCGTGCAGCCACTTTCGGTTGCATTCCTGAGGCCATCGGGGTCCTTTGGTTCCTCTGATTGTTTTGGGCCAGTTTCAAACTCTAGACTAACTGAGACTCTTTGCTTATATTAATGCAAACATGACTACACAAGCAAATAATAAAGAAACCTTACCTGCTCGCGCAAACCCACCTCCCTGTGCGTAGCGTTCAAAGCCGCTTGGTATTGCTTTTTCCAATATCAGGGGTTTTCGTTCCAACTTCACTTCTGTTCAGTCTTTTGTTCTTAACAACTCACCTGATTTGCTTGCTCTATCTGAGAGCAGACTGAATTGTGACATTTCCTCTGATTCTTTTAAGTTACCGGGATATATCTTTCATCGCCTTGACCACCCTCCATCACATGGTCTGGGTGTCTATGTTAAAGAAACTCTTCTCTTAGCCCGTGAAAGCACTTTGGAATGTAACAATCATGAATACATGTGCTTTCGCCTATCGCTTCTCCATTCTACTACCTACCTGTTTTTTCTGTATCGTTCACCTTCGTCATCATCCTGTGCAGTGCTAGATGCCATCTCTGATAGCATTGATTCTGCTATTTCTCAGCACCCTTCTGCTCAAGTCATGGTATTTGGTGACTTCAATGTTCACCACAAGGAGTGGCTGATTCATTCTCGTAATATTGACATTCCTGGTATTGCAACACATAATTTTTCCATCTCCCAAGATCTTACTCAGATCCTTTCATCCCCTACTCATATTCCGGATCGTGCTTCCGATGGTAGGTACCTGCTGGATCTCTTCTTGTTGCCAAGGTCTTGCCTCCAATTGGTAACTCGGATCACTCAATTGTCTCTGTTTCCGTTTCATATTCTTCTCCTTCAACTACATTTCAGCCTTTTCATCGTACTGTTTTTCAGTTTGGAAAGGCTGACTGGGATGGTTTTCGATGTTTTCTTGCAGATGTGCCCTGGTCATCGGTTTTAAGTCTTGGTCCTGATTTGGCAGCAGACGAGTTATCCCAATGGTTAACCTTGGTATGGAGATTTACATCCCCTCACGTACCTACCAGATCAGGGCCCATTCTCAACCTTGGTACACTCCAGCCTGTGCTGCAGCAATTGCCCATCGTAACCATTTTTAAAAAGAAGTATCATCTTTCAGGAACTTTGGATAGTAAGTGTCTTTTCCATGAAGCTCAAAATCGATGTAAGAGAGTTTTAGAGGATAAGCAGCAATATGCAAACTCTGTTGCTGGTTCCATTTCAATGCAGCGGCTTGGTTCCAGGGACTTTTGGCGGATTGCCAATAGTGTACTTAACCGCAACAAGTCCTCCATTCCTCCTCTCTTTCATGGACCCGAAGTTCTTACTTCTCCTCAAGATAAGGCAAACCTTGTTGCTGACAACTTTGTATTCAACTCCACACTTAATGATGAGGGGCATCCACTTCCTGCCTTTCCATCCCGTACAGCCACTGTAGTATCAAAGCCTCTTATCACACCAAAGAAGATTGCACGGACTATTCATTCCTTGGATGCCTCCAAGGCTACTGGCCCCGACGGAATCCCTGTAATTGTTCTGAAAAAGTGTTCCCCAGAACTTTCACCTATTCTTGCCAAGCTATTCAATATGTGCTTGGCAGTCTCTGTATTTCCTTCATCTTGAAAAGTGGCATCTGTTGTCCCTGTCTTTAAGGGTGCTATTGAGCGTTCTGAATCTACTAATTATCGTCCGATTAGTCTGCTTCCCATAATAAGTAAGATCTTTGAATGCTTTGTCAACCAACAGCTCCTTGGATACCTGGAGGACAATGACCTTCTAACTGACTGCCAGTACGGGTTTCGCCATTCCCGCTCAACCGGTGATCTGCTTTCCCTAATTACCGATCATTTTAATGGGGCATTAGATCGCAGGGGTGAGGCTCGTGTTGTAGCATTGGACATCTCAAAGGCCTTCGACAAGGTATGGCATTCTGGCCTGCTCCACAAGCTTCAGTCATATGGTGTGTCAGGCAGAATGTTATCCATAATCTCTGCTTTCCTTTCCAACCGCAAGTTGAAGGTTGTCCTTGAGAGTCAATCTTCTCTTACTCGTTCTATCAATTCTGGTGTTCCACAGGGCTCGTTACTTGGTCCTACTCTCTTTCTTATCTACATTAACGATTTGCCCGATAAAGTTTTGTCTCAGCTCGCCATGTATGCTGATGATTCAACCCTCTATGGTGTTTCCCCTAACTCTTCTAACACTTCTCGCTGTGAGGTGGGTGTCTCACTGAATAATGATTTAGAGAGCGTGTTGCAGTGGGGGAACGATTGGCTAGTAACCTTTAACGCAAACAAAACTAAACTACTGTCTCTTTCTCGCTCTAGAGATGATACATTTCCATCCATTCATATGGGTCCATCAACTTTGCCTGAGGTATCAGATTTTCGCCTTCTCGGACTTGACATCTCCACTAAAGCCAGTTGGGAGAGGTATATCTCAGGCATTGCAAAGAGTGCTTCCATGCGAGTTGGTTGTCTTTATCGAGCTCGGAAGTTCTTACCTCCCGATGCTACTCTCTACCTGTATAAGACATCTATACGTCCCCTAATGGAGTACTGTTGTCACATTTGGGCCGGAGCTTCTGCCTGTCATTTATCTTTATTAGATAGAGTGCAGAAGCGTATTGTTAATCTTGTTGGTGAAGAGTTGGGATCATCGTTACAACCTCTTTCTCACCGTAGGTTTGTAGCCAGCCTTTGTCTTTTCTACAGATATTTTCATGTGTCCAATTTGGTTCCTCCTATCAGGGTATTTAAGCGTGAGACCAGGCTTTCTGCTTGTTCTCACCCGTACACTCTAGCTTTGCCGAGATGTAGAACAAAGAGCTATTCCAGCAGCTTTTTTGCACGTACTGCATCTCTTTGGAACTCCTTGCCTGGTGCATGTTTCCCTACATCCTACAATCTAGACAGTTTTAAGAGGAATATCAATTCCTACCTTCAGTCCTCCTGAGTTATTTTCATCTTCTATGTTTTCTTCTTGTAGCCCCTTACCAAGAGTGGCTTTTAGCCTTGTTTGGGGCGAACTTGCATAAAAAAAAAAAAATTCCAACAATTTGTCTGAAAGGGGAAAATAGAAGGAAACCATGTACAGATAACATTCGATTGTCACGCACATCCCTGTGGACTACAACTGTATTCAGCTAGTGACAGCCGATATTAAATTATTATGGAGCACTCACATACAGTTGTAAAGAACTGACTACGGAGATTAACGTTAGTGTACATGAATCGACCATGCTTTTATTGAGACCCTGCAGGTCGTAGGTCAAGTGTGTGACTACGGTGTTCCATATGTGATCTCCCTTTCTTTCAATGTTTTTTTTAAAACAAAACAATAAACAAGCATTTAAAGTCTCTGGAAGATGGTTTAGAGTTCAAGTTTGAGTTATACAAATTTCCAACTGTTTATGATGGTTCTAATAGCTGCGATGCCTCTGAGATGTCTTTGAGCAAAAATTGAAAGTTCAATCAACTTAATTGTATTTAATTTTTTTTTTTTCCTTCCCTTTTTTTTTTTTTAATAAACAAGAAAAAAATCAGTTCGGATTGCCATTCACTTTTGGCGGAACAAAACAAAACAAAAAAATGAACTGAATGTGAAAACTGATCACACGTTTCTTTTTAAACAAACAAAATCTGATTGTGATTAATTTTTTTAATTTAATCACTGAACCGAACTGCGCATTAAATAATCTGAAGAAGAACTATTGAAGATGATCCTTTACAAGTCCAGGCGTTTTGGTGGTTTGCTGAGGCGTCCGCTCCTCGTCACATAGGTTGGTGGTGTTGCAATGCTGGTTTCCGTAGTGGGCTCAGGGGGTTTGGGCATTGACGTTGGAGTTGGGGTGGAGTGTCCTTCTGGGGGTCTGGCTGCTGGTGTGTTTGCTGGAGTGGCAGCTGGTGTTGGTACTGGCATGATTACGTGGTCTGACTCTGCAAGAGTGCGATGAAGAGGTTTGTTAGCTTCCTGAGTGGCAAGACGAAGATCCCGTCTGTTCCTCCTGTATTTGCGGCCATTGTGTTCAACCACATAAGAGCGAGGTGTTGAGTGATGATCAACAATTGTAGCTGGGAGCCAGCGATTTGAACCAGGTAGTGGGGCCATTCGGACCGGATCACCAGAGATGAGTGTGGGAAGATTTTGGCCAGCTTTCTTGTCATAGTAGAACTGTTGTTTGGTTTTGTCCTTGTTGAAGCACTTCTTCACTTCTGGGGTGCTATATAACTTTGGCTGTAGTGGTAACTTTGATGTTGGTAGCTTATTACGGGGTCGGCGTCCCATCAGTAGCTGGGCTGGAGATAAGTTGCAGCTGGCTAATGGTGTTGTACGATAGTCGAGAAGAGCCAAGTGTTTGTCTGGGCACTTCTTCCATAGGCGTTTTACTGTTTGTACGGCTCGTTCTGCCTCACCATTCGATTGTGGATGATAAGGTGAGGAAGTGACGTGTTGTATCTCATAGTCCTTGCAGAACTTGTCAAACTCAGATGAAGAGTATTGTGGGCCGTTGTCTGTTCTCATTTTCTCTGGAATACCATGACGACTGAACTGTGCCTTCAGTGTATCTATGACGGCTGCACTGCTCATATCAGGCAATTTGTCTACCTCTATGAATTTTGAGTAGTAGTCGATCGTGACGATGTACTGCTGTTGCTCAAAATCAAATATGTCACAGGCTAGCTCGTTCCATGGTAGGTCTGGAAGGTTGGTGGGCTTTAGTGGTTCTGCATGTTGACGGTTCTGGATGGTGTTGCACAAGTGACAGTCTTGAACAAGGTTTGTAATCTGTTCACTCATGCCAGGCCAGTAGAGGGCTTCACGAGCGCGTTGTTTGCATTTGACAATGCCAAGGTGGGATGCGTGGATTTGTGATAGCATATCAGTTCTCATGCTTGGCGGCACAACAATGCACATGCCTTTGTAGACAATTCCATCAGCAACTGACAGTTCGTCTCTTGAGGTCCAGAATTGTCGGATGGAGTGAGGAGTTTCATTCTTAGTATCCGGCCATCCCTTGAGGACTATGGAATGCAGCTCGTTTAGCTCATCCGCTGTGCATTTCTGGAACTGTGTGTATCGTACTGGTGTCACGGCAATGGAGTCAGTCATGTTTACTGCTACTGGCTTCATGTCTGGCTTGGACTCTGGTAGATTGGCACGGCTGAGTGCATCTCCAATCGGAATGTCTTGGCCAGGCTTGTATGTCACGTTTAAATCATAGGGTTGCAGCCTGAGTAGCATTGCTTGAAGTCTCATCGGTGCTGCAAGTAGTGGTTTGCTGTATATGGCTTGGAGCGGCTTGTGATCACTCTCTACTATAACTTCTTTGCCAAAGATGTAGTGATGAAATTTCTTACAGCAATGCACTATGGCTAACATCTTTTCTATCTGGGCATACCGCTGTTCAGTTTGAGTCAGGGCTCTGGAGGTGTACGCTATGGGTCTACCATCTTGAAGAAGAACACCTCCGAGAGCGAAGCTGCTGGCATCACACTGAATTGTGACATGTTTGTGTACGTTGTAGAAGGCGAGTACAGGTGTGCTACTACACATCTCTATGAGCTTGCTAAAACTCTGCCGTTGCGGTTTGTCCCAGTGGAACTCTGTGTCCTTTCTTGTGACCTCTCTTAGTGGAGCGTCGATGGCGCTAAGGTTTGGGATGAACTTAGCTAGGTACTGTACCATTCCAAGAAACCTTCTTACGTCTTCTTTGGATTTAGGGGTTGGTAATTCTCTGACCGCTCTCACTTTATCGGGGTCAGGCAGGAGACCATTCTTTGTTAGCAAGTGTCCAACGTACTTCACTTTCCGTTGTTTGACTTGACACTTGTCAAAGTTTAGCTTGAGGTTCCACTCTGTTGCTCGCTTAACGACTTCCTTCATGATCTTGTCATGGTGTGCTTCGTCTCTGCCGGCAACTAATAATCCATCACTGCACGAGCGCCGTCTATGCCTTCGAGCATAGTATCCATGATGCGTTGGAACATCTCTGGTGCGCTTTTGATACCAAATGGGAGTCTCGGCCATCTATAGCGTCCAACTGGCGTGTTAAATGTCGTCAACAGGCTGGACTCGTAATCAAGTTTAATTTGAAGAAATCCCGATTTGGCATCAATAACGGAGTAAACTTTGGTGTTTGGAACTGCCGCTACTATTTCTTCAACTGTTGGGATGGGGTAGTGCTCCCTTCTAATGGTTTTGTTCAGATCCTTTGGGTCGGAACATATCCTGACTTTACCATTCTTGACCACCGTCATCATTGAGCTGACCCAGTCTGTGGGCTCCGTGACTTTGGTGATATGGCCATCTCGCTCCATCTCTGCTAATTTATTGATAATCTTTGATCTTAGTGCCTGTGGTTGTCTCCTTGGGCCGTGTACACTGGTGTGACTGTCGGGTCTATTTTCAGTGAGTACGTTCCTGGGAGTGTACCGGTTGTTTTCTTAAGCTCTGGATATCTGTCTATGCTGTGGATTCTTTGGATCAGTTGTAGCTGTTGGCTGGCTGTTCCAGACAAGAGTGACGACTTCTTGTTGGAATTGACAACGTAATATAGAACATTGATTGATTTGTTCTTGTATTGTGTTGGCATCATCACGCATCCTTTTATATCCAGGGGGTGATTGGAGTAGGACTCAAATTTCTGCTTCGTCTGCTTCAACTTCTGATCCGAACCAAGAGTGATGAAGACATCGTACGGCATGATACTTTGGACTGCGCCAGTGTCTATTTGCATGCGTACCGATTTGCCAGCTACTTTAACATTCTCGTACCATTCATCAGCATTCTGATTTCCAATTGCACTGATCAGATGGGCATAATCGTTGTCCGATGCAGAATCATCATCTGATGTCTGGATCTCTGTCTCTTCAACCAGATGTGTTGCCTGACGTTGGCAGCACACTGCTGCAAAGTGATGTAATTTGTGACAGTTGCTGCATCGTTGGTTCTTAGCTGGGCACTTGCTATGTGCTGAGCTGTAGCCACATTTGTGGCATAACTTGTCACTTGATTGTGCACCTTGGTTGCTTTTGGTGTGCTTTTGTTGTGTCTTATCAGCTGGAAAACGTCTGGTATGAGGCTTTTTCGTATTTCCTCCTTTGCGTGTTTGTTCAGCTGGTTTCGAGAAGTGGCGTTTGTTGACGGAATGGACTTTCGAGTCCTCTTCCTTGCTGATGATTTTCAGACTTTCTTGCGATGTTTCATGATTTTGCCCAATGCTTATCGCTATGTCATCGCCTTTGTCAAGACATTTTCACGAACTTTAGAGTGTAGGGCATGACATACAATGGCATCACGGATCATGCGGTCCTCATCTGTGTAGCCGCAGTCCTTGACAAGAATTTTCAGGTCAGTAACGAAAGCATCAAATTTCTCACCATCTTGTTGCTTCCTGCGATGGAAATTTGCTGTAGCTCTTATCTGATTTTTCTTTGGTGCCACGTAGCTTTCATATTTTGCATATACACCTAGCAGAGTGTCATTCTCGGCTGGGGTGTCACCAACTGCAGGTGTCCATGTGAAAGTCTCATATATCTCTCTACCCTTGTCTCCAATATATGTCATCAGGTAGTTGACTTTCTCTACTTCTGATTTTGAAGCAAGAGGACCTTTAAATGTGAATTCACAGTGCTGTTTTGAAACGTTTCCACTCTTTATGTAGATCGGTGGCAAGCCAATTCATGCTAGGCTTGTCCGTCTTTGACATATTGATGTCTCTTACAGGCCTCCGTAGATTTTATTTTCACTGGGGAAAACGTTCTTTTGCTGCTGCTGCTCCTTCTTTGTGGAATGATTTACCTGAGCATGTCAAACAATCTCCATCTCTTGCTTCATTTAAAACTGCTCTCAAAACTCATTTGATGAAAATTTAATGTATAATTTACTTATGTTTAACTATTGACTTTTATGATGATGTATTTATACCTTTTGTTTTTGTTTAATATGTGAAGAGCATCCCTTCGGTGTTTACATTTTTTTTGCAAATCAACCTTGTTTGCATGGTTGTGTATGCAGGGTTTTTCGTCTTTGCCTAGCATATTCTGACCAGGGCCAGTCAGCCTTTTTACAATCATTGTTCCTTGTAATTTTATATTGTATTGTTCTTACCATGTATTTTATTTTATTGTTCACACTGATGTGTCACTGCGCCATGAGCGTCTTTTTTGACGGATCCGGCGCATTACAAATGTTCATTATTATTATTAGTATTATTATTATATGCGCCGAAATTCGATTAAAGTTCGATAAAACTATGGCTCATTTATGAGTTATTTAACTCTACAGTTACACAGAATTAGTCGTACGGCTTTCCGTTGCACTATATTGTTGTTTACTGAGAGATATTATCCACGTTTTGTCACAAACTTGTGCTAATCTAACGTTAACAAGGGCTACGTGTTAGTCGAGCACCTGTGAAATAAAACTAAATTTTCTGCACGAAAATTAACAGTTATTTCTGGCTACTCACTCAATGTCCTTATGTTGACGAAATCAGGAATTTATCTCCATTCCTTTGGCAAACTTGTCTGGTCCGTTTACCCTTTCAAACAAATTTAAGGGCTCCTTACTTCTGACACCATGTAAAGAACTGACTATGGAGAATAACGTTAACGTACATGTACCCTGCAGGTCGTAGGTCAAGTGTGTGACTACGGTGTTCCATATGTGACACAGCCACATTGATCTGTGTGAAAAAAGTTTATACATACAGTATGGTGCCACGATTCATCGGGGTTAAGTTCTACTAATTGAAGCTATGTCAGCATGGCAGGTATAGGAAAATGCATTAAAATAATATATGTTGTCTTCAGTGGAAGTACTAACTGACTTGCCATTGCTGTGAATCAATGTGTTTTACTTATATTTTCAGTGTATAATTACCTCGAAGTTCAGACTTGCTTGATTTTGCATCCTGTCCTGGACATGTACCATCCGAGAATGTGACATGCTTTTTCTTTGGAGCTATTTGAGAAAATTATACAGAAAATTAGTGGTTGCTGTTTAATACAAGAACAAAAAAAAGGTCTTTTTTTTTTACACTCAGCTGCCGACTCTAAAGATCAAGTCTACAGATCAAACATTAAATAGGGCAACTGATCACTTTGGCACTTTGAAAAGAAAACTTACATAAACAAGAAATGTACTGGTCATGAAAGACATACAATAATGTGTGATAACTAAAAAATAATGGGCTCAATAACATTTTAGGTGTACGATGGCCCACTTAAAATAAACACCGACAGAAAAGTGTACCATGATAAATTTAAATTCACCTTCAGTGTTAAACATTGCAGCAGTTGCCTTCAGAAGGTCACGCATAGATTGTTCTGCCTGTTTGTTGCATTGCTCTGCATCAACCTTTGTGTGGATGTCACCATTTTTGACTTGAAATACAAATGTAAAAAGGTATATAAGTTTACCAGGGGCACTGTACAATAAACATATAATTTGACTCATCTTAAAGAATTCCATATACATGTACTTCACACCAATCACAAAGGATTTCTTAAATTCCGTACATTTACCTACCGAATTTAGCCAGCAAAAGAGTTGCAATACGATACTTGGCTGAATTTCCCAGATGTTCTGGTGCAAGGGCACACAATGATGTAAGCAATTGTATCTGTTCATCGTCAGACAATTCATCTAAAACAGACATAGCAGTAAGGGAAACAATATATGCAGTCCAACTTTTTGAACTTTCTGCTTCTCCAACAAATGTTGACCACTGCTTTAATTCAAGGGAATTCTTGAAAGCTTGAACAAATAAATAAACAAATAAATTAAATTAATGTAAATAAATAAAACACTAACACAAAAAACTCAGTTATGACATGCATAAATATTTTCAATTTGAAATATTTAGTCTGACGGTGGGATCTTAATAACAAGGAACACAATTTACCTGGGTTTCTAAAATATTTTTTTTTACAATTACTTATTATTGTGATTATCAAAATATCAAGATCCTAATCGCAACTTTCTTTCGTACCTCTTGCTTTGCCAAGAAGTGCTGACCAGTTTGCAGCTTGTTGACCTGGCACCTCAGCACACCCATCAACGATAACCTCCTCATCAGCAGTCTGCTTGATAGAGGACGTTACGTTCACCCTTTCTTTTGCTCTGTCTACTGATGCACCAACCGCCCACTACCCCGAAACTTGCACCGTCGAAGGGTTAGTTTTCCTTGTGTGGTGGTTTGAGTTTTTGGTTTGATGTCTGGAGCGGAGATCTGCTTTCGTTTTGGTAATGGTGCCTCAGGGCTGAGAGGAACACCATCTTCGCTATATAAATGGAGATTAATAAAGTGATTCACTTCATTCAGCATGTTGGTTAAATGCTTCAGGGCATCTATATCTTGGCAAAGGCATGTTGCCTTCTCTATGGTGGACAACTGCTCTCTGCAAACAACTGCTGCTGATTTAATGGGGAGATGTATCTGCGCTTCCTACAGGGTAATTCTGCTGTACACTTTGGTTGACTATATTTTAACTTCTTCCTCTTGAGTAGTGAGTAGTGTGTAGGGTCTTGATAGGACAAAATGCATAACAAAGGAATTTAATTAGCATAACAATGGGATTAAAATTAGTAAAACAAAGGGTTGAATTAGCATAACAATGGGTTGAATTAGCATAACAATGGGTTGAATTGTTAAAAGTCGAAATCTTTATGAGACAAAATGCATAACAAAGGGTTGAATTAGCATAACAAGAGATGTATTGTTAAAAGTCGAAATCTTTATGAGACAAAATGCATAACAAAGGGGTTGAATTAGCGTAAGAAGGGATGTATTGTTAAAAGTCGAAATCTTTATGAGACAAAATGCATAACAAAGGGGTTGAATTAGCGTAAAAAGGTTTGTATTGTTAAATGTCAGGATCTTGATAGGACAAAAAGCATAACAAAGGAATTTAATTAGCGTAAGAAGGGTTGTATTGTTTAAAGTCGGGATCTTGATGAGACAAAATGCATAACAACGGATAGCGTTTCTACTTTCTATAGTAGTTGGTTGACGTTGAAATGGGATGTGATTCAAATAACAAAAACAAAACTAGAGCTTAAGTGTTTGTTTGAACAAACACTAGGTGTTCAGGGAGAAGTAAAGGTAATCAAGCATCTCCTTATTGTGACAAGCTTATAAAATGTCTTTGTTTTCACCTATACTGCAATAATAATTTAAAATAATTTATAAAATTCGAAAACAAATTCTATATTGATTTTTACATTTTCAAGGTTGTACACATGATTGGCAAAATGTCTGTAGCTGCATCCATATTACAGAATTACAACCCAAAGATCAGATGCCATTTGTACATAGATTGTTAGACATTGAAATAATCAAAAGAGTTGTATGGGTGTGCTTGTAAATTGCTAATAAAATAATGAAATACATATTTATTTTAACTGTCTGTTGGGTTTCATGACTTGACTTTGTGGTTACACACTCCCACACCCCCAATAAATCAATTGAAACCACTTTGTTGACTCCTGTTTTGGGGGCCGGTCACCACTGCAGCGATTACAAATAACGATAACGAAAATGACGCAAAGAACGCATTCTATTGGTTAAATTGTACCGCGCGGAATACGCGCAGGCTTATTCAACCAATCGATGGCGTTCATTAGCATTCTCGTTCTTATTCGTTATCGCTGCCAGTGTGACCGGCCCCTTCAACCAAAAGTTATATATTTGTTTTGCCAGTTGTTGATTTTTGTTCTTCAATGCAATTAAACATTTGAGGAGATTTGTGTGTGTAAAAGCGTCATGAAATGGTCAATAAAAGTATATCACTTGAATTATATAACGTTGAAAAATTATTACTTCTTATTGATTGAATTTTTTTAAATGGAAAATGAAGACGCATTCATTTAGAAAACTACATATTTCATATCTTTTAGCTTGTTTGATTAGTGGGCAATGACGGAAATGTTAAATATAAACGACTTTTCGGTCCTAAAATACGGGTCGTGTGCTTACGTGAATCTACAGTGCGCGACTAGTCTGCATCATGTGTGGCATAGTCGTATTACAGCGCGTGTACGTATGTACCGTACACGTACACATACATACAAATTGCGCCAATATTGAGCACCAGTAATAATCAGTACATATATATAAACACACGTTGAGTACATGTATTTTACATACAATACATTCACGTTAATGAATAGTTTTCGTTGGTAAATCAAATTCTATAAGTCTTTCATTGGTCAAGTAGTTCAGGGCCTTTAGTTACATTTTGGGGTCCATGTATCTAAAATGCAATATAAAAAATAAAGGAATGTACAACATTGGTATTTGGTACTAACACATCATCTTGTGAAAAAAATATAAACAAAAAACTGTTACATGTTTTTCCCCCATTTTGACAACGATTCCTCTTTTTCTCTAACATGAAAACCAAATCATTTCTCAGGATGATTGATTTATAGGTTTTAGTTTTTACCATTGTTGTAACTTCCTTTACAGCAATTTCATGGTACAGTTTTACATACAATAAATAAGTCATGGGGTATTTTTGGTTCACAAGGTCTTCTTACATTTATTTAAATTTTCTTTTCCTAACTTTCAGTTGTTTTGTTTTACTATCACAAAATAGTAATTTTAAAAAGAATCACAGCCCTATAATATTTTTCTCTGCAACATTGTCACATGTTAATTTTGAGATGTTTGGTAGAGATGGGTACAATCTTTTATAATTACATGTCATATCTGTCTTTGTTTACCTCAATCTAGTCTGCAGTCTTTGTATGAACATAACTTTCAGGTACTGGAACAGTGCATAAAACCCTTTTATATTTTCAAATAATACATCATAAATTAACACTGGCTATGCAAGTTTATTAATTGCACATTAAAGTGCCCCGTTTTGATACAATTAACAAATGTTGTTTCACCCAGCTCCACACAAAACAAGTTCATGGGGGTATAACTATAAACTAAGTAGCACTGATATTGGGCCTCAGGGTGAGTACACAGAAAAGATATTTCAAGAATATTTTGAATCATAACAATGATGTACTGAACATGTGTGTTAGCTCTCAAAAGAATGAAATAAAAGAAAATAGAGCAAGGCCTAGATGCAAATCAGGCTCATGGCAATGATGATTAGCTGAACGTCATAGGTGCAATTGATTTATGACAGGTTTAGTTCAAATGTTTGCAGATGTACGCTTTGACATCAGACGGAGATTTATCATTCACTCTCTTTTACACAGAAATCCCGCGCAATAGTACGGATATTGTTCAGTTTTCCTACACTCAAGATATTACAATTGTTCAACTCCTTGACTCCATGTTGTTTTGACACAGACATTGTAATTCTGATTTACTGAATTACTAATAAGTTTCTTCTGGGAATCAACATCAGCCCAGAAGCCACATTTACATGTATGTGGTTAAAGCAGAAATTGGTCTACTGCTGAGGTGCCATGCAAGGGCGCCGCCCTGTAACTAATAACTAACCCCATATTCGCCGGGAAAACCCGCCGGATCCCGGCGGGTTTCCACTCTGTGATTATTTTTCAATAGGTTGCATAAATCTGGCGAATATGCAGCACTTTAAGAGGTCATGCTCTGGGCCAAAGGCTCATTAAAATCTGGAGAGACTGCCAGAGGGATTAACTCCTGAATAGGCCTGCGCTTAAACAAAGAGAAGGCTAGTTGCCGGGCACAGCTGGTCTCGTCTTCAAAGAGCGGTTAGACCACTCCTGCTGAAAGGCGATATACCAGATCATAATAATAATAATAATAATAATAAATGGTATAGGATTTATATAGCGCACGTATCCACTAACTATGGCGCCTGCTACAGTGGCGCATTATATTATTATCCTCCTGCTCATAAGGGCGCTCATAAGGCATTACAAATCATTCCTGAAACCATCTCAGCTCCCTGGGGAGTATACAGCTCAATTGCTGCCATTTCTAGCCGCATACAGAGCAAACCATCTTGCCTTCACAGGTACCTCCATTTTAACCCCTGGTGGAGAGAAGTACAATTATGGTTAAGTGTCTTGCTCTGGCACAGGGTGTCACGGGCCTGGGCTCGAACCCACACTCTGCTGCTGGCAACACCAGAATTCTGAGTTCAGTGCGACCAGACCGCGACATATCCACTTTTACGTGCATTATACAACACAACGGGACCTGATGGCTTTACGTCCCATCCGAAGGACGAAGCAATTATTGCAGTTAATACCTTGCTCAAGGACAAGTGTGCGACCAGGGGCTCGAACCCACACCCTGCTGCTGGCAACACCAGAACTTGAGCGTTCGGTGCGCTGCTAACCCCGTCGGCCTACTACCAATGTACAAACCAGCTGGACAGTTTCCTATAATACAGCTCTTAGCAATGTCCCTTGATGAAGTTGCTGATTCAGGTTAAGACATTATTAGACAAGCCGTTGAGAGTGGTACACGAAGGAGCTTGTTGAGGAGAAGGACTACTCTTGAACGCTTAGAGAGAAGCGTTGGCTCTTCCACGCGTCTCGAGGTGTTGATAGGCAAACTTTGTTTCTGCCTGTTCCATCTATACAAACACTGTGATGAGGTCAAGAAGCGTCATATCATCGGAAAAAGAATAGAGAACCTGATCAGAAGACTCCTTGTTTTCTATCATAGATGAAATTTCTGGTCATAAGAAATCATCGTCTTGATCTTACCTGATATTAGTCCTCATCTACTACCACAACAATTTATGGACTCTTTTAAACATACAAAATCATGTGATATTAGAATGGCTTTTGGATGGGATATTCAGAGTTTTGGACAATTTGTGTGCAAAAAAATTTGTCTTTTTAATTCATTTACATCGGTAACACCCAATGATATTATTTTACTTGTACGTAAGATGACAGATAAAACATGTTCTTTCTGATCCAATGCTGTCCTAACCAATTTGTAAAGGAGTTTCCAGATCAGTTGGCGCCTATTCTGTGTCGCATGGTGCTAATAGTTCACTCAAATCTGGTGTTTTCCAGCTGCGTATAAGTCAGCTTTAGTGCGCCTCTCTGATATAAGAAATGGGTTTGACTCGAAATGAGTTACTTAATTATAGACCAGTGTCTAACATTCCATTTTTATCAAAGCGTTTCGAGAAGATAGTTTTATCACAATTGAACTGCTATTTTCCAAGACAAATTCTATGTATGCAAAATGTCAATCCGCTTACCGAGAGGGACATAGCACTCGAGACTGCACTCTTGAGAGTGCAGAATGATGTTGCAATCGCTCTTTGATCGGCACCGTGACATTATTTTGGTATTGTTAGATCTTTCTGCCTTGTTGCATTTGACACCATCGATCATGATATTGCTACATCAGGCGACTGTGCTCCCCTGTTTTGGTATTGGAGGAACAGTCTTAAGCTGGCTAAAGTCGTGTACCCTAACAATAAATCGTACCCAGCGTGTGTATTGGATCGATGGTGTCAGATGAGGCCCAGTTGAAATTTGGTGTTCCGGCCAGGGTTCACATATTGGGCCCCTCATGGTCCTTTTTCCCTTTATATGGTGCCACTTGAAGACATGGTCATCGACCGTCATGGTCTTCCAGTAGTGTCCAGTATGCTGTGCGATGACACCCAGCTGTACATCGCCTGTGATACGCCGTCGGATACCATCAGTCATTGCCTCCATTGAGGCACATGCGTTGATTTGAGATCAGACGTTGGATGTTGATCCAATTGGCTCGCAACTCAACGACAGTAAAACGGAGGCTAGCTTTGTTCTCGTCAAAGTTTAAGACCGCGTTCTGACAGGTGCTGCCGCGGTCGGTGTGCGGGTGGAGTGATGTTCAGGTCCATCAACTCGTCCAAAGTACGAAATCTTGAGAGTTTTTTAGACTCTCGCTGCGAGCATGGAGCAATCTGTTATGTAACAAGTCTTTGTAAATCGGCGTCATTTGCCTTATGGAAGATTGGAAGGTTCGAAAAATGTTTTGAAAATCTTTCAGCACTGAGAAACTTGAATTCATGCTTTTGTTATTCTCAGAAGTTGGACTATTGTAATAGTCTGCTTTTTGGCTTCCATTCAAATCAACTGAAAAATTAGCAACTCATTCAGAATTCCGCCTGGATCGACTTGATAACTGGAACCAGAGTTCGGAGAGAGTATTACTCATGTGTCTTCGGGATCTTCTATTGGTTTGCCGGTCGAACAGCGGAGTTCTGTTTTCCAAAATCCTTTTGCTATTACTTATAATAACATAATTGAGAATGTCACATAGCGCGGATCTGTCACCTCACTGACCTGGTTAACCTCCGTGTTCCTGCAGAAGATCAACAAGGCAGAGAAAGTAGATTCTGTTTGGAGCCTCCACCTGTGAGATTCCTATAATGACTAAGTATTATGGTAATCGTACATTCTCATTGTTGTTGCTCCTATGGTATGGAATGATCTTCCATCAAACATTCATTACAGCAGCCTGCAGCTATGAACTTTAAGTCATTGGTTAAAACTCATTTGTTCCGTTCTTATTATGGTAGTCGCTGTTTTACTTTAATTACTTTAACTTTGATCTTTGCTAACTTTTTTAAACTTTTTTAACTTTTTACTGAACTGTTTTTAATGAAAGGGCCTCTGCTATACAGGTGTAGAGTGTGCTGAGATAATTGTATGTGGTGTACATTTAAAACAATAAAATGATTAGATTAGATTATATTTGTTAAGGGATTAACCGTTATCTTCCTGACTCAGCTAGAAGTCATGCTAAGTACTCTGAGTATAGTATTAGATCGGGATATTTTACAAAATGTGAATCTTTTTATTAATCATGCGTATTTTCTTTTTATATTCCCCAAACTACACTCTTAAAACTCCTGGTCAAACTTTTGACCCTTTTGTTGTCAAATATTGTTGACCCATTTTGGGTCAATTTACCCAATTCTAACAATTTTCTTATGCTGGTGACGTCATGTCAACCGCAAATCAGCTACATTTTGATTGGACGAAAAGAAGAATATGTCACGCAGTGTCCGCTACATTTTTCCAACCGCCATTTTTAACTACGATAACCGGATGTCGTTTTCGTCCCAATGATCGTTGGAGAATCATTTCACAATTAATGGAAGTGGTCTTCATTACTTTTGTTTCATTTGAAGGTATGTAAACTTGCACATTTTTTATTATACAGCACACATGTGCATGTATGTTCGTTTTATAATATACAGATAATGACTATACAAACCATTTTAACGTTAACATAGTGTGTGCAGCAGGTCATGTTGTAGTATTAGTGTAAATACATTGTGAGTGTATGTGTCTATATATATATATATATATATATATATGCTAGCTATTGTTTAAACCCAGCAATTTGTCATTTGGTTTATTACAATGGATGAGAGGTCATCATGTCTTCATGATATGTGGACATGATATGTTCGCTGTTTTATTAACAAAACACACACACACGTTACAGTACTACTAACGTTACTAGGTATTGGTAGTAGGAAACTTGGCTAGTCTAGTACTAGTAGTAGTAGTACTAGGTGTCAGTATTTGTGTCGGTCTTGTATTTGACTTGTGGTTTTGGTGGTTGCTGCACTGCAGTCTGGCACTTTTCTTGCTAAGCTAAAGTAGGCCTGAAACAATAACC
>CM055822.1:0-80391 GCA_029582265.1 Zoroaster sp. YZ-2022
TCCGTAAAGTATAGGTATCAACTGCAACTCTATGATAGGTATCCACAGCAACTCCGTAAAGTATAGGTATCAACAGCAACTCCATAAATTTATATATATAGGTATCCACAGCAACTCCGTAAATTTGTATACATGTAGGTATCCACTGCAACTTCATAAATTTGTATAGGTATCAACTGCAACTCCATAAATTATATCATAGGTATCCACTGCAACTACATAAATTTGTATAGGTATCCACTGCAACTCCATAAATTTGTATCCACAGCAACTCCATAAATTTGTATACATGTAGGTATCCACTGCAACTCCATAAATTTGTATATAAATGTAGGTATCCACTGCAACTCCATAAATGTGTATATAAATGTAGGTATCCACTGCAACTCCATAAATTTGTATATAAATGTAGGTAGCCACTGCAACTTCATAAATTGTAGGTATCCACTGCAACTCCATAAATTTGTATATAAATATAGGTATCCACTGCAACTTCATAAATTGTAGGTATACACTGCAACTCCATAATTTGTATCTACATGTAGGTATCCACTGCAACTCCATAAATTTGTATATAAATGTAGGTATCCACTGCAACTCCATAAATTTGTATATAAATGTAGGTATCATATAAATTGGAGCAATGTTATTAAAAGATTTGTGAACAATTAGCATAAGTTTAAAAACAATTCTCTGTGAAACAGGAAGCCAGTGCAGTTCTTTCAAGATTGGCGTGATATGGCATGACTTTCTGGACAAAGTCACAACACGAGCTGCTGTGTTTTGTATGTGCTGAAGACGCGATATTTGATTCTGCGGGAGACCGTAGAGGAGAGCATTCCCGTTATTGATCCGTGATGTGACAAACGCATGTATAATTTGTTCAGCAGCACTTTTATTCAAGTATTTCCTTATTCGGCTAATATGCGAACAATGTTGGAGATATGAGGTTTTAAAGTCATTGTCGAGTCAAATATAACACCCAAATTACGTGCTTGTGATGAGGGGGTTATCTGCGAGTCACCAATTGTAATAAATGGAAAAGAAACTTTAGACAATTGCTGACGTGATCCAAATAGAACAAATTCTGTTTTTTCGTCGTTCAATTTCAGGAAGTTTTGTCTCATCCAACTTCGAATCTCTTTAATACATTTCTCCAGTGTTGTAATGCAGGAATCGGATGGGGTTGGCCTCCCCCTTTAGTTACGCCACTTTAGTCTGCGGTAGCACCATGTGAATATCTCAGATGAGTTGTAAATGAATTGGTTCTAAGAAGAAACAGTGGGTGGCGACTAATAATTAACAAATTCTGCTAAGTAAGACTAATTGCGGTGACACCATGTGAAATTCTCAATTGAGTAGTATTAGTTCTGAAAAGAACTGGAGGTTACAACTCGACGTTTCGATCAGTGTGCTCTGATCGTCCTCAGGAGAATGAGGACAAAATAAACCAAGTCGTCAATCTCCCAGCATAACAGATGACGTAGGAGTATCAGAGACTCGTCAAAGTATTCGGTTATCATTACCAAGTCAAATTGTTGGGTCAGCTCCGAAACCTTCCTGTCGATCTCTTGGGGACAGAACTGCTCGATATTCCTGAGTCCCAAATCATACAGCATCGGGTTCTTGAAAAACGCATTCGAGTGTTGACTCCTGTTGTAGTAGTACTTTGGCATCTGCATGAAATCCTGGAGGCCACTGGTCTTAGAGAGTCCCAGTCTCTCTGAGATCTTGTTGTAAATAAAAATCGATTCGTACATTTTAACTGGATCACGGATAATTGTTGAGTAAACGGCATCTGCTGATAATACTTCTGCAAATTCTGCACAAAAAGTTTTAAAAAGTTAGATGTTACACAGAACTAATCTCTTTCTTTTTCTTTTTTTTAAAGGGGGACTGACATCCTTTATTGTGTGTACTTAAGGCGTTTTGTAATAAAATATTGTTTTTGAGACCCACATGTGTCTATTTAATCGTTGATTTCTGAGTACAAGTATTTTAAAACAATGTTTGAAGTGTTTGGGGGAGGCAACCCCGCCCCATGGTGGAAGCTTCATTTGCATATTGTGACGTAAGGTCGGGAAGATCCGATGTGTACATGATGTACATGTACATACAAACGTTTCACACACGTAGCGTCGATTTCATTTCTTCCGTGATTTTTGTTTCCGGAACTAATAAAAGCCGGAAAGATGTGTTTCTGCAGGATGCAGCAACACCACCAAAGACGGTGTTAGCCTTCATCTGTTCCCATGTGACCCAAAAATCGCCGTATTTGGACGAGCAAAGTTCGACTGACAAGAGTAAAGTGGTCAGGTCCATCGGCTCACATAGTTTTGTGCAGCGATCATTTTGAGCCGAATTTCTCTTCCCGACATGACGTCACGAACAGCTCCTCCGTGCAGGGCGTAAAAGTGGGGGGCATTTTTACAATGGTAAAATAACACTCTCAAAAAGAATAAAGACACAAAACAAAAATTTTATTGATCTTTTACTGATATAAAAGAATAAAACGATCACATATTTAACTGTTTGATTTAAATCCATGTCAGTCCCCCTTTAACTGGGGAAGAATATACCCTTATTGCACTGTGGGCATATTTAACTGGTTACCTTGTCACTTATCAAAATTACCATACACAAAATCACAGCCTGTATTGAAATAACATCAAAAGTACCAGTGTTGTAGGTTTCAAGCTCACTTTTTGTAATTGTATGCCTCATCAAGACCAGGAAAATGCTTGTTACAAAAAAATAAAACGCCTATTGCAAATCAGATTATTTTGCAAAATAAATTATTGTTCATCAAATTCTTACAGTCCATGACTGAAACATGTAGGCAGCCTAATAAACCTTTGTTTATTATATACATTAAAGGGGCAGTATCGCCACGATCAACAGGGCATGGAATCAGAGTGCTTGTTTTAAATTAACTCAGTGACTGAAAATAATTCCCCACATGATAAGGTCATATTACCGTTGCTGCTGCATAAATGAGCCAGAAATTTTCAGTCACTGCATTCATCTTTATTTATTTGTTTTATTTAAGCTTTCTTTATTCAGGGTAGCACCATTCAGTGAGTGACACTGCTTTCCAAGGTGGCCCTGATACACGTATACATTTACAATGATTTCTAAAAAGAATGTACCAGTAGATCAAACACACAGGACTATTGCAGAATACAAGGTTAGATATATGTGTGGATATGGATAATATATACACTAGATATAATACAATTGAATAATTGGATATTAAATAATATTACTAATAGTACAATTTTAGTGAATGAGGGTATTATTTTTAAACTGGTTGATTGACATAGTGTGATAATTAATGCGAATATTCTGTGGTAATTTGTTCCATAGTTGACAAGATCTAGTTATAAACATGTGTTGACCAGAATTAGAGTTACAATGTGGAATAGCGAGTGAGTTTGAAATCTGACCTCTCGTAGAATAATTATGTACAGAGTGGGTGAACTTAAATTTAGCAGACAAATAATAGGGAGACGTACCATTTAAACATTTGAAAATCATAATAAGCATTTGGTTAGTCCAACCTATCATCTAATTTGAGCCAATTAAGGGAAGTCATCATGTCATTAACAGGAGTTCTAATGTCTACAGATAAGATTATTCTAGCTAATTTGTTCTGCTGTTTTTGAAGTCTAGATTTTAGTTCATTGTTGAAATTTGACCATACAGGGCTACAATAGTCAAAATTAGGTATGATCATTGCTTCAGCAAGCATTTTTAAGGTACAATTTGGTAAATAATACTTTAAACGGTTTAAGACACCACAGCGTTTTGAAACTTTTGATGATACATGATTAATATGACTAAGCCATGTCATTTGGCTATCAAAAATAACACCAAGGTATTTAAAATTATCAACCCTTTCTATTAACTCATTGTTGTAAGTTATGGAAATATTACTAAACTTATCCAAACATTTGTTTGTACCAAAAAGCATTAACTTCGTTTTGTTGATATTCAATGTCAACTTATTATCTAAGAACCATTTCCCGATATTTTTAAAGTTATTCTTAAGGTCACTCTGAAGATTCTGTGGGTCTGATGAACGAAATAATAACGTAGTATCATCAGCATACATTACAGTTTTACAATTTACAGAACTAGGAAGACTATTTACATATATAAGAAAAAGCAAGGGTCCTAGTATAGACCCCTGGGGATCACCTATATTGATACTTTGAAATGAAGATAAACTACTGCCTATACTAACTGCTTGTTTTCTGTTGTTAAGATATGACATGAACCAGCATAGCTCATCTCCCCTTACACCATACATGTTAAGTTTATAGGACATCGATTCCATGCCCTGTTGAAAGTCTTGCTCTGATCATGACAATACAGCCTCTTTAACTTAACCCTCCGACTAATACAAGGGTCAAAAACAGTCAAAATGTTGATATACTTGCCAAGGTATATCTAGTGCACTTACAAGTCAAACCTTACGTGTAGTAAGTACATTAACCCTCCTACTACTACAAGGGTCAAAAACAGTCAAAATGTTGATATACTTGCCAAGGTATATCTAGTGCACTTACAAGTCAAACCTTACGTGTAATAAGTACATGTACATTAACCCTCCTACTACTACAACTTGGTCAAAATCAGTCAAAATGTTTATATACTTGCCAAGGTATATCTAGTGCACTTACAAGTCAAACACTGTCAAACCTTACGTGTAATAAGTACATTTACAGGTTAAAATGAGTCAACTGTTTTTGACTGGTAAAAGCATTGTCTGGTATTGTTCAGGGTGGTCAAAATGACAGTACAATCCAGTCAAAAATGGCCATGTGTGCACATTTGGGTCAACAGTCAAAACAGACAGTTGACTGATTTTGACCTCTATAGTGCAGCTAGAGTAGGAGGGTTAAACAAACCTTTGGTAAATTATTTTGTGAAATAAAGTAATTTACTCCTTTTTAGTAATTTTACATGAAAAGAAGTGTACCCACTGAAAACAAAATGGTTTGTGAAAATGAAACAGAGTTTTTTAGTACTCATATATTTTTCAATACTCATACTCATGAAAAAGTACTCAACTAGGACTACAGAGTTGGAGTACTCATAACCATACATTTTTCTGTACTCGTACTCATGAAAAGATAATAAAATAAAACAAAAAATTCACATGGTGTCACAGCAAACATTCCTTACTTGTATGCAATTACATGACTCACCTTTGGCACTGAAGCGAGTGTGATGGCACAGAATGTTATATCTATCAACTGGGAAATGTATCATGAATTTCTTGTTGAAAATCGTCTGCTCCATGAATTGGTTACCATAGGGGGGCAAGACGAAATCCAGCGTATGGCGCTCGCCGAAGCGAAACAGAATGTTCTGCACAGTGCTGCTGCTGCATTTGTGTATCTTGAAGAACGCTACGTCCCTGCGAGGAGCGCAGTTGCCATCTTCGCTCTGCCATTTTTTGTCGTTAGTAGGGGTGATATTGAACCGGATGATTCCATTCTCTTCTAGGGGCAGCTTGTTACTGGCGATCAACTGGGAATGTTTCAACGAAATCAGATGATTCACAGACAGTTGTTCTATATGTGGCACTGATCTGTTGGGGGGAAAAAACATTGTTTAATACAATACAATTATTTGTTTTGCACAAAAGGTTTTTATCATGGCTAAGTGCAAAATCCAAACATTGGGATTTTTTTAAATAAAATTTTGCCAAATCCACTGGTCAGACATCCAGGGTTTCATTTAGGATTTGAAAACTGCCTATAGATCCAAAATGAATTAGGTTTAGAAACTGCCTGTCAAAATTGAACTAAGCTGGTGAAAAGTTTTGCATGCGGAACGCCAATTCCAAGTGTGCAAGCCATACCAGCATGGGGATATTATGGGCCCATTTTAGGACCCTGGAAAGATTTGGATTACATTCTCTCTGGTGCAATCTGAGGCTTTTCTTAAGCTCTTCAAAATTGTTCAGAAGGACTTACCACAAATAGGTTTGGCTTCAATTAGACTCTAAAAACAGGTTCACAGTATTTGCCAGCAATACCTCTGGGTGTCTTTTGGACGCCCTGTTTGCTAAATGGACGCCCTGTTTTATTTGTAATACACATGAGGAAGTATAGCAAGTTGAACACCTCTCTTTTTTAAAGAATTACTTCCAAATTTTGAAGGATTCAGGTTATGTGTAAGCAAATGGGCCTAGGGAGTTAGGGTTAACACCCACCTGTTTTGGGAGAAATTATCTGACTGAAGGTGAAGAACCACCACACCGGCTGACACGGCAATGACAAGCACCAACAGAACCGTCCTGATGGTCTTAAAGTACATTGTGATCTGGAGACTCGGCGCACGCACACACACAGAGCACTGTAGCAGCAACACACAGCGACTAGTCAATTGTCACTCATGGTTCTGTAATACTGACCGATGGGAAAACAGAAAACCGTTAGCGTGAGATGGGAGTTGGATGAGCTTGCTCTTAGTCTTACAGTTTGGTAACGTATGTTCATGTCAACCCTACAGCTCTCAAGAAATACAACATTAACCCTGCTACATATGGGAGCCACTCCCAACCACTAATTAATGTCCAATATAACCCTCCTACTGTTTGACCATTTGAAACCATTCAAAATTTCCACTTACCAAAATGCCCATTGGTTTTGTACACACATGGTGATACCATTTGAACAGTGTTGGTAGCAAGCTTTACTACCATTCAAATCCATTCAAATGCATAGAGGGTCCATTGATTCATCACTTAGAAGTATCCAAACAAGGTTTTGTATTAGCTGTACTACCATTTGGAAAGATCCAAACAAGGTTTTGTATTAGCTGACCTACCATTCAAAACCACTTGGGGGAATCAATACTGTACAGTTATTTCACCATTCAAAACCACAAAAGCGAATGGTTTCAAACGGTGGATCAACTTGTATGAAAAAGGTACCAGAAGTAGGAGGGATATTGTACACATAATTATCGTTTGTGCATATTAGCTGCAGTAACTGTATCTCATAGGTCTTGTCATTGGGTCAAATCAGACCTAGGAGCTACAGACTTTGGCTTGGAAAGTTTGGGAGACCCTCAGGGGAATTTTGGCTCCTTTTCAATATCTCAAAAAAATATTACCTTAAAACCCTTCTACACATAATAGTATGGCCTACAATGTATCGATGGGAGACCACTTTACCCTGTAATCTCAGTGGTGTGACAGCGCACAGAAGGGTAACCATAGCCAGGAGCAGGGACGTGCACAGGGTTGTAGAGGGGCAGGGGCTCAGAGTCTGAAAAGGGCAGTGTAATTCCATGCGAGCGCGCGTAGCGCGCGAGCTAAAAAAAAATTTGGGCGTTTATTTATTAATAAAAACGCATAATATGGTTTTTAACATTACAATCAGATCAGATTATGTTGATGACTGGTTTTCATTTACAATCTGATCTGGTGGTGAGTGAGCCACGGGATGTCAATTTCGTGTTTCAGTGACAGCGTGTGCCTGCCTATCAAAGACGTATAGGCGCGCGGCTATGCGTGAAATCTAGTTTCGCGGAGGGGCACATGCAGGCCCGTGCACAGGAATAGTAAGGGGCATCTCTGCTGACCTAATATTTATTCTAATTTTATTCTATCCTGACATCTTTCAACTAGGCAGGGCAGTCTATGCGCGCGCAACAGGAACTTAATAATTCATTCAAAAAAAAAAAAAAAAAAAAACCTTGGGCTAAAAAGGGCACTTTTTATACTAGGCAAAAAGGGCAGGGGCTCAAGCACCCTTTGGGACCTATGTATGCACGTGCCTGGCCAGGAGGCCACTGGCAACAGCTAATGGCTTGGAGTGGCCTGAATGGGTTGTTTCAATAATTGCACTGATTGTAGGAGGGTTAAGTAGAATTCCCTTTATAAAGAATGGACCAGTAATAAGTCAGTTATCTTATCAGCAACGATCAATACCGATACAAATACTGAAATTTTGACCTTTTTTTTGTCAGAGCAACTCACCGAGTAAATGAAGTTCCATGCCTTCGTACGCTAAAGTCAAATTAGACAGGTTCCAAAGATTGATGTGTACTATTGCATATGTACTTTAATATGAATTCCAGACTATCGCTAACTTGGAGCGACATATGACGTGCAACCGAGACTCCAGAAAGGTATGGATTCTAGGATATGTTATGCATGCGCAATAAGTATGATGAACATGCAAGGCTTTTTTAGTAAACGGCTGTTTGATGGCGGTACATGCTTCAGATCGGATTGTAGACAGTGAAAACGTTGTGCGTTAGCTTTGACTTGGGAGCACTGTCTACAATACCGAGTCAAAAGAGTCAAAAGAGTCAAAATTTCAGTTTTTTTTTTTCGGTATTGGTCATTGCTGATACAATTGGGTGTAATTCGACCCAATGACAAGATCTATGAGATACAGTTACCTGCAGCTAGTGCATATAAGTAACACTAACCCTTTTAAATAATCTTTTATGTAAAACTCCGAGGTCACTGGAGACCACTGTCCTATAAAAAAAAATCAGAAATTTTGTGTCAGATTTGAGATTTGTTCAAACACACATAAAACATTTTGGATCAAAATGTCACTTTATGGCAGAAGGATAAAAGTTGATAATAATGTCATTAAGGATAAGGTAAGGTATTGAAAATGAGGTGAATATTACACTGTACTTTTGTGGGAAAATGTTCAAAATATAATTTTGTGATGCATTATTTTGTGCAGTACGGAATAGGCAGGGTCAAGGCACTGGACTCCCTCCGTATGTACAAAAATGGAGCGATTTTTCTTTTTTTACAACTTTTGATCTGCTAATTATTACAACCTAAAACTTAGTTTAGGTAACCTTGCCCAAGCAGACACTTTTGGCATAAAATCCATTATTGTGGGATATCTCACTTTCATGAAATGTTCGATTTTTCTTTTTTTATTTAAAAAATAATAATAAAATTTAAATTTCACCAAAATTACCGACCTCACAATTTTTAGTGAACTTAATTTAACTCTTAATGCCAAATGTGTATCCTTTGGCAAGCTTACCTAATCACAAAATGTTAGATCGTAGACCAAAAGTTGAAAAATCGCTCCATTTTTGTACATGTGGGGCTAGGCCAAGGATACGGAGGGAGTCCAGTGTATTGACGCTATAATAAGGTTGGGATACGTTACGGAGGTATGTCCAGTTTGGCCCTGTTCATGTTGTTAAAATGGGGGCTACGATAATCCGAGTAATCGCAACTAACAGTTAGGCCTAACTGTTAACAAGTTAACAATCTGTCATATTTGGATAAAAAAGTGACAGTTATATTCTACATTCTTTCCTAGAAAATTAGTCATCACACACACTTAATCCTGTTTACAAATAAGCCTTCAATCAATCAATCAATCAATTTATTGGAGTTACACTTTCAAATCAGTGGCACACGTCAAAGACGGTGCATCCTTAAACATAGTACAAAACATAAACAATAAGCTAAGACTTAAAATCACAACCTCGTTCTTTTGCTTCCTAAGTACAGACCTGTTGTGCAGCGTGATAAACCACGTGTAGTTGAATTCAAGCAGTGGTCCAGTCAAGCGTCAGTTCAACTGCAGGAATGTTATGAATGCAAGGACTGGTCTGTATTCATCGATTCTGCACAAGATATTCATGAACTTACGGATACAGTGAGCTCGTACATTCAGTTTTGTGAGGATACTGTAATTCCATCTAAGAAAGTGAAAATATTTCCCAACAATAAACCGTGGATTACCAAGGCAGTCAAGGAGGTGATTAACAAGAAGAAAGGAGTATTCAGAAAGGGAAATAAAGCTGAGCTGAAGGCAATACAGAAAGAATTGAAGTGCGCCATTAAAAAAGAAAAGCGAGTGTATAGAGGAAAAGTTGAAGAACACTTCACTGACAATAACATGCAACAGGTCTGGAACGGTTTGCGTATGATGAGTTGCTATTCGAAGCCTGGCAAATCTCAACAGCTTCCAACAGTATCGCTGGACTATGCTAATCAGCTTAATCTATTTTACAATAGGTTTGACTGCCATGATTTTTCGAACAAGCTCAGTGATCTTCAGAAATCATTATGTTGTTGTAGTTAATGGCACTTCTGGCAATCTATGTGCCCTTTGTGCCAGTTGCTGTACGGTTTGAACAGCGCATGCGCGCAGAGATACGAATGATATGAGACTGCTTTTTGAGATTATGACGTAACAAAAACGGACTCTGTAGCCTACTTAGAAGAAATCTTGATGGACCGGTACAAAACTAAGAAAATAGATCATCTCAGTCAAAAGGTTGGAGAGTTATAAAAAACTGAAAGGAGATTAACCCAAACCCAAAAATTCAAACCCAGGTTACTATAGCACGATCTAGAAAAAAGAGGGGGTGGGTGCTGGTGATCCTCCAGACATAGAGCGCCGCATGTGTTCCTGCAAGCCGGCCCTTGCAGTTTAAGAGCCCGTGCTCCGCCAGGTAAAATTTGCAGGGCCGCAACACTTCAGGTGATGAGGCGGCACCCTGTCCAGCCAATCACCAAAACACCCAGCCCTCTGAAAAAATTGCTTGTGTGGAGAAAAACTATGTATTATTTTAATATTTTCCGAAATTCTCTTTAATAAATTGAAGAAAAAAGGCTATGTTATTTTTGAATATCAGTATATTTTAGAGCCCTTTGTAACTTATGTCTATTATTGATATATTGAAGTAAAAAGGTGATTTACAATATCAAAACGTTACACGTATTAATAATGATCATTATTGCGTTGGGTTATTTTTTCCCTTTACTTTTTCCATTAGGTGCTGCCATATGATTTGATGAACTGGATGCCCCAGTTTCCATGGCCATTTCTCTTTGTTTAGGTTTTGATTGTGAACTCTTTCTTTGTGTATCTTGTTTTATAGGTCTGTTTGGTGATTGTGATGTATTACGTGACTTACTGATGTTTTGGTTTTTTTCTCTAGGTTTTTTATCTTCAGTGCTATGGAGTATGTGTTCAGCCAGAGATTGAATTGCCGTTTTTTTCTTTCCTTCATTTGTAGTACTTTCCCATATTTGCAAAGCTCCAATTATTAATGCTATTAATGACTGATTTATCAAGTATTGTGGGTTAGGTTCTGTTTGGCATCCAACCGCTTCCTCTGTTTAGGTGGATGCCTCCTTTCGGTTGACAGCTGTGGGTTTATTTTGCGTAGATTCTGGATTTTGTTGGGTTTGCATATTTATCCATGCTGGTTTTGGTTTTGGTTTTGGGTTAGGTGTGTCCGTATATTTATCTGTTTGAATTGTGATGTTAGTTCGAACCGTCTTTGCTGCTTCCACATATGAAATATTATAGGTAACTCTGAATTCCTGGATTTTCTTTTCTTCCTTGTAGGAGTTACACCCAGCATAGGCAGAGGAGTGATTCCCACCACACCTGCTACACTTGACTTGCTCTTTTTGAGTGCACTCGTCGTATGTGTGAAAACCACTACATCTGACCATGGAGGAAGAAAACATGATCTGACACATCTCGTCTTGCTTCGGCAATTGTTTGCTGTGTGGCCTAGTCGTTGACAATTGAAACAACGTATTACTGGTGGAATGTACGGTTTTACAGTAAATGATTCATAACCCAGTTGGATGTGTGTAGGCATATGAGGGGTATTAAATGTGAGACATACCGATGAAGTTTTCCCTGTTTGTCCGTTTCTTTTATACATGAGTCTGCGCACATCTGTAACCCCAAATCTTTTACACTCGTTTTGTATTTCTTTATCTGGAATTTCTGATGGAATTCCTGAAATGACGCCTTTGCTTTGTGTTTCTGATTTAGCGTATTCAGTGACCACGGCCCATTGTCCTAATTGACTGATTCCTTTTAGCTTGTGTGCCTGAGCTGAAGTATAGCATCTGATACTAATACCTCCTTGGTTGGTTTTAGAAACATTTTTTATGTAATCTTGTCCCATTGAGTTAAGAGCTTTAGCTATTTTTATTGGATTAATTTGTGCAAGTTTTACATCTGGGGAGTTTATTATTACTATAGTAGGGTTTACTTGTGGTTCATATGTGCTAAGGTTTCTTCTTTTCTGTTGTCTTACATCACTATCAGAGTCACTAGAGGAGCTACTTTTGTTTTGAAATGATTTTGTTCGCTTTCGAGAAATCTTTGTTGTATATTCTATATCTTCTTCATCATCTTCTTCTTGTGCCTGGCTTATTAGTCTATCTAGAGTAGATCTTGGTTGGTTACTTATTTGTCTGTTTCTTTTCCGGTTAGATAGTTGTTCTTGAGACAAACTATCCCATGTCATATCATCCTCAGATTCGTCGGACATATTTAGTCCAACGAAGTCCGAGGTCCCCTATGCTATGAAAAAACTAGACCGAAGATTTGAAAATGCAAAAGAAAATTGACCTTAATGGGTTGTTTATGAGTAATATAATTTGAAAAGAAAGGAGTAGGTCTCACCTCTTCTTTTGCCTAAAAAGGAAAAGATTTTAAACTGTTAGGAATACCAAGATTGCCGCTCGCAAAAGCACGTCTCATCTCATTCGCGTCTCGAAGCGTTCCCCAGAAATCATTATCTAATTCCGGCTCGTTTTTAACTGTAACTGAGGATGAGGTACGTCGGCATTTTTTGAGGTTGAATCAGGCTAAATCTGCTGGTCCAGATAAACTGTCTCCTCGCCTCCTCAAAAAGTGCGCTGGACAACTATCATATATTTTTACTTATATTTTTAATCTTTGTTTTATTACCCAATCCATCCCGAACACTTGGAAACAGTCATGCATTATTCCAGTTCCTAAAAAGTCAGTGGTCACGTGCAATAATGATCTCAGACCAATTGCGTTAACTTCGGTCGTAATGAAAACCTGTGAGCGTTTTGTTCTGAATTACTTGAAACCATTGATTGCTGATTTTGTTGATCCATTGCAATTTGCATACACCAAGGGGCGTAGTACTGAGGATGCAATATTGTTTTGCTTAGATAAACTCTACTCTCATTTAGAACGCACTAGGTTTGGAAATTCTGCTCGTATTATGTATTTTGATTTCTCGTCTGCTTTTAATACGATGCAGCCTCATATTTTGGCCCAGAAACTGCTTGATATGCCAGTTGTTCCACACACTGTTGTCAAGTTCATTTTAAATTATCTTACTTGTCGTTCACAATTTGTTCGTCTTAACAGTTCCGTCCATTCTGATACTATTGTTTCCAGCACTGGAGCGCCACAAGGTACTGTTTTGGCACCTTTTCTGTTTACAGTATACACTGCAGATATTCGCTCCACTAATATGAATTGTCCAGTAGTGAAATATGCGGATGATACTGCTCTTATTGGTTTGATAGAAAAGGATGATAATTCTATTTACATGGATCAAATTAATCAGTTTGTGGAGTACTGTAAACGTAATTTTCTAATGTTGAACCTGAAAAAGAATAAAGAAATGTTGGTGGACTTTCGCAAAGTACACAGGGCTATACCGGATCCAGTAACAATTGATGGTTGCGAAATAGAACGTGTTGCCGAGTATAAATATCTTGGAATTGTTTTTGATGAAAAGTTAAATTGGAGTAATCATGTAAATCATATAGGGAAAAAACTGAACTCCAGAATGTACTGCCTGAGGAAACTGAACTCGTTTGACGTCAGGAAGGAAATTAAGTTGACTTTCTATAACTCGGTTATATGTAGTGTGTGGACCTATTGTATGTTATGTTGGGTTGGGAATGCTGATAAGACAGTGAAAAAAATCATTGAAGACACCATCAAAAGAGCTAGCAAGATAATAGGTGGGTGTTTGCCATCAATGGACTCGGTCTACAACCAACGGTTACATAACAAGCTACAGCTGGTGTGGGAAGATGCTGGCCATCCTATCCACAGCCGATTGACAAGTAACATCATCTCTCGCAGCGGTAGACTGAGACCAGTGATGGCAAACACGAACCGATATCCTTCTTCCTTCACTGGCAGGGCCATCAAACATTATAATGATAATTTTACAAGATAAAGAGAACATATACCGGTATTTATTTTTAAAGGTGATTGTGGGATACATTTTTAATTCAGTTGTATGGATTTGTTTGTGCTTGTGTGATGTGGTAATGTTTTGATGTGTAATTTTGATACGACTTATGATGTATCTTAATAACTTAATGTTAATATATTTTGTTAATGAGAGACGATGACATGTAATTTCCAGATTTGTGGATTTAATAAAGTTATATCTATCTATCTATCTATCTATCTATACGTAGGTGGTACAGATTTCGAGCTCCGTATTTTTGTGAGTATTGTGACTATTTAAAGACCCTTTAGGTCATAATTATTGTTATACATTGTTTATATAGAGTCATAGACTCTTCTGGAAAATTTTGATTATTATTTTTTCACTCCTTAAGTGATATTTTGAAGGTTTTTTCACATTTACTTTGTAGCTTCCTTGCCTACTAGCCATATCATGGCTAGCCAAGCGGGAACCTCTAATTTGAATATGAATCAAATGTCCTACATAAGTGTACGTAAAAACGCTGTAGTCTTTTCTGTAGCTGACAATGTTCCTTTGTCTTCCTACGTGGACGCTATGTCCAGTTCAATACCTCCTGACTCTATTACACACGCTTCACGAATTTCCAATGGCAGGGCAGCTGTGTCTGTGCTCAAAGAGATCGCTGACGAAGTCATTTTATGTGGTCTTCAAATACAGGAAACATACATAAGTTAGCCCACTCGTACGCCCGACCACTCGACTCGTTTTATCAAATGTATCCTGAAATACCCAATTATGTTATTACTGCCAATTTGTCTGATTTTTGTAAGACCGTGTCTCCCGTTCGGCCTATACCCTTGGGATGAAGGACAAAGTTGTCCCATATCATGTCCTTTAGAAGACAAGTTCATGTCTTTATTGAACCAAATATTACCATACCGGACCACATTAACTTCAATCATGCAGGTGTGAACTACCGAATTTTCATTTCTACCGGGTCTGTTAAATGTTTTCCTGTGGTGAATATGGTCACATCAGTAAGAACTGCAAGAAAACACATCCCAACCTGATAATCAATCCACAGATCCATCACCGGAAACAACACACAACCTCTAAACCCTCCTCCGGTCTTTCACCATGGAAAAAAATCGGACCCAAAACACCCTTCAAAACAGTCAAAACAAATATTAAGCACACTACACCAGCAAGTGTACCGTCTACTTCACTTTCCTCATCTAATGTCCCTCAACCACGCATCCCCTCTGATCCTACAACCTCTCAGATGAATGATCCTCATTCTCCCCGCCCCACCTCCCCCTCCCGCCTCTCAGCCTCCTCCCACTTCCCCTCATCCTCCTCCCGTTTCTCCCCATCCACCTCCCACCTCTCCCCATCCACCTCCCGCCTCTCCACAGACCCCCCATTTGAATACCCACCCCCTTCCTCACCAACCACTGCTACTCCTCCCACCACCCCTTCCCATAGACCTCACTCCTCCAAATACTTTTGGGGAACTCCACCTCCTCTCCAAAGAGACAACTCTACACCTCTTTTTTCAGAGGTCTTGTCCAAAAGGAAGAAAAAGCACTCACCACCTTCTTCCACTCAAACTGTCAATTCTAGTCTCGTGCCTCTAAAATCACCGTCTCCTCCGAGAAAAATTTCTAAACATCTGGAGACAGTCAAAGACAGTCAAAGACCAACCTACCATTACTGATCCGCCAACTCTTTCACAGGCTCTAGATGATTCTTCTCAAATGTCAATAGACGGTCCTTCTGCTTCAGAAAGCGACAGTGACATTCAATCTGTCACTTCAGAAGCTACCGAGGAAGACTTTTGTGATTTAGTCACCACCACGGGTCCGATGTCTAACGCAGATATGACAACATTTCTAAAATGCGTCAAAGCCAGGCGAAAACCTCTTGAAATTGCCAGAAAGTTTACAAACGACCTTCCAGGCCTTGTTAAACAACTAAAACCCTGCGAAACTCTCCTCTCTTCAACAGAAACATGCAACAAAGGGTCCGAAAACTTATCAAGACCCTAGATCCAAACGACCTCGCAAACATTCTAAAATGACTAAATACATTTTATTCTTTTATCTTATGGCACTTTCCATTCTTACCCTCAACACTGGAGGTGTTCCATGCCTGTTAGAACTCTTCCTTTCTTTCTTTTATAAATCTTTCTTGCAACTCACCTGATATAATCTTTCTTCAAGAAACAAATGACCTGAACACTTTGTCCTCTGCTTGGAATTCCTGGCCGTACCACGTTATTTGTTCTCCAAGTTTATGTCGGGGAACAGGAGTTGGAGATACTAATTAAAATACTTACCAGTCCTTTCTTCTGAGGTTATCTATGAAAGTTATGTTACATACGCTAAGATTGAGGTCGGCTCACAATATATCATCTTTATAATGTATTGATCCCTCAAAACAATGATCCTGCCATAGAAGTATTAAAAGCCATTCAACGCCATTGCGACAACTGCGATAGTGGTATTGTCGTTATTGGCGGTGATTTCAACTGTACTATTGAGCCCACATTAGATCGTTTCGGCATCTCTTCTGAAAAACGCCGGAAAATTGCATCCTCTTTACTCGACCTCTATACCGATCTCTCTCTTTGTGACATTTGGCGAAGACGAAACCCTAACACATCTAAATACACCTGGTTTAGACATAACTCCAGTGTGCCTGGAGAAATGTCTAAAGCTCGCCTTGACCGATTTTATATATCTCCCACTCTTACTACATCTGTTCTGTCCTGTGATATTATTCCTTGCTCACTTTCTGATCATAGTGCTGTACTCCTGAAATTAAAACTTCCCTGTTTTTACAAAGAGAGGAAGCGCGCATTGGCAGTTTAACAGCTTTCTTGAAGATAAAACATTTTGTGAAATATTTTCTCTATTTTTGGTCCGACTGGCAAACTCAAAAGATAACTATCACAACATCTGCACTTGGTGGGACCTCGGAAACATCACATCAAATCCCTATCCCAAATGTACGGAAAGAAATGCGCTTCTGAAAAGAAAACTACGATACAGAAACTAGAAAAAGACATAGACAAACTCCAATCACATCCCACAATCACACCAGACATGGCTGAAACACTGAAAGAACAACGAAATGCACTCAACAACATACTCAAACACGAAGCAAAAGGGGCACTTATTCGATCACGCTTCCACTTTGCTAAAGATATCGACACATCTTCCTCCTTTTTCTTTAATCTCGAAAAATCTCACTCTGTCAAAAAACACATCTACAGAATCCGTCTACCTTCCGGTGACGTAACAGAAAATCCCTCTGAAATAAAGACACGTATTCACTCGATCCTTCTATCAAAATCTTTATGCCAACGTAGATGTTGACGTGAATGCACAAGACTCCCTCCTGGAAGATATTCCCTCCCTCGATCCGTCCGATGCACAGGCCTGTGAAGAACCCATATCAATGGAAGTCAAACAATTAAATCAAAATAAAACTCCTGGACTCGACGGTCTAACGCCCGAGTTCTTTAAGACATTTTGGCCCACTATCAAATACGACTTTCTTTCTGTTTTCAATGCTGCTTTCGCCTCTGGGGCCCTTCCTATCTCTTGCAGGAGAGCTGTTATTTCTCTTCTTCCCAAAAAGGGTGACCCACTCGACATAGATAACTGGCGACCGATTTCCCTCCTCAACACCGATTACAAAATCATCGCCAAGGTGCTTGCTAACCGCCTCAAGAACGTAATCGGTCAAATAGTAAATCAGGATCAGAGTTATACAATGCCGGGACGTTCAATATACGACAATATCAATCTTATCAGAGACTGTCTTCTCCACGCTAACATGGAAAACCTTCCTCTTGCCATTCTCAATCTAGACCAGAAAAAGGCCTTTGACAATGTCAGTCACTCTTACTTACTAAAAACACTGGGCAAAATGGGATTCGGCGACAACTTTCTGTCATATATCAAATTACTTTACAATAACGCCCAGAGTCTTGTTAAAATTAATTCTTCTCTCACTTCCCCCTTCCCCTTCGAAAAGGGTATTCGCCAAGGATGTCCTTTATCGGGCCTACTCTTTTCCTTGGCAATAGAACCTTTCTTGAATTCTCTTAGACAAAATGCTGCTACCTGCGGTTTTCCTACCTCTTGACAGAAAACATATTATCGTCTCTGCTTACGCAGACGATGTTTCTATCTTTATCGGGTCCGAGTGTGGCTTCCAAATCGTCGACAATATTTACAATTTATAGCAGAGCGTCTGCAGCTCGCCTAAATCTTCAAAAATCCCAAGGTTTATGGGCAGGATCCTGGATCCTCAGAAATGATAATCCCTCAACTTCACGTGGAACAACGAAGGTCTCAAGTTCCTTGGAGTTCATCTGGGTAATTCAATAAATTCACTCAACAAAATTGGCAAATTTGTAGAAACAAACTTCAGAAAACTCTCGCTTCTTGGAAGAGCATTTCCAACCCTCTCATATAAAGGTAAAATCCTCATAGCTAATCAAATCGCCGCTTCCAAATTGTTACACTATCTAGCCGTTCTTCCAACACCCGATCATATACTCGATGAACTTCAAAGGAAACTTGTTGACTTTGTCTGGTCGAACAGGAAACACTGGTTAGACCAACGTACAATGTTTAAATTTTCTGATAAAGGAGGTTTTGGTCTCCACTTGCCTTCGGGCACGTCTTTCCACCTTCCGATTCCGTACTTTACAACGATTTCTGGACAGGAGCTCGCACCCTGCTTATAATTTCTTTTCTCACTTTCTACAAAATATCGCAACCTTAACCTCGACATTCACTTGTTTCTCACTGACATAAATGCGAGATTTCTGAATAGCATTCCTAATTTTCACTGTGAAATCATCACCTCCTGGCTCCTGTCCAGCGCTCGTATCTCTGTACCACCTACTTCGATAGATCATATTTTAAACTTACCTTTTAATTGTACTCACCTTAATCAAAATACCAAAGAACGGCTTCCTTCACCTCGACTCCTGGCGTGCGGAATAGCGCTGGTGGGTCATCTCATCGACTTTCCACCGGAAAATGGAAATCCTGAAGACCTCCATCCTCCACAGCACCGGCACCTTCTCCGTACGTCATCAAGGGCTCTCAAATGGACATCAACATAATACAGAGAAATATCGTCAACAATTTCCGCATTTCTTCAATCGACAAGGTTGTTGGCGACTACCGAAGATTTGAAAGATATCCCGCCTTTTCCAACACCATTTCCAGAAATCACTATTCCTCCAAACATCAACGGACTGACAAGCACATCCAAATGCGTGTACGAATTTTTAACAGAGTCATCAACCCTTTCTGAAAAATCGATGAAAACACCGTGGCACGAAAATGGTGTTGCTCGACCAACAACGTCAGTTCAATGGAAAGCAACATACCACCAACCCATATCGAAAAAAAGAAGGCGATGTACAATTCCGTCTATTTCATAATGTCCTGCCGTCTCTTCCAGTCCTGCACCACATCGACCCAAAATTCAACAGAAACTGCGGCTGGTGTGGACAGAGGCACATGTTACACCTGTTCATCCTTTGCACAACAATTCAGCCAGCCCTATCACACTTCACAAACTTCTGCGACGGATCCTCCCACAGACAGACTGGGACTTTGATCTATACTGGTGTTTAGTTCCGCACACCAGGGATCGACCGAAGGAAGCCGTTTATCTGTGTAATTATTTAATTGTTAGCTTAAAAGCTACTATTTACTGGTTATATTGTAATTCTAACTTTAAAGATGTTCTTCTAATATGGAAATATAGAATTCAAAGTAAAATTATTCTCGATTTCCACTTTTACAAATCACAAAACAACCAACAAATTTTTCTCAAGAAATGGGGACACAACAATTCACTTTTCACCCTACAAAATGACGAAATCTACTGGCTAATCTAATTTACCAAACCATTGTACCTAATAATTTTCTGATAATTGACTGATTATTATGATCTTCATTGATTACTGATTTCTTTTTTATTATTTGTAAATACATGTAAATTTTTTGCATATCATGTAAATCTGTATTATAACTTGTGAAATGTGTGAAGTTTAAAATAAAGATTCACTATGAAAAGTCAAAAAAAAGTCTATCTATCTATCTATCTATCTATCTATCTATCTATCTATCTATCTATCTATCTACAAAACACTAGTACAAAGTACACAAGAATAAAAAAAGAAAAGGAAAAAACATGCAGCGTGACATATAGATAGAACAGAAAACTTGACAATTAATTCATCAATTTATATCATTCAACAACATCTTACGCTCATCCCAAAGGTTGGTCAAAAGATTCTTACATGATGTTTCCACCTGATAATCCAGACCACGGAAGACGGTGAATGTTCTGCCACGGTCACAACATGGCCGGGCACTCACGATAAATGTAATGTGCATGCGCTATGCAGCTTCCAGCTCGTATCGCGCGCGTAGCTAAGAGGAGAGAGGTCATCATTATCATAGTCGATCGAGAGAGAGAGTGGTGGTCAGAGCTATGCATGAGATCGAGAAAGTGCGTATCAATCATTATTATGCGCGAACGGAATGACTCCGAAGGTACAATTATTTTGTATTCAACAGAATGCTACAGCGCCCTCAGTTTACTACTAACTATGATTAACGCCAGAATCAGTTGTCTTTCTATGATTTGAAACATTAATCTGCTTAAAATTAATAATTATCGCCCGTGTTTTTTGGGCTAGTTTAACGGCAATTTCCGAAAATGTTTAGGAAAGAGAAAACAAGTCCTTTAAAATTACACATTTCTCAAAATACTCATGAGAAGTATCATGGTTTTACAGAAATTTACCAAAGTTTTACCTTTCCTGTCTCTGAAAGAAAAAAAAACCTGCAGTCTTGACATACATAATCCCTTGAAACGCGTGCGGCACCCGCCAAATAAAACGTTTTTGTCAAGCCTGTTGTATCCCAAACAGAATATTTTCTGCCTGAATGACTTTCGATACAAGAGACTGATTTCAAAGCAACCATAAACTGGCGCCCTTACAACAGAGTTTTGGCCCCCAAAAGTCTCCATGAAAAAGGTGTTAATCGGACAATAGACATTACAAAGCGCTGAACATTGACTCTTGAGAACCCTTTTTATTATACCTAGCAATTTAATACTATTCCGGAGTGTTCTTTTGTTGTCCTTTTTTCGACACTAATTCCCCCAGTTCAGTATCTTTTTGTGCCATTGTCTGAGAAAAGTGGGGATGTCGTGTACGCCGCTGGGCAAAACTGATATGGGGCACCAACAGAATATGTTGTATAGTGCGTGGATTTTCCTTTCTCCATTTGGTTTGGTTTAGTTTATTTGGCAATTCCAGCCTAACAACACACAATCAATACTAGAAACAATGTAAATACAAGAAACTTGGGTGAAGAAATAATTACCATGCGGTGACACCATGGGGGAAATTCTCTTTAGACGATCATAGCATACGGATTGAAACGTCGAGTTATACAAAAGCTATATAAAATTGCCCAGCCAGCACACCCAAACGCCATTGATCATGGCGTGGCTTACACTCTTAAAACTGAAGTGTTGAATTAACCTTTTAAGAGTTCGGTGAGTTACAACACTTTATAAAGTTAAACTCAAAGAAAGTGTTGAATTAACACGCGTGGGGTCAAGTTAAGTCTATCTTTATCAATGTTAATTCAACACTTTTAAAAGTTAAATCCGACTTTATAAACAGTTGTCACTGACCGAACTACACTCTTAAAACTAAAGTGTTGAATCAACCTTTTAAGAGTTCAGTGAGTGACAATACTTTATAAAGTTAAATACAACTCAAAGAAAGTGTTGAATTAACACACAGTCAAGTTAAGTCTATCTTTATCAATGTTAATTCAACACTTTTAAAAGTTAAATCCAACTTTATAAAGAGTTGTCACTCACCGAACTCTTTAAAATGTTGAATCAACACTTTAGTTTTAAGAGTGTATTTAAAATGTTGATTTAACAGAGTTTTAAGAGTGTAGGATGGTTGGAGTGGATCGGACTATCCAAGTAGGCCCACGTTGGAAGTACAGGTCGTGAAATTACCGTGGGCGCCGCCTGATGTAACCTCTACTGCGTTCATCGTATTGCTAGTTGCCGACGTGGTGGTGTATAAAACCAATTGCTGGTATATGGTGGGGTTGATTGGCAAACGCTAATTAAGGTCCCTCTGGATGAGTTTCAATCAATCTAGCTTATTTTCAGAGGGGTTGCAAAGTTCACAATGTTATTTAATTGATGTTGTAAAGCATTTGAAATCCAAAGAATGCAAACCTTAAGGGGGCGGGCTTTAATTGATTCCCAAATAGTAGTTTCAGGCAGGAAAGTAGCCCTAAGCCTAGTGCCGGAGCTCACGTAGCACTGGCAATTTTGTTTTAAATTTGTTTTATTTGTTTTATTTTTAAAAATTATTTTGTTAAGACTATCCGCTTGTTATTTTCAATTTCATGAAATTTGTGGTATGGTGCTCGTCCATCGATTCGATGATGACAGTCCACTTAATTCCATCTGCACACGAAGTCATCTGTTAGGGTTTCTGTTGTGTGTTTTGCTGTGGCTAATGAGTCCTATGTTAGCCAGGAAGTGAGCGGCCACACACTTGACACTTAAAGTTAATTGGGCTTTGGGGTTGATCTGGACGTGACTTCCTGATTGCCCTCTTAGATACAGCATTTTTGATACGTGCACGTTCAAAGGAAGCTGTACCATCATGGATAGCTTTCCGCCAGGTTGCCCGGTTTCTTGCTTTGTCCTCCCAAGATATTGGTGAGATGTTGCACTTCTTCAGTGAGGCCATGAGTGAATCCTTGAAGCGTTTGTACTGGCCGCCAACAGATCGTTTACCCTCTTTAAGCTCAGAATAGAACAGCTTTTTTGGCAGCCTCTCATCCTGCATCCTGACTAAGTGACCTGACCATCTTAGTTGAGCTTTGATGATCATAACTACGATACCAGTCATGTTAGCACGCAAGAGAACCTCAGTATCAGGGATTTTGTCCACCCACTGCATGATCTTTCTGAGACAGCTCATATGGAAGTGGTTCAGCTTTCTTATGTGCCTACTGTATGTTGTCCATGTTTCGCAAGCATAAAGAAGCGAGGTAAGGACCACTGCCATGTAGACTTGAAGTTTAGTTTTCACAGTGATTCCCCTCTTGTCCCAGAGCCTCGCACGTAGCCTTCCGAAGGATGAGCTGGCTTTGCTAAGTCGTAGGGCAATTTCTTCATCAAGCTCCACATCATAGGATAATGTGCTCCCAAGGTAAGTAAACTTGTTTACTACCTTCAGTTGGTGTCCGTCAATTGTGATGACAGGTGGGATGTGAGGTTTGCCAGGTGCTGGTTGATACATCACTTCTGTCTTGCCTAAACTGATCGTGAGGCCAAAACGCTCGCATGCTTCAGAGAAATGATCCATAACTAGACGGAAGTGTTTGTGATATTACAAACACATAGGTGTTCGAGTTTTGTCAGGGCAGTGATGATGACGTCAGAATGTTTTTTAAAGAAACTTTGCATTATTATTTTTTTTCATATTAAAGAGTACCCTGTAAAATATGATGTGGTTACCAACGATGATTTGTTTGAAGTCCATTTCAATGATTTGAACTTAATCACATTAGGCCCTACACCAAATTCAAACTTCATTTCAAATGCAATGGTATAATAAAAGAATGATAATGACTCGAATAAAACTTCTCTTCAGACTACACCTAGAAGATCCTCAACAAGGTTACAAGGGAATTTCAAGCCCAACAGATGTTTATTACCCTGAAATTTCAAAAAGATTCTGATTTAAAAAAAAAAACTGGCCACGGAATCTTTATTGTTCACCGGATGGTTTTACATCGATCATTACTCTTCCAAAACAGAAACACCCAAAATCGGAACAGTTCAATGCTAGTTTTTTTAACTGACATGTTTATCACAAAATCGAAACAACATCCTGATAATTCTGTGGTGAAACCCAGGCATGGAATACCCACCTTGTCTCAGTCAATCAGACTAATGAAATCTGCAATGACCCCCCTTTCAAAAAACATCTTGCGCAACAATGCGCAGTTACTTGAGCAAAAACAAAGACATGTACCATAACCAAAAATGTATGAACTTTCAGAAAATCGTTGTTTTGTATAGGTTTTGTTTGTTTGTAATTTGTACTGCTTTTTATGAACTGTTGGGTAAAAAATAGGTGCTAATTTGGACACTAATTTAAACCAACTGTAAAAATGACAAAATCCACCAAATCGGACCGAATTTTGTATCTACTCAGACCTTTCTCTGTACAAAATATCAACAAATGACGCATGTCTATGAGATATTTTTGCTAAAGGAGGGCACAACTCAAAAGTCCCGAAGGTTGTCAAATAAAAGTGGCCGTTTCATTTACCAAGACGTGTTTTCAACTCATTAGTGTACCAATGAAATCTCGTTTATTCTTGAAAAACAGTTCAAATGTGAAAAACAACTGTTCTGCTACATAAGGGTCAATTTTGGTACTGAAATTCTTTGAGAGAAGGCATTTCTTTGGCGAGTTTTTACAAACCGTTTTCGTGTAGTTCCAGCCTGAGATACGAATTGTGATTTTGACGAAACCGTCGTCCTCGCTAATAATGTACGGTTTTGAAAATATTGACTTCCGGTTTGGACAGGAAGTAAGGTCAAATTGGAGTCAACTTTGTGTATATATTTTTCGACAATTAACAATCTATACAATGGTGGAAAGATTGTGAATTTACCCCTTGTGGTTGTTGAGATATGATTTTTTTAATATTAAACTTTGAATTCCGGTTTGGACAGGAAGTAAAGGTCAAATTGGGGTCATGTTTTTGTAAATATTTTTGACAATTAACAATCTGTACAATGGTGCAAAAAATGTTAATTTACCTCTTGTGGTTGTTGAGATACAAGTTTTTTAAATATTAAACTTTGACTTCCGGTTTCGACAGGAAGTAAGGTCAAATTGGGTTACCTTTGTGTAAATATTTTTCGACAATTTAACGATCTGTACAATGGTACAAAAATTGTGAATTTACCTCTTGTTGTTGTTGAGATATGATTTTTAAAAAATATGAAACTTTGACTTCCGGTTTGGACAGGAAGTAAGGTCAAATTGGGGTCACCTTTGTGTAAATATTTTTTGACAATTAACGATCTGTACAATGGTACAAAAATTGTGAATTTAACTCTTGTGGTTGTTGAGATATGATTTTTTTAAATATTAAATTTTGACTTCCGGTTTGGACAGGAAGTAAGGTCAAATTGGGGTCACCTTTGTGTAAATATTTTTTGACAATTAACCGATCTGTACAATGGTACAAAAATTGTGAATTTAACTCTTGTGGTTGTTGAGATGATTTTTTTAAATATTAAATTTTGACTTCCGGTTTGGACAGGAAGTAAGGTCAAATTGGGGTCACCTTTGTGTAAATATTTTTTGACAATTAACCGATCTGTACAATGGTACAAAAATTGTGAATTTAACTCTTGTGGTTGTTGAGATGATTTTTTTAAATATTAAATTTTGACTTCCGGTTTGGACAGGAAGTAAGGTCAAATTGGGGTCACCTTTGTGTAAATATTTTTTGACAATTAACGATCTGTACAATGGTACAAAAATTGTGAATTTACCTCTTGTGGTTGTTGAGATATGATTTTTTTAAATATTAAACTTTGACTTCCGGTTTGGACAAGAAGTAAGGTCAAATTGGGGTCACCTTTGTGTAAATATTTTTCGGTAAAACTTGTAGCTTTGTATGGTGAGGATGATAAGTAAGACTAATTGCGGTGACACCATGTGGAATCTCAATTGAGTAGTAATTACTTCTGAAAAGAACTGGAGGTACAACTCGACGTTTCGATCAGTATGCTCTGATCGTCCTCAGGAGAATGCCGGACTCTGGAAAATGCTGCTGCTTAAGTAGACTTCTGGAGGATCATCCCATGAATGGATGCTGGAGGATTAGTTCGTTGAGGCGCGCAGGCGGGAACTGTTGAGACTAGGATCCTAGGGGTGAGGAGTGTGTGCTCACTGTACTGAATCAGTTGTTAACAAGCACAGGGGGAAGGAGGGTGGTTGACTTAGGATATAGGAGATCCCTCAGTCTGGGTGGGTTATGGACTTTGGATATTAGAAGATCCTTCAGTCTGTAGTATTGGTCGCCAAATGTCACTGATGAAAAAGCCGATGTCCTGTGGCACAGTGTCGTGTTTGACGATCTCGATGGCCTCTCTGATGCGTCTGGGGTGCCATGCGTCGATGGGTGTGATGAGTTGGGCTGCCTGCCAGTCGATTTGGTGGTCCTTGATGAGCGAGTGCTTGACGATGGCGGACTTCTCGAAATCTCCTCTGCGGCCGTGTGCTCGGTGTTCCTTCAATCTGATGGGGAGGTTGCGTCCTGTTTCGCCGATGTACACCTTACCGCACTCACAGGGGATCCGGTAGACTCCCGCTCTGTTGTTTGGGTCCGGCCGGGTTTGTCCTTGTGGGTGTGTAGAAGTCCTTGGAGTTTGCTGGGGGCTGAGTGGAACACATCGATGCCTGCTCGTCGGAGGATGCGTTGTAGTTTGTGAGACGTCGAACCTAGATAGGGGAGACAACAAGCAGAGAGGGTTAGATTACTTACCTTGCTTTCGGGGTTTGGAACCGGCTTCGCTGTGCTGATCTTGCTGGGATTGTAACTGTTGCGTTTGAGGGTAGTTCGGATGTGCTGTAGTTCTTTGGGAAGGCTGTCCTTGTCACAAATGTTGTAGGCGCGTTGTACGAGCGTACGGTTGACCGATGACTTGATGCTTGGGTGATGGAGCGCTGGTTCAGGTACCGATCTGTGTGCGTGGGCTTTCTGTAGACGTTGTGGTGTAGGGAGCTGGGGGGGGGGGGGAGCCGTCTGGGTTTCTGGAAATGCCAACATCAAGGAACGCGATCTTGTCTTCTTCTGTTTCCATGGTGAACTTGATGCTCAGGTGTTGCTGGTTGAGATGTTGTAGAAAATCCTGGAGTGTGTCTCTGCCATGTGGCCAAACCACAAAGGTGTCATCCACGTATCGGAGCCACAGCTTGGGTTGGAGGTCGGCGGTGTTGAGGGAAGAGTTTTCAAACTCTTCCATGAAAATATCAGCAAGGACCGGGGATAAAGGAGATCCCATGGAGGTCCCAGCTGTCTGCTCGTAGAACTTGCCCTGAAACTGAAAACAACTTGATGAGACACATGTTAGTAGCAAATCATGAATTTGGTCAGGGGTAAGTGATGTGCGATCATCAAGGGAAAGATCTTGTACGAGTCTGTCCTTCACCAGGAGGCATGTCTCTGTAGTTGGGACATTGGTGAATAGGGAGACAACATCAAAACTAACCAAGATGTCGCTGGGTTGAAGGGTGAGGCCAGGTGATCTCAACGAACTGACCGGAGTTGGACACATGGTGTTGAGTGAGACCCACCAAGGGTCGGAGGATCTTAGCTAGATGACGGGCTGTGTTGTACGTAGGTGAACCTCTGGAGGCGACGATAGGGCGGAGAGGAACATCAGGTTTGTGAATCTTCGGCTGGCCAAAGAACCTAGGGCAGGATGAGCTGGATGGTCTGAGATGTCGGTAGAGTTGGGTGGAGAGGGCACCGGCACGGTGGAGGGCAAGGAGTTTGCTAGCGACTCTTTTCTCTATGGATGGGATGGGGTTCTTCTTGAGGGGGCGGTACGAATCGGATAATAAAATGTGACTTACCTTGTCGGTGTATTGTGCTTGGTCCATGATGACTGTAGCGTTACCTGCGGTGAGGATGTGGATGGAGCTGTCTTGTCGGATGTCCCGTAAAGCAGAACGCTCTCCCTTGGAGATGTTGGGCTTGGCTGGCTTGGCTTTACGCCCACGACCTTCCGACTCGGAGTCTTGGAGATCTTCTATATCTCGCTCCAACCGCGCTTCAAGTAAACCTACGGGATCTGCTATATCCCTATAAGGCAACCCTCACACCTCCGCTCACAGGACGCGTTCCGGAAACACACCGTCGTCAACCTCAGCCAACGCACCCTCACTCCCTATCGAAACATCAGTACTGTCACTGGGGATGAATTTCGCCCTCACACCCAAATCCATTCCAACGGAAGAAATCATCCAGTCAGTTGAGCCAGCCCTGCGACGACTCAACAAAACAGCAGCTGATGACGTCCTACTACAGATGAGTGATGTTTTGCGTAAAGCCAAGCCAGCCAAGCCCAACCTCTCCAAGGGAGAGCTTTCTGCTTTACGGGGCATCCGACGAGACAGCTCCATCCACATCCTCACCGCAGACAAAGGCAACGCTACAGTCATCATGGACCGAGCACAATACACCGACAAGGTAAGTCACATTTTATGTGACTTATCCAGTGGCAAGACATCCAGATCCAGTGGCAAGACACGTCAAGACGACCGGAGATGACTTCAGCTGCAGTGGATGACCTACAGTACCTATAGCACCTGTACCGATGACCTAAGCATTCCACAAGGCTTTGCTAGAGGAGACCAGTGCTGTTAATCCACCCGGAAAGGATGCGGCTGATTAGCAGTCAAAGGGGTTACCGGTACCCCACCTACTACACACTACACCCCGATGTGGTATAACGGACCAAGAAATCAGTCACAATGGATGAAAACTAAATTGTATCGGCTGAAAAATAGCTCTGAGATTTTCACAGAGAGCTATGGTGACATAATGGTCGAACTAACTTCAATGAAACACTGATGGCGCACGGGACCTTGGCGTTTATATGGAATATAATTATAGTGCAACGCGCGAACAGTACCGTAGTTTGTAATGAGGTTCATCAGTTCGGCACGGTCATGGCAAGACAATTCGCTTTCGGTAAGAGCTGTATACACGGTAAAGTATTATCTTCATTTATTAATTACTAATATTAATTATTATTGTCCCGTTTCAGCATTTCACCCGAGCCCGACACATCACAAAGAATGCATAGTTTACTTGCAGTGGGCTAGCCTTTATAATTTGAGACGCCGCGGCGGTCAAATCTATTATGGCCTGTGGCCAGTTGGGTAGCCCGACTTCGGCCCACTTTGCAGTCCATAGCCATAGCGCCCATGTGGGTCACCGGCGAATGTTGGAAAGACAAGAAACATAAGATGTCGAATAAACCATAAAAAAGGGAATGTATATCATTGGTAAATATCTGATTCGAGTTATTACTCCGGAAACTTTGATGTAAAGTTAGGTAGGATTTGAAGCTTTACATGGCGGAAGTGCACAGTAGGTGATGTAATAGTCAATCTGGTTCTAAGAAGACTGAGCCGTTGGTCAGTGAGAGAGTAGACGTACGTTTCGCATCGTCTTCAGCCGGTGAGGTTGGTTTTAAAAGTATCACTTATCCTGAGCAAATATAAGTAAATTGGCATGAAGATCGAGCTTGCATTTCATGGAACATTAGGGAAACGAGCCCAGTCTAATGTCACACTGGATGTTATTAGCACCTTTACTGCTATCAGTTGCAAAAACAGATGATCTTCTGCTAGATAAACCTGGTATCATTTTCACTGGCTAACATTATTGGCTGACCACAGAAGAGTCCAGTTCATAATTATGTCAGTCATTGTGTGCAGTAAACCATGGAGCAATGCAAACAGTCCTTGAAGGTGTGAGTCAACCCCAACCCCCGTCCACACTAGCACCCACCTGCTGTACCTGTACATGTACATGTACAGAACGGATGGTGTAAATTGTATGCAATCCTTTTGGAAGTATGACCATGTCTGGTCCTTGCTCTATGGTGTACGCAGTTGGAGCCGGAAGTGCAGTGTAAACGAATGAGGGTTCACATGAGCACGTTCCTTCACATATCATGCAGGCCATTCGCCTTATTCACAAGTTAACTGACAAATTACTGGAAAATGACTGTAATTCTCACAGCCACACTATGGCTTATGTTTCATGCACCAATTGTCCGATAGTTCCACAGCGAAGGAATAAAGAAACGGATCATATATTTCATTAGCATTTGAAAGCGAGGTACAAAAAATAGTCTGGTTTCTCTGAATGAGCGTCCACTCAAACAAAAGCTCTTGTATTCAGGGATTAACTGACATAAGATGGCCGAACATGATTACTAGTATGCACTCACAAAGTTTAACAGGCCTGTAATGATTCTCATTATGATTGTACAATGAATAGTTTTAAAGTTGAGAGGGAGCTGAAAGTGGCAGGTGGTAAACAATATGAGGTGTTTCTTTTATATATAGTAAACTAGTTCAGGGCACTTTATTTTTGTAAGTTATTTTAATGGAGAGAATTTCTTCTGAAGGAATTATGCCCCAGAAAATAGAAACTGCGTTATTTTATTTTGAAGAAAAGGGATGGGAAAATGGGGTTGGAAGGGTCCAGTCATAAGCTTGCACAACCACATTCTGGCTATATTTAAAGGTGCGGAAATCGGCCAGGATCAACTGGAAGGCGGGCTAGTTTATGCTATCACAATGATGCTATTAAAGACCCTGCGGTAAGCGATGGTACAGAACAAAGACGTGAACCCACAGTTTTAAGTTCATAAACGTTCCCTCATTATCTTCGTAAAACAGTAGGCCTAAATGAACCTTCAAAATGTTTACACACAAAATAGAAAATATATATATTTTTAATTTCTTATTGTGTAGGCCTATGTGTGTCAGGGGATGATTTTCTCTGTTGGGTGGGGCAGGAGGCCTAATGGGTGACAGGTTAGGGGTCAGATAAGATAAATTGGAATTTGGCATCATCCTTTGAAATTTACGTATTTGTTGCATACATTATTTTTTTACAGTGTGTAATAATAAAGAAAACCCTTGACCAAGTTAAGAACACTTTATAATTCTCATGACCCCACGCCGTTGTACATTGTACATTGCTCTCGCCTGATTCCATTTCCCAATAATCACGATGGATTTAGCAAAATGTTTTTCCCCATATTTCGGCCTGCAGCCAATATAATATATTGCTAGAATAACATTAATAAAACAATAAAATGTCGCTATATAATGTCCCCAAACCAATTCACCATAGGCGTAATCAAATGCATTAAACACAACTCTTTTGAAAAAGCCATAAAAATAAATATTTACGACATGTGTTAGTCTGACAGCTACGGCGATATATTACTAAAAACATTAATGAGCAGCATTTTAACAAAGGATAATGTCGACAACCTGACATATGTCAGCCCTAATCTTTTATTTGGAGGGAATTTGCATATTCATCTCCCATCCTCACTCCCAAATAAATTCGTCTAGACTGTATTTTCAACAACAAAACCTAAATATTGATTTGGCTTCGTCTACAGGAACGTATGGGAGAGATATTACTATCACATCTGCCACTAGGAATTGTTTCCATGAACTCCATAAAAATCAAGCTTTATACGCTGAAATACACACAGAAAAAAATACACAAGTTGTGTAAAATTGTACTATTTTGCAATGTTGTATACGAACCTCCTAATTGTTTGGTAAAGTTTTACAAAATGCGTGTTGGGTAAAGTTTTTCATAAACATTTTGTAAACTTTTACTTCAAAAATCAGTAAAAAGATTTACCTCTTAAATAGGTAAACATAAATTAAGTAAATTGTTACTGAATGTATTGGTAAAAAATACTTACTTTTTGTGTAGAATACTAGACTCTTTTTACTATTTGACCTTGTAAACTTTTACTACATTGTTTGGTCTGCATAATTCATTAAAAATAATGTAAATTAAACAAGGCACCCCACTATACTTTACAGTTTCAAAAACGTTTCTTTTATTTATCAACAATAAAATGAAAACATCTCTTCAAATCCCCACTTCACGAGGTTCTCTCTCATTTACTCTATGTTGTGAGGCGATTGTCGACTTGACAGGCACACACTGCGTTTGCACACACGTCGCGCACACACAATGCATGATCACATGGTGGGCTTTACACAATTAAAAGTGAATTTTTACACAACGCACGGCAATGCTTAGGTTCCTTGTGGTAAAAGTTACACGGGCAAGGTAAAGACTTGAATTAGTTACATAAATTATGTAAATAAAATTTAATATCGTTTCGGTTTGCGGTAACACCATGTGTTTATCTCAACTAACGTGAAGCTGAGGTACAGGTTCTGAAAAGAACCGGAGCACAGACTTACCCAAAGCACTATACAGGCACCTCCGTCCGTCCAGCTCGAAATGCCCAAGATTCTTTGGCCTACCAAAGATTCATAAACCAGACAGACCGCTCCGACCGATTGTCTCATCCCGAGGTTCCCCCACGTATACCCTCGCCCAACACTTGACAAGGCTCTTACACCCACTCGTGGGTAAGACGCCCCACCATGTACCCAATTCAGCAGGGTTTATCAACATCATAAAGGGAACCATATTGCAGCCTTCCGACACGCTAGTGAGTTTTGACGTCAAGTCATTATTCACCAATGTACCGACAGACGAGGCTATCCTCGTAACCAAGTCGATACTCGAACAGGATAGCACGCTCCCGGAACGAACCAGCCTAACGCCAGATCAAATCGTAGATCTACTTTCGTTATGTGTGAAATCCACATACTTCCAATGGAGAGAGACTTACTATCAACAGTCTTTGGGCACTCCAATGGGATCCCCGATATCCCCGGTCCTAGCAAACATCTTCATGGAAGATTTCGAACAGAAAGCCCTCGAGACGGCACGATACAAACCCAAACTATGGCTTCGATACGTAGATGATACTTTCATCATTTGGCAGCACGGTTCCGACAAACTGAGTGACTTCCTCGGTCACCTCAACCAGCAACATCCGAGCATTCAATTCACCATGGAAACTGAGACATCCGACTCGTTGCCTTTCCTTGATGTACTCATTTCCAAACGGGTTGATGGCTCACTTGGGCATTCGGTTTACAGAAAACCCACACACACAGACCGCTACCTAAATGCCCGGTCGTTCCACCCACCATCCGTGAAATCCTCCGTGAATCGCACCCTACTTCGAAGGGCACACACTATCAGTGATAAAGAGCACTTGCCATCCGAGTTGAAACATCTTAACGCCGTGTTAAGAGACAATGGGTACAGACCTGATAAGCTTAAGTTTCTCCCGAATAGGAACGCTCCACGATCCTCTGACGCAACCGAAAAACCCATTGCCGTGCTACCGTACATCGGCCACACTTCACACAAGATTCAGCGTATCCTGAGGGAAGCTGACATTAAGGTCTACTACCGGACTCGAAACAAGCTGGAAACGAAGTTACACACCCACAAGGACAGACATGATCCCAGCCGTCAAGCTGGGGTTTACCGAATTCCTTGCACTTGTGGGAAAGTGTACATTGGCGAGACCGGCAGAGACCTTACGACCAGGCTCAAGGAACACAAGGCACACGGCCGCAGAGGGGAATGTGACAAATCTGCGATCATCAAACACTCCACCGATTTGGACCATATCATTGACTGGCAGAATGCAAAGATCATAGCCCCGGAAAAGCACTGGTACACCCGTCGTATCAGAGAGGCTATTGAGATTCATAAACATGACACTGTCCCCCAGGACATCGGCTATTTCATCAGCAACATTTGGCATTCAATCCTACCATCCACCAACACCCACACCCCACTGTCAACTGATACGACTCAGCGAGCAGGCAACTCACACACAGCAGGAAACACACACAACAAGAACAATGCCACGGTGGCAACCAATCACAACACATCACACAACAGTAGCACCAATCGGAACACTTCCCATTCTACACATAATCCCAGCAAATACTACTTAAGGAGTTGCATCGGCAAACCTCATCATTCTCCTGAAGAAGATTAGAGCAGGCTAATCGAAACGTTGAGAATAACCCGTGAAGTCCCCATGGTTCTCCCTGAACCATATTTCTCACTTAGCGACAGTAGAGAAAAAACGAGTTGCCCGAAATTGGTTCTCCCTTGAACCTTTCTCACTTAACGAAGGTTGAGATACGAGTTGTACGATACGGTTCTTTTCAGAACCTGTACCTCAGCTTCACGTTAGTTGAGATAAACACATGGTGTTACCGCAAACCGAAACGATATCGATATTCCACCATGCAAAGCCTCAAAACTTATAAAATTTAATACATTTAAATTACGTAATTTTTAACTTACACAGCAATTGTGTTCTTTATTTTCCCGAAATTTTACCTAAATTGTGTAATATTTTACAAAACATGTTTTACCCAGCTCACAAATACCTACACAGAGTCTCCTGAATGCAAAATTTTCAAAAATGTTCATTCCATTTCTCTAGAATTGACATCAAACACCATGAAAATTAAGAGACCAGTGTTTGTTTGGGACAATGTAATAAGTCTGGTACCCATCACTATCGTGCTTTTATTCCCACAATGTTGTACGCTGAAGCTTGGGTACATGATTCACTGTAATCAATTTCTGGAAGACACACTTTGTTTTCATGCGGCCGCCGCGCCTGTAAGCGATTCCAGTCACATTACTACAAACCAGAGAAAAAATTACACAAGCTGTGTAAAATCTTACCCTGTTTTAGATGTTCCCGGTGAACCTCCTAATAATTAAGTAAAACTTGACCAAACAGGCGTTGGGTAAAATGTTACCTAACAGTTGTATAACGTTTTACTGCGATATTAGGTAATTTTATTTACCTAACTTGTAGGTAAATGTTGGTTAGGTAAAATTTTACATACTTGTGAGGTATAAGACTAAATGGTTTACCTCTATTGTATAAAGTATTACTTTTAATGGGTATTTTGTTTTTCTTACATTATTGTTTGATAATATGTCTATGGGAGTTCTGTTTTGTACCTGGCCCAGTTACAAATGTAAGGATTCCTGGTTGAGGTATTTGAAGGTTAAACAAAAGTTTTTAAATAATTGTATTGGTGTTCTCCTTATATAGTTCAGGTTAAGCCTTAGTTGTTCCGAGAGAAAGGCGAAACTATGTATCCGATTGACAGCGCATAATGGTCACGACACATGCATGCACATACTTGCACAATGACTTGTATGAAGCAGTCGTTGCTGGGCGCATAATGCATAACGTATTGTGACGGAACAGGGGCAAGTCTAGTCCAGCCTAGTGGACTGTTGCGAGTTTACTGTTGCGTCTTTGGCCAACGACGCTATGCGCCGGTCTGCGTCGCGTGGGGTCTGCGCCGGGCAGCTAAGCAGCGCGCAGCATGCAGCACTGGCGGGGTCGGAGGGCAGTCGGAGATTAGAGTTCAATAGGGGAACCGTGCTATTTTGATGCGTTTATCGCTGTGATTTGTCGCTTGACTGGCTGGGCCGTGTGTTGGATTGTGTGCGTTCAGTGTGTAGGCTGGAACTGCGGAACTCCCTGAGTCGCCGACAGCTAGCTGCGGGTAGAGCTAGGTAATATAACTTTGTTTGGGGTAGGATTGTTTTCGAAACGTGAGTGAGCGTGCGTTTTGGACCTAGTATTATTGGGAAGGCTGAGAAGCATAGGAGGGTTGAGGATTACATGCTGTTTGTAGTAGGCCTACACCTCTGGTGGGATTGACGGCTGGATTGTATTCCTATTACCTTTGTGCTTGCTAACCCGGTGAGGTTCATTGGTTGTAGCGCTCTGGGTTCCTGTGAGGGTTATGGTAATCCTCAGGTGTAATCAACCCCGTTAGATAATCTGTTACCGATATTTCACTTGATCTGTATTGTGGTTAATATTATAACCTGTTGTGAGGTATACCTGTTGCAGGGCTAAGCTGGCAGTGAGCTAGCCTAGTTGAGGTATACTGGTTTTAAGATTCGTGGTGAGGTTTACCACGAGGTTATTCTCACTGAGGTATATTGTGAGGATTGTGCATATAAAGTTATTGAATTGTATTTAAAGAAAGCAACGAGGTGAGGTATAGCCTTACCTTTGCCATTGTAATTTAATACAAGACTTTATAAAAGAATCATTGATCAGAATAAACCATTTAATTACTGTCTTTGGTAACACTGTATCCGTGTGAGGTTTATTGAGGTTACTGGTAATTGCTCTAATTCCATTGAGGTATAATCATTCCCTAGGCGGTGGTACGTTTCCACCAAAACGAACTGCCCCTTGGTTTAGTCCGCCGTTCGTTAATTACCCCCCCTTGTGTTCGGGTAGCCGCTCACCCGTGCGCAAGGTTAATAAATATTTTTGTTGGATAATAGGCGCTGGTCGGTGTCCCTGGTTCAAAAGATCAGTCTCTTGTGTTTCCCCCAGCGTCGAATATAAAAACGCCACAAATGGTGTCAGAAGTGGGATGCTTAGGTTTGATTTTCCTTTGATCGTTTAGAGCAATTTTACCTTGTAATTAAAGCAGTATTTTAAGGTTAAGATTCTGTGGTAAACCTCAAGGACGTTTATTGGTTTTGTGCTTAGTGCATTGCTTTGAGGTTGGATCCTGTGATAAAGAATTTGTTTTAATTCTTGTTCATCTTGAGGGTTGCTGGTGCACCTCATTGAGGTTCACTTAGACGTGTAATTTAACAAGGTCACGCTGTGGTATGCTGACCTGGGTAATTATTGCATTCCTTGTTTTATTGTTGGCTGTAGCTGTAATTGGTGTGTGGATTCTGTTGAGGAATTGATCGGAGTTGCACTCCTTGCGTTTTGCCGCAAGGGAGCAAATTTCGATTCTTTTGGGAATTCGCAGAGTGGTAGATAGAACGCACTTTGTAGTAATTTCGGAAGGCTTGGGACCGAGGGTTCCACAGCCTGATCTTACTTGCGAAACACCACTATCACCAAGTGGCCAGTGGCCAAGTTTACAGAGTCTTGTATGCTCTTGAGGTTTTTAGTGAAGAAGAGACCTCGGCATGAGTGGAAAGAGGGAACCAAATAGTGTCGCCTCTAAGAGTGAGGATGAACAGGGTTCTTTCCATGAGGAACTGTGTCGCTCCAGAATGGAGGTGCAGTGGTTAAAGTGGGAGAAAGAGCGTCTTGCCGCCGAACTGGAGGCCACGAGGCGAAAGATTCAGCCAAAGGGCACAGATGAGGTTTACCTTAAAAGTAGGGATAATCCTCAGTGTGAGGCTGACTCAGAAGTTTTTTTTAAGTTGCCAGAGGATACCTCTGGGTATGCCTCATTGAAGGCACGACAGGTTTCGAGTGTTGGTATGTCACCTGAATGGTTCAAAAGGGGGAAAGGCGCATGGGGAGTACACCTCATGAGAGGTCCATCCCTGTGCGTAGTTCCTATACAAACCCTTTTCTGAACACTGAGGTTGACCCGGCAAGTGAACGAGGTTTACACAGTGAGGTTTTGAGCTTCTTGACTCATCCTACTGTAGAGAAAGGGTGCCGAGAGGACAGCGAGGTGGGTAAACCTCATGCTGGTCCTTGGCCACTTAAAAGAGAGACAAGGTTGGTCGGTGACGAGGTTTCCAATAAACCTCATGAAGAAAGGCCTCACCGCCCTACGATCACCCCAGACCGTTACAAGGGTAAGGTTCTGTGGACCGATTATCACAGACATTTTGAGGCCTGTAAAAAGGTTAATCAATGGAGCGAGGAGCAAGCAGCCGAATTTTTGGCCGCAAGCCTCCAGGGCGATGCGCTCCGGATCCTTGGTGATGGATCAAAGAAGAAGTCCACTTATAGTGAACTAGTGAAGTTGTTGGAACGGAGATTCGGCCCTAGCTACCAGGCCGAAAATTATTTGGTTGAGCTACGACACCGTAGACAAGGTGCGAAAGAAACTCTTCAAGAGTTAGGTCAGGCAGTCCGAGACTTGACCGTAAAGGCCTATCCAGAACTTTCCGAAGAGGCACGAGAGCGCCTTGGGAAGAACCATTTCATTGATGCGGTTGACAGCCAGGCTGTCAGAGAGGGCATATATCGCGCTCGCCCGAAGACTTTGGACGAAGCGATACAGGCTGCCCTAGACACTGAAAGTGTAGAGAAAATCGAAAGCGAAAGGAGGGCCGAGAAGAGGCCTGCAAAGTTCGCGAGGGCCGTGGATTCTTGCACAGAGCAGCGTCTCCAGAAGCTGGAGGGCGATGCTGGAGAGCAAATTCGAAAATTGGACATGGTAGTAGAGTTACTATCGGTACTGTCCAAAAAGAGCCCTGAGTGGAGAAGTAACTGGGGTACAAAGCCCGAGGCGGGGAAACCTCGTGGCGTGAGGTGTTTCAATTGTGGAGAGGTTGGCCATTTCCTACGGGAATGTACTCAACCTAGGAAAAATTGGCGTCAGGGAAACGCCGACCGGGGGACCAACGGGCAGGCTGGATGGTCCCAAGGGTCCAAACGTAGACGAACTCCAGAAGAAGACGGAGCCAACAAGAGGCGAGGAACAGAGAATGGGGAGCCAATAGTTGCTCAGCCTATTTCTGCTCTCCAGCCTAGATTTGGCCTGTTTGTTGACGGGGTTGTACGAGGTTCAAAATGTCGGTTCTTGGTTGATTCTGGGTCGACGGAAACACTTATTAGCCGTTCGGTCTATCAGGAAATTGCCAAGGAACGGAGACCCGTGTTAGAACCGGATGTGACCAACATTCAACAGGTTGATGGCAGTCCATTGTCTGTGATGGGCGTTGCCTGGGTTGATGTGCAGGTCGGTAAAACAACCTACCCGGTCAAAGCAATTTTTGCAGATATGAAGTGTGCTGGCATACTAGGCATGAATTTCTTGTTGCCGACTTGTGGGAACTTGATTTCCGAAGCCTAGAGTTGAGGTTGAATGGGGAACGAATAAAGTGCACCAATTCTGCAGGAGAACCGTTCATTGGTAGGGTGCTGGTCGGTGTCCCTGGTTCAAAAGATCAGTCTCTTGGGTTTCCCCCAGCGTCGAATATAAAAACGCCACAGTATGGTACATGACTGTGTCTGAACGAGTATACGCTGATATTTCATCCCACAAACGATTCAGGCTTGTTTACTCAACAATTGTTTACCTTCAACCGCCTCAATCACAGTGGCGTAAATATAGGGGGGGACGGGGGAACGTGCCCCCAGCCAAGGTCCGTGCCCCCCAGGTGCCCCCAATTCAGAATTTTGAAAAAATAGGTCCCTATTTGAGAATGCAGGATTCAAGTATTGACATGCCCCTAGAAAAAGTGGTGCACCCCTAGTTCCCCCCTGAAAATTGGACCGTAGTTACGCCACTGCTCAATCAGTAAAATTTTGACGATACTCCCACTGCTGTGACATTATTCACCTTCGTGTTCTCCATCTTGAATTTGACGTTGAATGAGACACAGCGCCTCGTGGGGGACTTGACATTAAATCATGTCTTTTATACACTTTCATAGTAAAATTCTACTAAACAAATGTAAAATATTTTTTTATAACATAAGTAAAACTTAATACACACTTTTACGTTGTCACGCACAACCGTAATCGCACCTGCGCGTAACTCTTGTATACACGGCCGGAAGTTGACCACTCAGTGACCCGATCAATTACAAAGGTATGAAAAGAGAAGTTTAACTTGTGGATGTACCCCCAAGCTGGGAGGACTGCAAGGATATCACACCTCGAACCCTCGAATCGGGGGTTGGCGACCGTGACATTAGACTGGGCTCGTTTCCCTAATGAAATACGAACAAGCATGATAGATTTACACAAAGTTGCCAAAGAAAGCAAGCATACCCAAAGAAGCAGTTTTTGCCAACTTTAAATCCTGTCAAACTGTAATTTACACTTAACATAATATTGTCAACTGTGCTTAAAATATTAATAAACTGTAATGTAGGTAAAACTTGTAGCTTTGCATGGTGAGGATGATAAGTAAGGACAATCAGAGCATACTGATCGAAACGTCGAGTTGTACCCCCAGTTCTTTTCAGAACTAATTACTACTCAATTGAGATTCCACATGGTGTCACCGCAATTAGTCTTACTTAAACTGTAATGTACTATTGTAGTCAATATGGATTAAGTTGTTGCCAACATGGAAATAAATGTGTGACATTGTATTGCCACGACGACACAATGTAATAAGCCGTTTAGGGCGATGAAAGGGAAAATACTTCCCCTCCCCCATTGATCAATTAACGGATATATGCAAAAACTTGATTATTAATATAATTTACAATCAATCATAATTTAATTTACAAATGCATTCCCTTTAAGTACATTACAGACTTATTTCCAATGGTATATGGATCCTTGTTTTAAAAAAAATGAGTCGAAGACATTAGGACAATACAAAGGCACAAGAGACAATCAGATAAAATAAGCATCAAAAACATAAATGCTAGACGGCTTATAGCTAGGGCAAGACTGAAGAGAAAACACTGAATGTTTATGTCGAATTTACAAGAAGTTGCTGTCCAGTTAAACAACATACATGCTATTTTCTCAAATACCTATTTCACATGTTAGTTTTATGGTATATTCTTGAAAACGAGAGGGTTGAAATGACCAAATTAACGAACATTACCAAATTACCAATGTTGTACATTCCCTCTAAAAAATAACATGATACATAGAACAGCCGCTGTATGCATCTTGCGTCACATTCAAATCTTTAAGAAATAGGTCCGTGTTCCTGACTTCTTGTTTGCGCGCTACCGTTTATGTTGGGCTGATTGAGGGTACCATACCAGATGTATGTCGTGTGAATGTACTTAATATACACGTACACAATTCCAACCGGATGCTGTCTAGTAAATCCTTGGCACACGTCCGTACACGCGGAGCGGTCGACAGAAATCATCGCGATCAGTACAGGATTCGTTGACCTTGCTGACCTGTGGGACGCTGAACATTCATGATGGAATGATAATGTCCCGTTGAGGAGGCAGACGCTGTGTTCACTATGTTCAGGCTCTTCTTGATCCTCTTCTCTTGTTAGTTTTTTGGGAAACACCGCCCTGAAGACATTCAGTTAATATTACTAGGCCTATTACTAGTATTAGACAAGTAGTAGTATGTCAGATGGGGGTTCCAGACCACCTACCCAAAAGAGGGCGTGGTCGACGACAAAAGAGGGCGTGGTCGACGACAAAAGAGGGAGGTGGTCCGGGTTAATAAGAACTCGTAAAAAGAGATTAAGAAGCCGATGTAGCGTCGCGCCGTCGCGAAGCGTGACGTCATCAAAAATTAATGACGTCTTCAAAAACCGCCGGTAACCGGCGGTTTTGAGTGTATTTAAAAAATCTTACAAAAAACTGAGATAAAAAATTGAAAAAAAGAAAAATTATTATCTAGTACTATAATAAATGGAGAGAAAAGAAAAAGTAGTTCCTTGCGAATGGTTATTAGTTGGCAAAACGGACAAGTGTTGTATACTTAGCTCACCTAATACGGTATATTGTGGCTTACATAAATGGAAACTTAAATGTGGAAAGAGTATACCAACAGAGTGTAGAAGATGTAAAAAAAGGTACGAAATGCGCAAAGATATTAAACGTACAAAGTTTTAAACAATCAAAAGGAAAAGCTATTCGCTCGTTTAATAGCGTGATGAAAGAGTTGTTGGAGACAACAATACGTTTATAAATTAAAATTTGAATTACAGAGTTTACATCGTTGGGGCATACGGTGGAGGTCTACACGTTGTTTTTACCCGCTCCGCTACTTGCGAAGCGGGTTTTTGGTTATAATACGATTTTTGTACGGTATAGTTTACTTTAAATTCATAAGTTTTTCTATAAGAATTTTTTTTTCTGCATTTACATCGACGGGTTTAACCTCTGTTTTAACTGGTATGGATGTGTCTTCGTTAGAGTTGTTACGGATTTGTTCTTTCATTTTAGAATATTTGTCTCGTTCTTCGCAAACGAGTATAAATTCATTTAGAGTAATAGCACCGTCTTCTATGGCTTTTGAAACGTGGTTTTCAATCGTGTTTAGTTTAGATAAAGCTAGAATTTTTATTTCGTCGTGTTTTTTAGCTTTTTTAGATAATTTATGTTTTGCGTATCTGAGAGCAAACGCAGCACCACCCAACCCCAAAGCTAAACCTTCTAAAACGAATCCTACGGGTGATGACACGACGGTGGCGATACTAGCGATTCCGATGGCTCCCGCACCCATACACCCCAATTCAGCTAGAGTTTCTACGATACTACAAGCGTTGATAATTTTATTATATTTTTTATAGACTGATTCGCGTTGGTTTATTTCAATTCGTAATTCTTTTTGAATATCGTCGATTTTTTGCAATCGAAATGTTTTAACATCATCCGTCAAAGACGGTAAATTCGGATAAAGTACATTCGTTGATTCTATAGGCACGCTCATTGTTTTTTATTAATAAAAAAAGATTAAAATTTTTTAATTTAACGGCCAAGTAATAATTTTGATCTCGTAACAGATTCCAGTTTCTAAAGAGCCTAAAAAAACAAAATGAATATAAAAAATTCTGTTGTAGTTGTTGTGGTTTATTTTTAAGCAAATGCTGCATTCTATATACTTGGGTTCATTATCATTAAGCCAAAATCTGTCACTATTATCGGGTAAAAAAAGGCTAGGTTCGCCGCCCAATAAAATTTCACGTTTTTCAACCCGTTGAAAAACGTTTTCGCCATGAATTATTTTTACAAAAGTTGTGCAATCCGTTATTGGTACAAAGGCATCAAAACTTGGCCCATATCGGCCTCCCCAAGCAAACCAAATTTTATTATCTAAATTATAGAATGTTTTGCTTTGTAAAGCATTATCGATATGTCCACTTTTTTCAAGAGTGTAAGCGTTGTTTTGTGAGGCAGACGAAACTCGCTCACTTTTTCGACTAGGCCCATAAATACTCGCCATATTTATTATAGTATAATTATTTTTAATTTAACGGTAAAGTTTTAATTTTTATATTAAAACAGATTTTAGAATTTAACGCACCGAAAAATGTGGCTTCTACAAAAACTTTTTGAATGTCTCTCATTTTAAAACACATTTCGTATTTGAGATGTTGCGTTTCATTATCGATAAAATGAAATTTCTCATTTCGTTCTGAAGAAGGAATATAATAAATGTTGGCCGCATAATCACGCGTTGCTGAATGCGTAACAAAACTATCGGTTTTTATAAATTGCGTAAAAATACTGCAGTACGTGGGTGAAATGTTAAACATGAAAAAGGGTTGTTTAAACGTAGCGTGCCATCCTAATATAACGTTATATTTTTCAACTAAAATTATCCTTTGTAAAATTTCATCTCTATTGAGATACCCATGATGTTCGTAAATTTCACTAGACGACGAAACATCTTTACCCACGCTACTAGATAAAACTCGCTCACTCGTTATACGACTAGGTCCGTAAATACTCGCCATTTATTTATATAATTTCTATATTTAAAATAATTGGAAAACCGTGATTATGTATATCTCTACCCTTTGAATCTTTAATTTGAAAAATTAATTCGTTAAAAGTACCAATCTTTAATTTTTTAAGTAATGGATTTTTATATTCCATATACATACTTTCTCCAAATGATTTACCCTGCAAAGGTAAAACGTTTACGATGGTAGAAGGTTTGCCGTTGAAATAATTATCACTCGTAGAAATTTGATCGCAATGAATGTATAAAATTTTAAAAGGTTGTATATCAATCTTTTTACTATATTCTCCCGCAGTTAGAAATTCGTTGTGAAGCCCGAGTAAATTAGCTAACCCAGCCGTAAATTTAATAGATTTTGTATCATCGTCTAACTTTAGCGTGTAAGCACCCACCATATAATTGATCGTAAACGTTATCCAAGACTCGTTTTTTGATATAACATCTATAATTTCATAAATATTGTAAAGCCCCGGTTCGACAAATTTTATAACATCATCCAACGCCGATGTACGATAAATTATTCTTTCTTTTTTACGTATGTTGTAATATCCTACCCAAATGTTTACGCTTTTTAATAACATGTATAAATCACCCACACGATTATCAATAGCGTAATCTAATTTAACTCGTCCACCATTTTTTTCAATTTCAATTTCAACGGTATGAAACATTTTATTATTTAGAATTTATAATAATAATAAATAATAATAAAATGACGTTTCCATTAACATTCGAGAGTAATTTATCGAAACGATATCCAACATCTGGAAATTTTAACGCGCCACTAAATTTTAGCGCTAATGATTTAACGAGTTTAAATATTTACGTTAACGAAAACGAGTTTTTTAACGTACAACTGAGTAATCCATTTCAAAATTATAAGTTACCGCGCGTTTATAATTATTTAAATGTACGTCGATGGAGATTTGTTTCTAAACCGTTTTTTCAAAATCAAATAAATTTTGCAACGTGGTGTAGTACGACGGGTTGCGGCGTGAGTTGGAAACATTTATATTATTCAGATCCGATGATTCGTAGTTTTTTTAGGTTTCACGTTTATTATCAAATTAGACGAATATTAAAAGAAGCGAGTATTCCCGAACCTTTAAATCCAATTTGGAGTGCGTTTGAAAATAATATAGACATCAACGCGTATAATGTTCTATGTAGAGAATTTCACGCATCACCGGATACACAATGGCGACAACGAGTAGATTTAAACTCTGAGGGTTTAGGTACGGCTTACGAATATATAAAAAGCGGCGCGTATGCGGCCGTACCGGGTAAAAATTTTATCGATACTCGTTTTATTAACGGCGAATATAATCCAAAAATAAACATTATGAAATTTAAGCAAGATCTCGAAGATTCTCCACCTCAAAAGTTTAAACCTTTTAAAGATTACATTACGATCGATTATATAGAACAATCTTTAGAAGCTAAACGAGGTTGGAGCAAGTACATACTCGATTCTAAATTAGCTCGAGGTTTTACGGATATCGGTACGGAACGAATAAACGATTCTATAAGAACGTGCGTTTACGCGATTTTAGGAGCTCAAGCTCAAGCTAAAAGTGGAATTCTAACGGGTGGCACTGGTTTAGACGCGCAGCGTGAATTTATAAATATAGTAAATGCTGAGATTGATTCTCCGGTTGATTTACAATCTTCTATTCAACGATATCAAGATGTTTTACAATACGCTCGTTCTCAATTAAACTTTTGTCTCGGAGAAAATTTATACATGATGCCCAGCGATATGAATTTACGAATAGGTACGTACGCCGGATACAACAATAATATATTAATAGCAACTAGTAATTTATCTTTAGGTTCAAATTTAGATACAAATTCAACACCCGTTCCTCTTCCTATTTTACCGCTAGAAGAACAAACACAACTACCACAGATCGCTAAACACGTACAAGAATTAAATGATCACGCGCAAGACTCTTTAGAAACTACGATAAAAGAAGACTCACTCGACGATCACTTAGAAGAAAAAAATTCTTTAATACTTGGTTTTGCGATTTTAGCCGGTGTAGGTGTTATGATTTACGAATTGTTATTTTAACATTTTCTGCGTATAAGCTAAAACTAATACTCCAACTCCACTTAACGCTAGCCATAAATGTTCCGCCGCCCACGTAACGACGTTTGAAGCTGTTTTAAATAACCAACTTACTATACTACCTATAATAGCCGGTAAAGCGGCTAAAGCTTTTGCTCCTAGTTTAGATAATACATTCGCTAGATTTTTTAATGTTTTTTGTATCCACTCTTTTACACCACCACTCGGTTCTGGCGGTTTTGGAGATGGTGGTGCGGGTTTGGGCGGTATAGGTTTTGGTAAAACTGGTGTGGTCGGTATAGGTTTTGGTAAAACTGCACTAGCGGCATTACCGATCGATTCGACGATAAAAGCGATAGTCATACTAAAAGCCGTTAATATACTAACTATCGTTATACCCTGTTCTCTAAATAAAGTTTTAATTTTATCTCCCAACGTTACGTCTCTTGTTAACATTTTTTGAAACGTTTCTTTAATTCTATTGATTTGACTACGAAGAACGTAATCATGCGCATCAATTTGTTCAATTAAACCTTCTTTATCATCGTTTAGTTTTTGCAATTCTAATTGATATTTTTCATCAACAACATACCCTCTTTCTTCCGCATCGCTAATTAATTCTTTCGTATCATCGATTCTTTGGTTAACTACTTTTAATTTAGTTAAAAGATTTAATTGTTCGCCTCGATTCGTAGTCATGATTTTATTGAGCGATTCTATTTCTCGCCATTCTATATTTAATTCCGTTTGGACATCTTGTTCTCTCGAAAGAGTTATAATCGCCATTTCGATATATTCTTGTACTTGTACAGATTTTTCTACCCGTTGCATCGGTATAGATGGCAACCTTCTACCACTACCCGTTTGAGCGGTTGGCTCTTCTATTGGTTTTTCCGCTTCTTCTATAACATTTATTATAGCTTTTTCTGTTTCTCCAAATGGTAATAAATCATTTATAGTTAAACCGCTTATACCACTTACTTTTAAAAAGGTACCTTCTTTTCCTCTTCCTAGATTCCTCTTCCTAGATCTTCCTAGTATTTCTTTATCACCTTTTATAAAATAAAGTATACTCCTTTTTTTTCCATCTAATTTCTCTTCAAAACTATTATAGTCTTTTAAAGCGTTTTTATGACCTATACTTTTATAAAAATCATCAACCGTTAATCTAAGTTGCATATCTCTTAAAGATAAAGGTTTAGAAACTTGCTCTTTTCTTTTTGATATTTCTTCATTTATCCTTTTTACACGTTCAGTTCTTTCAAGTTCTAATTCATTTAAACGTTCATCAACATCGCCAGAGTCATACTCTTGGTAATCTCTTAAAGGGTCATAAACTTTCTCTTTTCTTTTTAATGTTTCTTCATTTATCCTTTTTACACGTTCAGTTCTTTCAAGTTCTAATTCATTTAAACGTTCATCAACATCGCCAGAGTCATACTCTGAAAAATCATCTTCATCAAAATCTTGTAATAACGGATCTAACTCCATAAGATCGCGTCCTCCGTACGCCATTTTATAATTACTTTTTATCTTTTTTTAAAATAATTTATAACTCGCGTAACCAACAATACTCATTCCTAATACGATAAATAAAATTTCGCGCGTTTTTTTTATCTTCGCTAGGAACGTAAAAATCTTTTAGTTGCGGTTCGTCGTATAAATCTATCGGTAATGTTGCAAATGCACCCGTTACTCGCGAATATTCATTCATCGCATCATCGATATTATTAAACGTTTTATTAGCGTTCGATTCTTTTTGTATTTTTTCATTTAAATAATCTATATATTTTAAACGTTTTTTACTAAATTCATCCCTAGCTTTTGAAAGTTGTTCTAACGCTAAATCATGCCTTTTGCGTTCTTGTTCTACGTCGCTAGAACGTAAATTACTAAATAAAGCATTACTACCGGTAAATGCTAACGCGTTAATTACCGCACCCCCGACCATCATCGCTATAGATACCATTTTATTTTTAAAAAGATAAAAATTATTATATTTTAAAACTATAAAACTATGGCTAATAATACGTACGGAGATGTGTTGGATCCATACAGAAGATTACGAGAACCTCGAGGTATAAAAGGAACGCGTCAAAAAGTCTTCATTACAAACAATCCGAGTACCATTACCGAAAATCAATTGTTGACGGTTCGTTTTCCAAATTTAGGAATGAACGACGTTATCGTTCCGAATACAGCTCGATTAGCTTTCAATAGAGAACTCGTTTCGACGGATGATGTAAATAGAACGTTGGTACAAAACATTGGCAGAGCCATCGTAAAACGTATAATTATTAAAATGGAAGGAAATGAAATATTTTCATTAGACGATGCGGATGTATTCAATTGTTATAAAGACGAATGGTTGACCAAAGATCAACGCGAAAATTTAGCGTATCAAGGAATCGAAAGTTTTAACATAACTAAAATAAGAATGGACGCTGGCGATAAGGATATTGCTGGTAACGTAGGAAAAGATAAAGCTATCGCGGATACGTATAAAAATAGATATTACATTCCGCTGGATTTTGAATTGTTGACCGATCATCAACCCTACTACCAATCGGGCATCGGAGATCGATTGACTTACGAACTCGTGTTTAATAAATTTTCTAACGTGATTAAAAGCACCGACGATAATGCGAAATATATCATAAGCGGAATTTCTTTAGAATTTGAGGTCGTTCATATGCCGGAACTCGCTCGAACGATTAAAAATCAATACAGTAACCGGTTGAGTATATTGTTTGATCGCGTACTAAGACAGAGCGTGACTCCGTTAAACAAACGCGATACGATGTGGAATATAAATTTAAATACCCCGGCAAAAAGTATGAAAGGAATATTGTTTTTATTCAGAGAACCCACCGCGAAAGAAAGCAATAAATTTTATAACCCGAAAATCGACAAAGTTTCAATTACGATCGAAGGCGTTCCCAATCAACTCTACGCGCACGGAATGAAAAGGTATCAACATTGGGAAGAGATTTCAAAATATTTCGGCGATTCGAAACAACAACACGCCATACAAGTCGTACAAGCTCTAAATGTATCTCACGTTAAACCAGCAAATTATTTACTAAATCGATACGGTTTATTTTTAGATTTAAGAACTAGCACCGATAATAAATTACATGGAAGCGGAAGACGAGTACAAAACTTATCCGAAGGAATTACTATTCAAATAGAAAAAGAAGCGGAAGCCGCGGGCGAACTAGACATGTATACTTTTATTATCATGGACGCGCAACTGAATATAAGAAACGGACGTTTTGAATCCGTCGATTATTAAAATTAGCGACTATTGTAAAAGAAAATGTTGCCTAAATATCCACACGCCGCGTTAATTTGCGGTCAAACCGGATGCGGAAAAACTGAATTTGTTTTAAATTTATTAGAAAAAGAATATTTTAAACATTTTAAAAATATCGTTATATTATGTCCCACCATCTTTGACAACGATACGTATAAAAATAGAAAATGGATTCAAAACGATGGTAATGTACACGTTAACGATTTAAACGATATCTCGTTAAACCGAGCTATACAAATTTATAGCCATGTTTTCAAAGGAGAGGAAACGTTGTTTATTATCGATGATTGTAGTGCAAACAAACAGTTGCATTATAAAAAATACGACGAGAATAATAAATGTATGATTACCCAATTGGCTTTTAGCGGTAGGCACGTTAAACATAGCTGTTGGATTCTTTCTCAAAAATATAATAGCGTATTAAAAGATTTTAGAGAGCAACTCAAATGGGTGTGTTTATTTTATTGTAAAGATAGAGACTCGTACGAGAATTGTCTTCGAGAAAATGATGTTATTCCGACGGCCGAGCTACGAGAGCAAACGCGCGAAAAATTAAAACGAATTTTACATCGCAAATTAATTTTAAAAACGGATCAACCTACCGGTTATGAGATACGTGACTAAGTTTTTGGTAATTGCTCATAGGACGTTAGTAATTGCTCATAGGTTACTTAGTAATTGCTCATAGGTCGTTAGTAATTGCTCATAGGTCGTTAGTAAGTTATCTATAGGTTACTGTAGGTTACTCGTAGGTTATCTGTAGGTTTCTCGTAGGTTTCTCGTAGGTCGTTGGTAGGTTGTCTATAGGACGTTAGTAATTGCTCGTAGGTTTCTCGTAGGTCGTTGGTAGGTTGTCTATAGGACGTTAGTAATTGATCGTAGGTTACTTAGTAATTGCTCATAGGTCGTTAGTAATTGCTCATAGGTTACTCGTAGGTTACTCGTAGGTTAGTGTTTTTTATTTTATATATATCTTAGTATATATAAATATGAATACTGAAAAAATAAACAAACTAGTATATAGTCTCACGCAACTTTTAACTACTGAAAAAGGAAAACCTGTACTAGTTTATCTTTTGTTTTATATCGATAATGAACAATTTATAAATGAACTAGTACAAATTTTAAACGATGTTAAAACAGAACAATTTATAAAAGAACTCGTTTTATTTTTAAATGATAATAAAATGTACGAGTTGTTGGCTTTTTTTGAAAAATTAAAAAATATAATAAAAGCTGTTTAATAATAAATGGAAGAAGTTTCTAAACTATTGACAGAGTCAGCGTCCGCGTTAAGCTCACCACCCGCTATGAACGATATAAACGACGATGCGCTACTGTTGAAGCAAAAACTACGAGATAAACGACTTTTATCGGTTGTATCGGGAGGAGATTCGAAAAGAGTACTCCATCAACGACATTGAAGCTTTATCTACGGAAGAGCGAGATGTATTACTTACGCAATACGAAACTAAATTAGGTCGTGATATAACGCAGTCTTTAGGTAGCGCCATTCTAACGCTATACGCTAAACTATTAGGATTTAGTTTAAATCGTATCGATTTATACGGTCATAAATTTGAAATTGACGATGAAGGTAAATTAATTTCAGATTTAGAAAAAGATCCATTCATTTCTAGCATGCTTTCTACCGTGGCGTGTGAAATATACTACAAGTACGGTACGTTGATTGCGCCGCTCAGTGCGTCGCTAATTACTGCAAAACATTTAAAAAGAAAAGAAGAATCTTGTATACATAATAAAAGCGATGGAAACGAACGAGTTGGAGAATGCGCAACCGGAGCAACCGCAAGCTGTAAAAACGTTGAAGACTGTAACGAAAACAGTGACTAAAAAAGAAAAAAACCCAAACAGAGTCGCGGCTGGAAAAAAACTCGCCGAACTTAATAAAAAGAAAAAACTACAACTTAAAAAAGACGCGAGTAAAACTCGTTACACGACGGCGCAAGAGTCAACGAGTTACGTTCAAAAAGAAGAAAACAACTCATCGAGCTACTACTATTATATCGCTATTGGTTTAGCCGGTATAGGTCTCGTTTATTTCCTTTTTAGTGAAAAAGAGCCAGCGCCGGTAAATGAGCCGTCTAAACCCACACCCCCTTCACCAACGCCAACGAGAAAACGACATGTTTTTGAAATGGAATAAAAAGTTTTTTTAATAAAATTTTTATATTGACGAGTATAAAATATGATGGATATGAAAACAATCACCGATTCGGCCTATCACAGCGCTGTTTTGACTCTTTTAGTCGTTTTATACAGCATGCTCGGTAAAAAAGTATTAAGCGTAGAACCGGCCAATTTAAATAAATTGGATATAAAAGACGGTCTAAAACTTACCGCGACGCTCGGATTATCTTCGATGACGCAAATGTGGTTAGTACAACAAGGAATTTTACCGTCCTCGCTTATGCCTATTGTATAATATTAAAAAATGGACGAGCAAACGAGACGGAAGCTATCTAACGCTTATTATAGTCCGAAAGGATACTACAAAGGTCTAGACGCGATTAATAATAAACCAAAGTAAACCAAAGTAAATGTAAAATTAGTTCGACGATGGATAAAAAAGCAAGCGCTGTGGCAAATTTATTTACCCTATCCTAAATATATTCCAAGACCGACCAGTTCAAATAGTACGTTAGAAAAACCGAACGAAGCTCACCAAGCGGATTTATTGTTTCTTCCGCACGATACGATCGGTGGCGGAGCGAGTAAAAGAACGAGTAGAATTACGTACAAGTACGCGTTGACCGTCGTGGACGAAGCCAGTAGATATAAAGAAGCTGAACCGTTAACCGATAAAACCGCCGTTCAAGTCGGTAACGCGTTTGAAAAAAATTATAAACGTTCGTTGTTAACTTGGCCAAAAATTATAAAAGTTGATCCTGGAAAAGAATTCATGTCTAGCGTAAACGTATTAATGAGTAAACATAATGTAAATATCCAAAGAAGCGAGGCCGGTAATAATAGAGCGCAGGGTATAGTAGAGAGATTTAATAGAACTTTGAGCGAAAGATTATTTTCTCATCAATACGCTAAAGAAATAGCGTTAGGAGAAAGAAATAGAGAATGGGTTAAAAGATTACCGGCGGTCGTAAAAGCATTAAATAATGAAACGACGCGACTCATTAATTTAAAACCTAAAGACGCGATTAAATTGAGCGCTGTTGAGCAAAATCCAGCCTCACCAGCTAGTGTTAAAAAGAATGAAAAAAGAATCCCAAACAACAGTTTGGTTCGGTATTTATACGCACCCGGTGAAGATGAAAAAGATACGAGACGCCGCGCGACCGATCCTATATGGAGTATAAACATTTATAGAATAGCTAAAACGATGAAAGCTGCGAGTCAACCCATCTTGTATTATTTAGAAGGTGGTCCCGCTCGCAGTTTTGTAAAAGAAGAATTACAAATTATTCCTCGAGATACAGAAAATCCACCTATTAAACTCTAGCGCCGCTAATGCTGTAGTGACCGTAAGCACGAGTATGTATTCCGTCCTCTAAAATATATTTCTTTGTGTCTAACGGAGATAGCGATATTTTATATACTCGAGTTGAATATAATCTATGTTTTTCGTGCCTAATAAAATTCATAGGGTGGTGTAGCGTAACATTTTGAGATAAAACTTGTTTATATCGCGAGTGTTTAATATCTTGTTCTAAAACTTGTTTTTTAACGCCTTTAGCTTTCTTATTTCTTTTCATTCAATAAAAGTATCGAATACATTTTTGGTCTTAAACATACAATTTCGGAGATTAAAGTTCCCGCGGTCTCGTCTTTCATTTTACCGATCACTTTTTTATTTTCTTCAGAAAATAGAAAATGATCTTGTTTAAAATTACTAAAATCGTATAAATGTTTGTCTTTTTTCATATCTTTATATACATCTTTTGTGCATGTGAATCGCTACTAAATCATTATCAAAAATCCTCGCCTCTGCAAAATTTGGTTTTGCGACGAGTTTGCGAATTTGATTTTCCGCTTTTTCATCGTTTAACCGTTTCAAATTCACATTAACGCGTTTTCGTACATTTTCCATCGTTTTTCCAAAAACTGAATTATTCATGAGTTTGTATAAATCTTTTTCAAAATCACTCGTTGCGTCTTTTCTGAGTTGTGTGTTTTTATCGATGTATGATTTCATCCAACACGATTCATCAAATTCTAAAACGCGATGAATTTTAGTTATCTTCATACCGAGTTGTAAATATAATTCTAAATTACGATAATGAAGCACGTAGTTTTTTTTTTCGTATAAATTTGGAACTAATTTTACAACGTTTGGAGCGGGTTTGTCTCCTAATAACTCGAGCTGATACGGTGACATGCGTTCTTTCGGCACTACCAACGACTCTGGCGCGAGTGGAAATGCATCGTGAGAATCGTGTAATTCTTTAGGATATTCTAAATCAACTTCTAAAATACATCCTTTATTTTTTTTTTAAACCCTCGCTCTCGAGTTTGTTAATTCGTTTACTAGTCATCCATTTAAAATTACCCTTTGGTAAAGGTTGACTCATCGCGTAGCCGTATAAATTGTTCGCGTCCAAGTACGTAATGTAACTCGATGGAATCGTTTCATCGTAGTCGGGTAAATATTTATTGTATCTTTTGCTTACCATACACGTTCCTCCACGCGTACCTTTTTCTATAAATAAATGCATGTCGACGCCCGTAAACAATTCTAAAGTTTGTTTCGAATGTTTTAATAAAGCGTCCCAACTTAGACCCGGACTCGTATAATAATTGGCCGGATCTAAACCGTATTGTTTCGTGCAAGTAGCGCGAAAATTTTCAAATACATCCGCCAATAAACAAGTATCGGTACGCACGTATAAATCGTGATAATCTCCTAAATTTTTACAATCAAACTTGTTGAAAACGTTTTTAGCGTGCTCGTATTGTTCTTTAGTAATGCGTTGGCTGTTTAAACTACTATAAAAAGATTCTATCGGAGGAAGGCGCGTTTCTTCAAATCTTGAAAAACTATCCATGTACTCGTAAGGATAAATACCCTTGCTTTTTAAGAGATTAAATTTTTCTAAATCCGATTCAAACTGGCTAGTAATTGGAAAAGAATTGTTTGATTTTACGAGTTTGTCCAACGACGCTAATAAAAATTGAGCGCTGTCTATAAATCGTAGTTGCCCGATTGAAAAAGATATATATTTTTCGATATTGTTTGGAATACACGTTAGATTTCCCGTCGTTTGACTCGCGGCTTGCATAATGAGATGAGAGTCGTAGCCTCGCAAATTATGAAATACGACCGGAATAAAAGTTTTCTCCGGTTTTAAACTCAGTTTTAAATTACAACAATTGTGCGCGGCGCCTCTATATTTACCGGTAATGTGACAATGATCGCGTACTTGGCCAAACTTGTTGTCAGCGTCTCTAAAAAAAATCCCTTTTCACATATCCAACACTCGCTCGCAGAGTTGTAATCTTCTACATCTTCTTTAGTCATGTGTAATTTTTTAGGATTTTTAAATATCTCGTTGGTGTTTTCTTCTTCTTTTTCTAATTTCACCGTCGCAACGAACGACGACGTACGAATAACCGCAAACGATGTGTTCTTGTAGTTTTTCAGTATTAGTATCATTTACATCGTCAATATTTTTAATAATACTTTCAAAGTCGGCGTATATTACAAAAGGAACTTGCATCTTTTTATGAAAATTTATAAATTTAACCGTATCGTTTTTACCCTTTTCCGGCATCACGACCGTCGTTGGTCTGTCGTTTATTCCCTTGCACATTTTTACGTGATTTTCGAGATACGCTTTCGTCGAAAAACCCTGTAAACATCTCAAACAAAAATGTTTACGATCTTTGTGGCTCGTTTGATCGTAAAGTAATTTATTCACATCTTTTATCCAAACGTAGTGAGATCTAGTTCCTTTTTCTTCTTCTTTGTTAATCAATAATAAATTAATACGATCTAGCTCCGCGGGTTGATCGCTGAGTTTGTAAACTAGTATCGTTTTTGATTCGCAACCAAAAACGTTTATCGCTATATTGTTTTGTTTCTCTACTCGCTTAATTTGATTAATTGGAGTAGGAGTCTCGATATTGTTAAAATTAAAACCATCCTCTATTGGGTACTTGGACGTTCTATCAACATGATTGTTTGCGGGGAAACGATGAGCGCGCAAAGCCCACCTCAAACAATCGTCGTCTTTGTTTTTTACGTTGATGCACGCCTTTTTATTTTTAATATAGTCGCATAGCTCGATATAAGAACCGCCTCTTAAAGGTTGATATCTCGCGATAGCGATATTCATATCAACGATACGATCTACCTCCCATCCAGAACTCTCTTGAGTCCATTTTTCTAAAGCCTCTTGAATTTGTGAAAAAACTGTAACGAGTATATTTTCGATATCATCTAAATTCAATAAAACAATTTGCCTATTATTATGAAATCTTGGTTCGGCAAAATCGATCGTGCCGTCTAGGTTTTCTTTACGTAATTTAACGCGTATAAATATCATAAACTTGAACGCGGTAAATTCTTGCAAGTCTATACCCAACTTGGCGATTATCTTTGGTTTTACCGCTCCCCAAAAAATATTTAAATCTTTTTCTTTGCTGTGATTCAGCGGAACGACCATTCTTCGTTCGCGTAACCATCTTCCACCGTCGATCGGCGGTTTAAATCTCAACTCGGTTTCTCTTCCGTGAAACCTTTTAATAGCGGCGATGTAGTCCTTTTTTAACAACCGCCCACTTTTACCCGCGCCGCGACGAGGTAGCTCAATATTTTCAACCGATATACGCTCTCTCAATTCGGCTAAATTTAATTTATACAATGGTTTTTGTTTTTGTCGTTTTAAATATTTTTTCGTCGCGTTGTAATATGAACGTTTATCTACTTTGCCCTTGCTGTTTTGTACGAGAATTATAGGTTTGTGCTCTCGCGCAAATATTTTCAATTCTGGCAATGTCCATCTCGGTAAGTATTTTCTTGATTCCATACTCTCTTTATTATTAAACAAGATAATATATTTTTATTTTTTCTCGTTTTGATTTCTCATTTTTTAAACTTGCTTTTTAGATATTAGTTTTCTCGTTTCGATTTCTCATTTTTTAAACTTACTTTTTAAAAAACAAAACTACTTTTTAATATTACACCCCCTACGACTGCCCGGCGATCAAAATCTAGCGTGACGTCATTAATTTTTGATGACGTCACGCTTCGCGACGGCGCGACGCTACATCGGCTTCTTAATCTCTTTTTACGAGTTCTTATTAACCCGGACCACCTCCCTCTTTTGCCGTCGACCACGCCCTCTTTTGTCGTCGACCACGCCCTCCTTTGTCATCGACCACGCCCTCTTTTGGGTAGGTGGTCTGGAACCCCCATCTGACATACTACTCAAGTACAGTGTTATGTTGGCCTGCCTGATCTGTACGTACGTGTATAGAGTAAGTTGCCGAGACGGCAGAATCTGAGACTATGGTTCGAATCTGCAGACTGGGTGGAGTGGACGATTCGTAGGGCAATACTGACAAGCAGCTAGTACACCTTTCGTAGTGTTTGTAAAACAATTTTCAGGACAGAAAATGGAGGTAGGTACATTTATACTAGATCCATCTCCTATGACTATGAGTACTAATCAGGCTTGTAGCCAGGATTTTTAACAAATCTCCCTTTGCCGCAAAATGTTCTTGAAAGAAGAGAAGCAGCCACCAAGGAAAGCATGGCTGTATTGTGTCAAAAACCTTGAGTTTCTTGTTTGTGGGGATGTGGAGAGTCTGTAAATCCTCCAAAATTAAAATCCAGGAGGTTCAGGGGGCTTTGTCCTCTAGACCAAAGGGAGACCCAGGCCTGTTAGTGTTACCCATTTTCAGGATTTTTTTTACTTTTGTCAAGTCACACCCCTGGGTATCTTCAAATTACTGCTATTCACTCACCTAGGAATGGTATAAAATTTTACTAAAAATAAATGTAATGATAATTTAACTTCAAATTAATTTTTGTTGTTTTTTGGAGGTAAGAAAATGTTGGAAATACATTGTGAGGCTGATGTTTACTGAGCTCACAGCTTTGGTCATGGCGAATGTTGTGTCCTTGTTTAAGTAAGTCACACAAAGGTGTATTTCTTGAGGTCAGTTTGTTTTCAATTATCAAAGTAGTTTATTCAACTTTTCTGTCTGTGGTGGCATGTGTACTTTTTACGCATCAAATATTGACCACCTGATTTATAGACCCCTTTGGTGGGCTACTGGGCTGAATAGTTGACACCAATTATGGATATTATACCTATATAATTTAAAATAGTTTTCGCCTTGCCTTTGTAAGTGTCTTTCATTAATTATTTATTTCAAGAATGAGTCTTTATTCGGGTAGAATGTCGTATCCGACCGCCACTTTTTCTCATTCAATATAACCAATAATGTAATCTTACCTACATAGTAAGGTGGAGAACATATGGATGACGATGGACATATACTTCAAATTATTCCAGGATATTTATTTCATGAAAAATCAGGCATTTTTGGTATACGATGACTTCCTCAGTCATGTCAGTCTGATCTTGTCAACTCTCCCGTTAGTGACCAACACGGTCATTGTACATGCGCAGTGGCAACTATATTAGATCCTTCTATTTTCTGAAGGGAGGATTTTTAGAAGGAATAAGTTCGAAAACCATCATAAAAGTGGATTTTAAAGATAATTTTCACTTTCTGTACCCCCAAAAATCGATAGAATTATTTTTTAACTGGTTAGTGGTTGCAAAAAACTTCCAAGAAAACCCTTAAAAAGTGGCGGTCGGATACGACATTCTTTCCCTGGAAAGAATGTCGTATCCGACTGCCACTTTTTAAGGGGATTTTTGGAATTATTTTGCAACCACTAACCAGTTAAAAAATTATTTTATCGATTTTTGGGGGTACAGAAAGCGAAAACTATCTTTAAAATCCACTTTTATGATGGTTTTCGGACTTTATTTCCCTTCTAAAAAAATCTTCCCCTTGAGAAAATAGAAGGATCCTATTATAGTTGCCACTGCGAATGTACAATGACCGTGTTGGAGGAGTTGACAAGATATGACTGAGGATGTCATTGTATACCAAAATGCCTCATTTTTCATGAAATAAATATCCTGGAATAATTTTAAGTACATATGTCCATTGATCATCATCCATTTCTACCCGAAAATGTAGTCAAGTGAGGATTGGAAACAATATTTTGGGGGATTTTAGGCAATGAATGTATGCACATCCAGTGAGATGTTGGCCATTTTGTTGTCTGCTAAAAACACATGCTTTGACATTGTGCACAAGTGGCGGTTGGGTTCAACATTCTTTTCAGCATGTAGGTGAGCCTGACCATTTTAAACATTAATTTTTTTTTTTTTTTTTAATAATTTCAATAAAATTACAAACTTTCCCATGTTAAAATGTTCCCTGAATTCAAACATTTCCTAACATTTATTAGATTTTTTTAAGCATTAGGCTCTGGTCCTTGGTTAAGCGTTTTTGCAATTTCGGTTGTGCTGCGATGTAGGGCTGTGCGTTTTCGGATATTTTTGGAACCGGATACCCGAAATCAGGAAACTTCGGATACCCGGATACCTGTTTTCATTTTTGTTGAAAGCATGCCTCCGGTGGTGTACAAATACATGTACTGTAAATGGTAACAAATTGACTTTTATAATACAGAGGATACCATACTATCGCTCTTTTCTTTATTGGAGTGTAATCTACTGTCTGTACAAGTCACAGATTTCTGTTTTCACCGCTCAAATGTTAAGTCTGGTTTTTAAAAAGTCGTTTACGGGTAATTGGAACCGAAAAAATGGAACCGGGTAATGACCGTTTCGGTCGGGTATCTGGATACCCGGCACAGCCCTACTGTGATGACGTAATTATTCTGACCAAACGTCAACTGAAGTTAGTGATCGGTTATGCTTGGTTTGAAGATGGCGGATTGTAAAAAGTAACAGAAGTTTTAAGTAATATTTGTAGCTTTGCTTTGGAAGTTTTGGAAGTTTTGGAAGTTTTGTAAAAACATGATGGAATGATTGTTCGTATGCAAACATATTCATTATAGTTTATTGTAGAGCCCTGTATTTAGCAAAGAGTTTTCCACCCCCCTAAAATGTTAAGAGCCTATACATTAACTCCCTGTTTAATCAACAGCCATTCTCCACAGACCCCCATCGAGGCAACAGCGTAGTGGTTTGATGTGGTTGTGTGTTCCCTCATGTGTACAGCCAGTCATATACTGGATGACTGTTAGTGAGTTAACACATTAAACTATTATCAGTTCACTATTAGTGGTTGTTCTCATCCATTTTTCAGGTATGTGGATTTTCCTTTATCAATTTAACATTTGCATGACATATAGATCAACTAGGGATAACTTTAGTTTACTTTCAGCCTATTTAAATGTAACGGGGAGAATAGGTACCCCACTTCCCCTTTACTGTGTATGTTATTCCTGTATCAATATTACTAACATTTTTTTCTTTTCCTTAGTACTAACATCGGATTCTTGATACAAACCATAAATATCAGACACATTGTACCCTCACTTGTAAGCTGACCCAGAGGTCCAGCGGCCTCAATCATCAAATCCCATTAACCCACTATAAACAACCACTGCTATAAACTAAGATAGAGGTTTAAGTGGCCTTGAGCTGGCCGTTGCTAAGAGTGCTTGCCAGGCAGCGTTGAGCCACTTGCCCACAGACATGCAATAAAAGCAGGCGGACTTTCTACAGATCTCCTATCTTCTGTATTTCTTCATATGAAACATGGCTGTATCACCTTCTTGACATCATAAAGGTAATTCCAATATGTATTTCTTGACGAGACTGGGGCAATCATCATTACAATAATAATTGGCAGAAAACTAATTGAAGTTCGTATTTGTTAGAAATAAGGATAATTATGCTTAGGCCGATAAAGCTCTTTTGGATAGGAGTCGAAGTAAATTCGTTTTTTTATTAGAGTGTTACTTATTGGTTTATCCTTATGGAGAAATAATGAATGGTCTGCAGTTATTTAGGGTATTTCTGTAGAGACCAAAACGTCATGTTAGCTTACAGATTACTGTTGTTTAATAATAATAATAATAATAATAATAATAATAATAATGTTAGCTTACAGATTACTGTTGTTTGTAAAGAAACTGCCAAGTTTACCAGGAAGGCTAATGTGAGCTTACCTACCGCAGTATTGTTTCAGTATGGGCTTCAAGCAGTCAAACTTTAACTACAACTTATTTGGGTTTATTTTACTGTACAAATCTCATGTTATCTTTCTTTAATATATATTTAGTGTTGATTTAATTTTTGTATTAATCGTATCGGAATTGTTTATTTTAAGTTGTCGTAAAATGGATATACATGTAGACATAGTCAGACTAAGTGGAGCAGTGATCGATTTTGTTCCAAATTGTCTCTTGGGAAGATCGCCATGAGAGCGAGAAGAAAATTAGTACTGGTATGTTTGAAATGGAGAAAAGGTCTACCAAGATGCCGGTAGATGGCAGAAACGAAACGAATGTTCTTTTGAGATGTTTTCTATTGTGTAACACAATTGTTTCTGAGAACCGTTTGGGTTAAAATAATTATTTGTGACGAAAGAGGGTACACGGTGCCTTTTGTTAATTAAAATATGATGTTCAGGAGATTTCCGCAGTAATAGAAGTAACAGACATATCAATTTGATAAAATTGAAGGTGCTTTGATTCACCTTCATTTACTTGATTTACTTAATTTTGGGTTATTCCACTGTGTGACTTTCATGTAAACCTGTGAGAATTGCTTGTACTCAATCTGCTTATTTCTTTTCAACCAGCTGTACAATCAATTATCCTGGCTGGGCTCTGGTTGGCCTTGGTGCTGAGGTGGGCCATTTAATGGTAGTGCTCTGTGCTGGATGGGGTAGGTTTTATAAACAAATCTCTTGCCTATACACTGACTTAATTGTTTTATGACTGTGCCTTGCCCTCACCAGGACATACCATGTCTGGGGTTGGCCTTTAGCCAAATTAACTACTCGGACAATTATTGATGGTATATGTTACCCTATGGTTATTTGATTTTAATTCTTTTGACATTTTTTTGCATGTTTTGAAAATATAAAGGAATTCAGTCATCTGTGTATTATAAGGATTGAAGGTGAATTATAGTGAAGGGAAGTAATGAGTGATTTCAGCATTGTATTAGATATTTTGAGGGGTATTAAGAGTTAGTGATTAGTTCTTGTAGATTGTAGTTGATAATATTCGTAATGGCTAAACTATTATACTTATTATTCTATGCTACAGGGTTTTCTTCTTGAGTAAAGCGTTTTATTAAAGTTTAACCACTGTATCCTGGTCTGTAATGAGTGTATCATTTCATGAGTTGAAACGGTCGCTTACATTTGGCGTCGTAGACAGGATACAGTGTTAAAACGCATGACTGAATCACCACGACACTGCGAGACAAACCCCCACCAGCGTAAATGATGTCAGCAGAGCTATCAGAGGACTTCGGGATGAGAGATTGACTGCCTCGACTTCATAGTGCATCATATGCACCAAGTCGGTAAGCTGACCACCTTATTTTGGGCTTGGATGTCGGAGGAACAGTGCTTGCGGAACTCACGGATGGAGGTAACGAGTTGGAGCAGAAATATGACGTTGGGCGGAGTAGTCTATTTTATATAATAAATGGGTTTACTTTAATAGCACTAGCAGGCATTTTTTTAATGGGTATATAAGCTGTTCTACATGTAGGTGCAGTTCGTGACCAGTAGTTGTAACCAAAGATTCCTATCAGGGTTGTAGTTTATTACTTGCATTTGTATTCCCTTGTATGTGTAGTGTGATTGCCCTTATTGAAATAACATGTCTCTGGAAGAAACACAGAAGCTGCGGGATGAGCTGACAGCGCAGGCTAAGCTTTTGGAAGAGGAGCGTGAAAAGAATAATGCCGTTCACGCACAGCGCATGCTTTTGGAGGCAAAGCTAGAGGAAGCGCGTATGACAAAACCATCCGCGCCGCGATATCTTAGTCGGGAGCGCAAAGTCGATAAATTCGCTGCCAAGGCTGGAGACATTGATGTTGCAGTGTGGGTAGAGGATATGCCGCAGATTTTATTTGGGATCACCTGCAGGGTGATGCAAAACTTGAAGTGCGCTACCAAGGGGCCGAAGTGCGCCGTGATCCAGAGAAGGTATTTGCATGCCTTTGTAAAGCATTTGGCCAGCGTGAGTCTGCAACCGAGCTGCGTGCCGAATTTTATCGCCGTCAGCAAAACGCAAACGAATCGTTACAAGCATTCTCACTTGATTTGATGCGTCACTACGATCGCGTGCAGCGGTGTGATACAAAAGCAGCCGGTGATCGCGAAGCCGCTCTGAAGGGACAGTTTACAACTGGGGTACGTGATAAGGGTTTGCAGCGAGAACTGCGGAGGTTGGAGATTGAGCAAATGGATCTCTCTTTTGTTGTTTTTCGGGATCGCGCAATTCGCTGGTTGGGTGAGGACCCGACTGGCATGCGCCAAGCGGTGGTACGAGAAGTTGAAACGCAGGCCCCGGTAGTAGCCCAGGTAGATGCATTGGAAGCGGTAAAAGACCGTTTGGCGGCGCTTGAGACTGACAGATCCATGCAGGACCAAAAGTTGGATGCAATTTTAGGCATGCTCCAACTTAGCAACAACCGTCGTCCCCCTCGTTCTCGTCCCTCGGGGCCGATCATTTGCTACGGCTGCGGCCAACCTGGCCACATACGCCGAAATTGTCCCAACGAGCTGGCCCAAAGGTCAGTGGGCCCATCACCTACAAATCCATCAAACACCATCCCCCCGCAGCTCTGAGCCAGGCAGTGGGAGGGGAATTTATTGGCTCCACGGGGTTTAAGCCAGCGGCTTTTCTTAAGAGTGCGACGGGGAGGTGCCCACAGACGGAAGTGAGGCTGGGTGGGGTTAAGGTAAACTGTCTGTTGGACTCGGGTGCTGAGGTTTCCACCCTGACCGAAGAGTTTTTCCAGCAATACTTCCAGTGCCACCAAGCGGGCTTAGTGGATACCACCCCGTGGTTGAGGATAACTGCCGCTAATGGCCGGGACATACCCTACCGAGGGTATGTGGAATTCGACTTGGAAATAGGAGGTCGTAAATTTCCAGGTATGGAATTCTTGGTAGTTAGGGACCTGGATGATCCAGAGTCCCGTCGGCGGAAGCGACAAATCCCGGGTATTATTGGTAGTAATATCCTCAGGAGTCTGTCTGAACAGCTACAAGAATCGGACTTGGTGGATTCCTCTGCTGAGTTGGTGCAGGTTTTGCGATTGTATTCTGCACCGCTCAGACAAATGGAAACAACCAGGTGCGGTATGGGAAGAGGTGGTGATGGAAAGATTGGTTTAGTAAAAACGAGGGAAACAATTAGGGTTCCCTCGAGATCCATGATGGTAATTGTAGGTACGGGAAACCAACAGCATGGTACGTACCATGCATTGGTGGAACAAGTTGATAGTTCTGAGGGGTCAGTTCCAAGAGATGTGTTCGTAATCCCCTCCTTTTCCAAGATAGAAAACGGGCGAGTTCCTATGCGCATAGCAAACCTCGGGGATGAAGATGTGGTTTTGCAACCAAGGACATGTATTGGCATCTTGCAGGAAGCAACTGCGGAGAGAGACGATGACCGTCACATAGTGCAAGTCAGTGCCCACGAGGTTGTCATCGGTTGCGTAGATGTCCAAGATAGTCAGGAGGATGATCTGAATAAGCTCTTGGGATTGCTTGATCTGGGAGATACTGAATTCACAAAAGATCAGTCCAAGAGGCTTAGAGGTGTGTTGCAGAACCACATACACACTTTTAGTCTTAATGACGAAGACTTCGGATATTGCGACAAGATCCGGCACTCCATTCCTCTGCTCGACGACACTCCGGTGAGGTTACCTCACCGGCATATCCCATCCCACCTTCAGCCCGAAGTAAGAGATCATCTTCGTAAGTGGGTAGATCGGGGTATTGTCCGCCCCAGTACTAGCCCTTATGCTTCAGCTCTGGTACTCGTCAAGAAAAAGGACGGGAGTCTTCGCCTATGCGTTGACTACCGGCAGTTAAATGCAAAAATTCGCCGAGATGCATACCCTTTGCCCCGTATCGAAGAGGCCCTCGAAGCCCTCCATGGTGCAAGATTTTTCAGCTCACTAGATCTAGCTTCGGGCTACCTGCAGTGTGCCATGGAGGAGAGAGACATACCTAAAACAGCATTTTGTGTTGGTAGTGGTGGACTATACGAATTCACACGGATGCCATTTGGGCTATGCAATGCCCCAGCCAGTTTCCAACGGTTGATGGAGGCCTATCTTCAGGATCAGAACTACCAAACCCTACTGTTATATCTAGACGATATTTTGGTAATCTCTAATACAGTCGACCAGATGCTTGACCGCTTAGAGATGGTTCTTGGGCGTCTGTCTTCGTTCGGGCTGAAGGTTAAACCTAATAAGTGTCACTGGTTTCAGCGTCAAATCTCATTCTTGGGCCATGTTGTTTCTGCAGAGGGTGTAGCCACTGACCCGGAGAAGGTGCGTGCCATTAAAGAGTGGGATGAACCCAAAAATGAGCACGAAGTAAGATCTTTCATGGGCCTGGCCAGTTACTACCGAAGATTCGTCCCAGGATTCGCAAAGATTGCAGCCCCACTTCATAACGTGATGGGAAAGATGGCTCCGAAGCATCGTAAGGGTGCCAGGGTGACGTCTTCCCCAGTTCCCACGTTGCCATTTGCCAACCGATGGGATGCAAACTGTCGGGCTGCCTTTCATCAGCTGAAGGAATGGCTCATGACGACCCCAATCCTGGGTTTCCCCGACTTCAGTAGACCATTCATTGTGGAGACTGATGCAAGCTTTGGTGGACTTGGGGCCGTCCTGTCACAAGATCAAGACCATGGACGAGTGGTAGTCTGCTATGCTAGTAGGAGTCTCAAGCCAGCCGAGAGAAATGATGCCAACTATAGCTCATTCAAACTGGAGCTACTTGCGTTGAAGTGGGCTGTAACCGAAAAGTTTCGGGATTACCTTCTTGGGTCTCGGTTTGTTGTATTCACGGACAACAACCCCTTGAGCTATTTTCAAACTGCCAAGCTGGGGGCAACAGAGTCACGTTGGGCGGCGCAGCTGGCACAGTTTGATTTTGACGTTAAATTTCGGTCCAGGTCGTGCTAATGGGAATGCTGATGCACCCAGTAGGAAGACTGACCATGGTGATCGCTAGTTGGAGTACAGGAGGTGCAAGTCATTGTGCAGGAATGTACACAAAGCACTTGTTTCCCTGGGAGCTTGAGGCGTCTGATCCAATGTTGTGCGGAACCAGGTGTGGCTCAATCAGACCAGACGTCTGTGTCTGTTCGATCGATGGAGGCGACTTCTACCCTGCTTGCCATACCAAGGAGTGACATGGCAAAAGCACAGGGGAGTGACCCTGACCTGACTATTATATGTCGCTACTGGCAGTCTGAGACCCCACCCACTAAGACGCAGCTGGCCCGAGAACCAAAGACTGTAAGGAAACTTTTGAAATTCTGGGAACGCCTAGAGGAGATAGATGGTGTGTTATATCGTAACATCACAGAGAAAGGCCAGAACGTCAAACAACTGCTACTGCCGAAGGTTCTGAGGGAGAAAGTTCTTGAGGAACTTCATGGCCATGCGGGACATCAAGGGATGGAGCGTACTTTGGCATTAGTGAGAGCTCGGTGCTACTGGTACAAAATGGCTGCCGATGTTGAAGGTTGGTGCCGTTCATGCGAACGATGCACACTGGCCAAAACTCCTCACCCCAAGGTTAAACCATCCATTGGGAACCTCTTAGCTACACGACCCATGGAGGTTTTGGCAGTGGACTTCACTGTGCTGGAGAAGGCGAGGGATGGTCGCGAAAACGTTTTGGTGATGACGGACGTTTTTACCAAGTTCACTAAGGCAGTCCCCACGAGGGATCAGACTGCAAGAACGGTAGCCCGTGTATTGGTGAAGGAGTGGTTTGTACATTTTGGGCCTCCTGCACGAATCCACAGTGACCAAGGGCGCAACTTCGAAAGTGCCCTTGTCAAGGAGTTGTGCCAGCTGTATGGGGCCGAGAAATCTAGGACCACAAGCTACCACCCGGAAGGAAATGGTCAGTGTGAGCGATTTAACCGCACCATGCATGACCGTCTGCGGACTCTCCTGCCAGAACAAAAACGGCGCTGGCCAGAGTTCCTTCCCGAGTTGATTTATGCCTACAATGCCACTGTTCATTCTTCCACGGGCTACTCACCCTTCTTCCTTATGTTTGGTCGTGACCCAAGGCTCCCAGTTGACCACTTTCTAGACAGCACCGGGAAGGCTCATGATGGCCAACCAAATGTGGATGTGTGGGTAGCTGACCATCAAGAACGGCTACAACAAGCGTTTGATTTGGCTGGTCAGCGGGCAGAGGCCGCAGCCGTTTCGCGTAGCCGACATTTTAATCGCAAGGCTGGTAACACGGATCTCCCAATGGGACGTAGAGTGTTCTTATGGAACCGTGGGATACAAGGTCGGAACAAGATCCAAGACGTGTGGAATCCCACCCCGTATAAGATAATTGGTAGGCCAAATCCCGAGGGACATGTGTACATTGTTCAGCTGGCTGATGGGCTTGGACCGAAGCGGGCTGAACATCGTCCAAATATCTTAGACGGGAAACAGTTGAATATCCCCCGGTTTGAGCATACAACATCCGCACCCCAGGAAGGGAGCAGTGACCATAATCCGGAAGAAGAGGTGGAACGTATCTTTATCACACAAGGAACTCCAGGGTCAGAAATCCCTGAGGGTGTTGAGGATGAAGTCGAAATCCAAAGTTCAGATGAGGAAAGCCTTCCAATCACTCTTCGTCGGACAAACAGGGGTAATGCTGGTAGACATCGGAATGTACACCGCTTGCCTAGGTCTGCATTAGTCAATGAGGAAATGGCTGAAAGCAAGCGGGCCTGTGCCCCAGTCAGTCCCCCACTCGACTTTGCTGAGTTGAGCAAGGCGGTGGCAGAACTAGGGAAACATTTGTTTGGCAAAGTTCTGCAGGAAACCTGGCTTCGTACAAAAGCAGTTAACATAGTTGCCGCGGACGGCAACGTTCAACGTGGAGGAATGTAACGGGGAGAATAGGTAATTTCCCTTTACTGTGTATGTTATTCCTGTAATTAATATTATAACATTTTTCTTTTCCTTAGTACTAACATCGGATTCTTGATACAAACCATAAATATCAGACACATTGTACCCTCACTTGTAAGCTGACCCAGAGGTCCAGCGGCCTCAATCATCAAATCCCATTAACCCACTATAAATAACCACTGCTATAAACTAAGATAGAGGTTTAAGTGGCCTTGAGCTGGCCGTTGCTAAGAGTGCTTGCCAGGCAGCGTTGAGCCACTTGCCCACAGACATGCAAAAAAGCAGGCGGACTTTCTACAGATCTCTATCTTCTGTATTTCTTCATATGAAACATGGCTGTATCACCTTCTTGACATCATAAAGGTAATATGTATTCCTTGACGAGACTGGGGCAATCATCATTACAATAATAATTGGCAGAAAACTGGTGAAGTTCGTATTTGTTAGAAATAAGGATAATTCTGCTTGGAAGCCAAATAAAAGCTCTTTTTGGATAGGAGTCGAGAAAAATTGTTTTTATTAGAGTGTTACTTATGGGTTTATCCTTATGGAGAAACAATGAATGGTCTGCAGTTATTTAGGTATTTCTGTAGAGACCAAAACGTCATGTTAGCTTACAGATTACTGTTGTTTGTAAAGAAACTGCCAAGTTTACCAGGAAAGGCCAATGAGCTTACCTACCGCAGTATTGTTTCAGTATGGGCTCAAGCAGTCAAACTTTAACTACAACTTATTTGGGTTTTATTTTACTGTACAAATCTCATGTTATCTTTCTTTAATATATATTTAGTGTTGATTTAATTTTTGTATTAATCGTATCGTAATTGTTTATATTTAATTGTGTCGTAAAATGGATATACATGTAGACATAGTCAGACTAAGTGAGCAGTGATCGATTTTGTTCCAAATATATTTGTCTCTTTGGGAAGATCGCCATGAGCGAGAAGAAAATTAGTACTGGTATGTTTGAAATGGAGAAAAAGGTCTACCAAGATGCCGGTAGATGGCAGAAACGAAACGAATGTTCTTTTGAGATGTTTTCATTGTGTAACACAATTGTTTCTGAGAACCGTTTTAAAAAATAATTATTTGTGACGAAAAGACGGTGCCTTTTGTTAATTAAAATATGATGTTCAGGAGATTTCCGCAGTAATAGAAGTAACAGACATATCAATTTGATAAAATTGAAGGTGCTGATTCACCTTCATTTACTTGATTTACTTAATTTTAGTTATTCCCTGTGTGACTTTCATGTAAACTTGTGAGAATTGCTTGTACTCAATCTGCTTATTTCTTTTCAACCAGCTGTACAATCAATTATCCTGGCTGGGCTCTGGTTGGCCTTGGTGCTGAGGTGGGCCATTTAATGGTAGTGCTCTGTGCTGGATGGGGTAGGTTTTATAAACAAATCTCTTGCCTATACACTGACTTAATTGTTTTATGACTGTGCCCTTGGCCTCACCAGGACACACATCTGGGGTTGGCCTTTAGCCAAATTAGCTACTCGGACAATTATTGATGGTATATGTTATGGATGGTTATTTGATTTAATTCTTTTGACATTTTGCATGTTTTGAAAATATAAAGGAATTCGATTATAAGGATTGAAGGGTGATTATAGTGAAGGGAAGTAATGAGTGATTTCAGCATTGTATTAGATATTTTGAGGGGTATTAAGAGTTAGTGATTAGTTCTTGTAGATTGTAGTTGATAATATTCGTAATGGTTAAACTATTATACTTATTATTCTATGCTACAGGGTTTTCTTCTTGAGTAAAGCGTTTTATTAAAGTTTAACCACTGTATCCTGGTCTGTAATGAGTGTATCATTTCATGAGTTGAAACGGTCGCTTACATAAAGTAATCATTTAATACTTTAAACTTCGGTGAATCTTTTAATGAACTTTGTGCTTTAATCACTATTGTGTAGACCTTGCTTAAAGTTTTATAAAAGTATTGTTTTTATTAATTGATTATTTCCTTTTCTGATATTGCTTGAAGTATCATCTTTAAGTGTTAGGAAGATTAGACTTTGTAGAATTTATTGATACCTAGAATTTGGTTGATGACTTTTCCCAATAAGGTGTATTTGGGAGTTAGAAAGTCATGGTAGTTTTAGTTTTATAAGTTCAGTGGTACCATTTCTATTGCATATTACAGATAGCATGGCTAGGTATAGAACACAGCCTCGATCATGGTCTGAGACCAGGCCTGTAGTTCTATGTGGCAACACCACATCTGAGGGTAATTAACTCTAACCCCCCTTTGCCAATGCCTATGGTCAGTACTTGGTAGTGGTGGAAATAAGGTATCAAGTGCAGTCCATGTGTGAGTTGTGTTATGTGAAATATATAGGATGAGGCAATAGTCTCTCAAAGGTTTTTCTAAGTTCATGTTTTCTTCATTCCTTTATCTTATGTGTTTCCTTTCTTTAAGTTGGTTTACAAAGAAGAAGTGGAGTTAAATAAGACGTGTTCCGAGTATAAAGTAGTGATGAGAAGTCACTTAATTTAGGCATAAATGGATTAGTTAGTTGGATGTTTTAACTCAAGTACAAGCGACTTGTTAGCGAGGATGGAGGTGTTATGATTTGATGATTAACATCATATATGTTTGTTAAAATGGCAGAAAAAGTTATTATTCTTATTGTTTACATTTTTACTGTTATTATTGCTAAGACATTTTTCATGTATTTTGAGTTTTGATAATAGACTAGCCAAGTCTTTTGAGTCTATTTCTGTGCATAACTTGATGTAATGTAAACATAGATATACTGGATGACTGTTAGTGAGTTAACACATTAAACTATTATCAGTTCACTATTAGTGGTTGTTCTCATCCATTTTTCAGATTCTACGTGTATGGTATTCTAATGTAACAAGTGACAAGTGTTACATTATTACTAGCACTCACGAGTAAGTTCTATTTTGCCAAAATTTATTTTTACACCGTATGTTTTAAGAAACGGTGATGATTGAACACATCACAAACTGAAAACAATTTTCCCATCTCAGAAATCTTTGAACAGAATTTTGCAACATTTAGTACGATGATAAAGACATCCAGTGTATTACTTTTGTGAAGTATAAATTTAGTAACGTGAGCATGAGGAAGTGTTATTGTGTCGGATATGACCTGATGTGACCTTTACTTTTAGTCCAAACAGGAAATTCATATATTTAACACATTCTAGCACAAAATGTAGTCTTTTGAAGATAAAATTTATAATATCTTGATAAAAGACGTAAGGCATTTTTCTAAAAAATAAGATTATGACGTCATCAATCATCTTTTTCAATTTGAACCGGAAGTTCACCAAAACACACCTAGTGTTTGTTACAAACCAAACACTAACAGCTTTGTATTTTTTTTAAATATAATTAAAAAAATAATAAAATTTCCAAACTTCCCCTAAAATTTAAACATTTCCTAACAATTATTTTATTTTTTAGGCATTAGGTGAGCTATTTTTAAATATTGAGTAATTTTTTAAAAATGGTATTTTTGGGTGTCAGGGTACTGGGGCTGCATAATGACCGGGTAGGCATCATGGTGATGGGTTTTTTTTTTTGTCAGGGGTGTGATCCTGTGGATGCATAGAATGGGTTTACAGCAGGCTAGCACCCTTCATGTATACACTTCTGATAATCTGCACTCTCACCAGGATTTTTTTTTTCAGGGTGGGGGAAATCCATCTCAGCTGCGATTTGTTTAATTAGGACTTGGGAGTTGGGATGGGCCGTGGGGGGTCGGCAAAGAGTCTCAGAAGCCATCCATCCCTCCCTTAATCCTAACCACCACAAACCCATCAAACTCCAACAGCTGGTTTGTGTTGCACTTTGGTGGACTCAGTACTGTATAGCACATGGATGGTGTTGGATTGTGGTGGATTCAGGAAGGTTCCTAGTAGCCAAAACCATTAGGGGGTTAGGGATAACAATGTTGATCCATCGTCTGAATGGAACTATTGCAGAATGGAGATCATGATTAACCCTCCTACTTTTGGTACCTTTTTCATACAAGTTGATGCGCCATTTGAAACCATTCGCTTTTGTGGTTTGAATGAATGAAAGAAATAACTGTACAGTATTGATTCCCCCCAAATGGTTTTTTTGAATGGTAGGGTCAGCTAATACTAAACCTTGTTTGGATCTTTCAAATGGTAATACAGCTAATACTAAACCTTGTTTGGATACTTCTAAGTGGTGAATCAATTGGACCCTCTATGCATTTGAATGGATTGTGAATGGTAGTAGTATAGCAGCTACCAACACTGTTCAAATGGTATCACCATGTGTGTAAAACCCAATGGGCATGGGCATTTTGAAAGTGGAAATTTTGAATGGTTTTTCAAATGGTCTATCAGTAGGAGGTTAATTTTGATTATTGTTAAATAACCTACATGCACATATTGAGGAATTGTAAATGATCACTTAAAAAAACATTTGTTAGTCTTAGGGTTATGGTTGGGGTTGGGGAGAGAGAGAGGGCGTGTGCTCACCGGATTCAGTTCAGTGTGACATACTCTATCCCCCACTCCCAGGTGATCCCAGTCCCACCAGTTTTCCCGCCTGCACGCTTCAACACTAAATCCTCCGCAGCATCCATTCATCATCTGTCATCCTCCAGCAGCCTACGGTTATGCAACAGCACTTCACTAGAGTCCGGCATTCTCCTGAAGCGGGTAGATCAGAGCATACTGATCCGAAACGTCGAGTTATGTAACCTCCAGTTCTTTTCAGAGAACTACATTAACCCAACCCCCCGGGGAAATAGAAACTGCCACGCAACGATTCCTTTATAGCCCGTGCAGCAAAACCACCATCAAAACTCGCGAACTTCAAATCGGGGACCAGCAGGAAAACTTTGGATTGTTAAGAATTCAATAGCAGACTTGGGCTTTTGCACGGGGAAGGGCCAAAAAACCAGACTTTTCCACCATGATTTTCTGCGCCCGGGGGTTAGTTAATTACACCAAAAGAATTTCATTGTTTCGAAAATTAGTTTTTTGGAAAATCTATTATTTACAAAAAAAGGGTATCCCGCTGAAAAGGGCTTTTTTGTGTTAGCAAAGATTCTTTTTAAATAAACCACGCTAGGGGAAATTAAAGGGTTCAGGGGTAAGCAAAAAGGGCCCAGGGGGTTAGGGGAAGGGTTTAAATTTTGGGGGAAATGGGCCTTGGGTTAGGGAAGGGTTTTAAGCGGCGGGTAGGATTTGGGAAGGGCAGGTTTGGAAGCAATGGGTAGGGGAAGGAAGGGTTAGGTTTGGGAAGCAAATGGGCCAGGAGTTAGGGTTTTGGGGATAACAAAAGGCCTAGGGGGAGGGGAAAGGGTTTGGTTGGGCAAAGGGGTCAGGGAGTTAGGGAAGGGCGGTTGGGGACAAAAGGGCCAGGGATTTGGAAGGATTCAGATTTGGGAAGCAAGGGTTTTTGGGTTTGAAGGGTTCAAGGCGAAGCGGGGCCTAGGGGGTTGGGGCTTTGGGGAAGGGGGGTAGGAGTTAGGGGAAAGGGTTCAGGGCGGGGGGCCAGGGGGGAAGGGTTGATTCGGTTGCGGGGGCCCAGGAGTTGGGGATTTAGGTTTGGGGAAAGGGGGGCCAGGGTTTGGGGGATTCAGGGGGCAAGCAAATGGGGGAGTTAGGGGAAAGGGTTAGGTTGGGCCAAAGGGGCCAGGGGGTTAGGGGAAGGGTTTGGTTTGCGAAAAATGGGCCTAGGGGGAGGGGAAAGGGTCAGGTTATAAGCAAATGGGCCTAGGGGGTTAGGGAAGGGCTGGGGTTTTGGAACAAACCAGGGGGTTAGGGGAAGATTGTTATGCAAAAAAATGGGGGAAGGGGGTTAGGAAGGATTCAGGTATTAAGCGGGGCCCAGGGAAGGGGAAGGTTAGCTGAAAAATGGGGCCAGGAGAGGAAGGATTTAGGGGGCGGGAACAAATGGGCCTGATTAGGGCCAGTTGGCCAAGGCGGGGCAGGAGAGGAAGGATTCAGGTTTGGAAACGGGGGGCCCAGGAGTTAGGGAAAGGGTCAGGGGAAGGGGGCCAGGGGTTGGGAAGGATCGGTTTGGAAGGGCGGGCCCCGGGGAGTTAGGAAGGATCGTTGCGGGCAAGGGGTTGGGGGAAATTCAGGTTAGGGGAAAGGCGGCCCAGGAGTTAGGAAGGGTTTCGGGTAAGCAACCCTAGGATTAGGGGTTTCGGTTATTGGGAAGAAAAGGGTGGGGATTAGGGGGATTCAAAGGGGTGAAGAAAAAGGGCCTGGGGAGTTGGGGAAGGATTGGTTAGGGGCAAAGGGCCTGGGGAGTTGGAAGGTTTCGATTGGCAAGGGGGGCCCAGGAGTTGGGAAAATCATTTTTGCGTAAGGGCGGGGATTTAAAAACCGGGTTTGGGGAAGGGGGGGCCTGGAGGGGGAAGGATCGGTTTGCGGGCAAGGGCCTGGGGAGTTAGAAGGGATCGAAGAAGGGGCGGGCCTAGGGAGGGAAAGGGATCTTTTTTAAAAGGGGCCTAGGAGTTGGGAAGGATCAAGGGAAAATGGGCCAGGAGAGGGGGACGGGTTAGGGGAAGCAAATGGGCCGGGGAGTTAGAAGGATTCAGGGGCGCAAGGGGCCAGATTGGGGGTTTCAGGTTAGGGAAAAAGGGGCCGGGGGTTGGGGAAGACCAAGGAAGCAAAGGGCCCCCGGGGAGGGGAAGGATTCAGGTTAGAAAAGGGGGGCCCGGGGAGTTGGGAAGGTTTCGGGTTATTTTAAGCAAAGGGGCCCTGGGGAGTTGGGGAAGGGTTTCAGGTTATGTAACAAACCGGGGTTTGGGGAAGGGACGGGGGCGAAAAGGGCCTAGGATTTGGGAAGGACGGTTAGGGTCAAATGGCCGGGGGTTAGGGGACCCGGTTTGGAACAAGGGGCCTGGGAGTTGGGGCTTCAGTTTAAAAGGGCGGGCCCTGGGGAGGGGGAAGGTTTCGGGTTTTTACAAGGGGCCTGGGGAGAGAAGGTTTCCGGGTTTGGGCAAGGGGGGGCCAGGGTTGGGAAGGTTTCAGGCGGCAAGGGGCCTAGGAGTTGGGGGAAGGGATCGATTCGGAAGGGGCAAAGGGGTTTGGGGGAAGGATTCAGGAGGAAGGGGGCCTGGGGATTGGGGAAGGGATTCGGTTTGAAACAAAGGGGTGGGGAGGGAAGGTTTCGGGTTTTGCTAAGCAAAGGGGCCTGGGGAATTGGGAAGGACGGGTTAGCAAGAAAATGCCAGGGAGGGGGAAGGATTCAGGTTATGCGAAGCAAAGGGGGCCTGGGGATTGGGGAAGGGTTTCAGGTTTTTGAAAAAGGGGGCCGGGGAAAGGGGGAAGGGATCGGTTATGAAAAATGGGCCAAGGGAGAGAAGGATTGGGTTATTTTACAAAGGGGCCGGGGGTTAGGAAGGGTTTCGGGTTTGGTAAGCAAATGGGCCTGGGGAGTTGGGGTTAATATGATTCTCACCTGCTGTATTTCAAAATTTTTGGACCATCATCAACTTTATATTAAAACCTCCCACTGGGGGCCACCGCCACACCTTGAGTTCCTAATGTAAGAATTCCTTTCCAAGAATTTTTAAAACAACTATTTCCACCCAACCACTGAAAAGTTTCAAATTTGCAACCCCCCCATGCCCAGGGTGAAATTTGGGCCCCGCAGGCACCCAAAAAGTCACTTGAGTATTTTTTTTGGGTTTGCCAATTTGGGGGTCAAAACAGAACCCCAGATTTTATGACTGATTTATTTGAGGCACCACAAAATCAAGGGGGGGGTTGTAAAAATTTTAGGGTTTTTAGGTTTTTGACCTCCATGCCCATTTTTGTAGATTTTTGCACCCAAAGTCAATGGGTTTAAAAGAGCATACAAATTTTGGTCTTTGAGGTTAAACCCAAAGGGGGGTTTAGATGGCCCAAAAAGTATGATGGGAGACCACCACCTGCAACTTTGGGGGTGTAGAAAAAAAAAGGGAACAAGGGAGGCCACTGGCAACACAGGCTTGGAGGGCCTGAAGGGGTTTTTTCAAAATTGCATGTTTTGGGGGTTGGTTATTTTTTTTGGGGTGAAACTGCCCATTTTTTCGAAACCGATATTATGGGGTTTGTTTTTTTTTTTCCCAATGAAGAAAGCTGTTCAGCATGCCCAAAGCTGATTCCATGGAGGAAGGGGTACGGTTTTTTCATCCTTAGTGATGTTCACCTTTTTGTACTTAATTAGGGGCCAAGACCTGATATCCGAGGGGGTACCGGGGGTAATTTCCTTTTGTATATGTCATTTCAAAAGAAAGCATACTGTGAGGTTTGCCCATTACTACCGGTCATAAATGTTATCCGCTGAGTGCATGGGAAGAGGGGTTTTGGGTTTAAATAAAGGATCGATGGGGGAAAATAATGTTGCAAAATTTTTTAGGGTTTTTGGGACAGGAATTTTTCCAAAAATCTTTTTGGGAAAATTTACGCAGAACCACGGATTTTTTGACGTGATGCGCGTAACGACGCACGCCAGTTGACGTCAATTTTCCCCATGAGACACGGGGGAACCCAAGGGGGTTTTGATTTTTCGACAGGGGTTTCCTTTAAAGAACCAATCCGAAGTTAAAACCTTTCAATAATTTTTTTTTCAAAGAACTCCCCTTAAAGAATTGAACCAATTTGAAACCCTGAAACCAAAAAAAACACCAAGGGAAAAAATGCCTTTTAAAACCCTGTTGTTCCCGATCGTGCAAAATGCAAGAAAACCCCAAAAGGGGAAAAAACGAACCCCTTTTAAATTTTATTAATTCCCCGGGAAGCCCCCAAAAAGAAGAAGAGGATCGTCCTCCATCAACGTCGACTGTTAGAGCTCGGGTCTCCGCATCCCGGGTTTTAAACCACCCAAGACCCATGCTTATCGATATCCTCATCATATGGGCCCACCTAATTCCCTGGGGGCCCAAAAAATTTCAGGGCCCGTCCCATTGCACATAAATATAATGTTTTTTGAGGAAATTGTTAAAAATTATCTTGATGCCAAAAATACTTAATGATAAAGTCATTATGTTCATTGACAAAATGCATTGAGTTCGATTTTTATAAAAAAAATTCATTTGTTTTACCTGATAAAAAATTACCGGAATTTTTATCCAAAAACTTTCTTGAGTGGTGGAGGCAAACCCCCGAGAAAAAAGGGAATCGATGAGCTCTTTAAGAGAAACAAAGACATCAAACACGGGAAGGAATTTTTTCCCACAGGGCAAAAAAAAAATCCCGGGTTTTTACTTTCAAAATGGGGTACTTTTAAAAAAAAAAAATTTTTTTTTAATAAACAAGACCAAATTTCCCATAAGATGGTGAAATTTTACAAACGACAAAATTATACCCCTATTTAAAAGTCGTTCAAGACACATCACGGGAGAATTCCCAAACGATCCAGAATTGTATAAAACATAGAAGCCAGCAATACCTTTTTGGGGGACGCCCGTTTCCAAAAGGACGCCCCGTTTTTTTTGGAATACCCGGGATTGGAAAGTGAACCCTTTTAAAGAAAAATTTTGACGTCCCCTTCCCAAAATTCCAATATTTCATTTTGAAAAAAAAGAAAAAAGAAAATTTTATGTTTTAAAAAGGTCAAAACATAAAAATTAAGATCAGGTTTTTTTGGTTTTGACTAATGAATGGTAATTTTTTTGGGGTTTTTATTAGGGAAAAGAGCCCAGTTAATGTCACGGTCCCAACCCTATTGAGGGTTGAGGTGAAAACCTGATCCCCCCAGCTTGGGGGATCCCCGTTTGGGGTAAACTTCTTTTTATTTGTAGATCGGGTCACGAGTGGTCAACTTGGGGGCCGAAAAAAGAGTTACGCAGGTGCGAAGGGTGACAAAAAAAAGGGTATTTTTTTATTTTGTTATAAAAAAATATTTACTTTTTAGAAAATTTTAAAAATTTATAAAAGAATGTTTTAAATGTCTTTCCCCACGGGGCCCGCCCCGCCCCCCCTATATTTACGCCACGTTTGAGGGGTTGAAGGTAAAAAATTTGAGAAAACAAGCCAATTTTTGGATGAAAATCGCTTAATCGTCCAGACACAGTCTTTAATGTTCATTATGCGCCCAGCAACGACGCTTATAAAGTTTTTTGTAGGGCATGCATGTTTGACCATTATGGTTTAACGGATAAAGCCCTTTTCTCGAACAATATTTAATGGCTAAGGAACAATAAAATTTAAAAAACTAAAATTTTTTTAAACCCAAAAACCCTCAACCAGGAATCCTTTTTTTTTCGGGGCCCAGGTAAAAACAAAACCCCCATAGACATATCAAACAATAATGAAAAAACAAAAAAATTTTTAAAAAAGTAAATTTAAAATAGAGGTAAACCATTTGTTTTCCCCACGATGAAAAATTTACCTAAAAAACTTCAAGTTAGGTAAAAAAAATTCCTAATACCGGAAAAACGTTAAAAAACGGGGGAAATTTTCCCAACCCCGGGTTTTGGCTTTTTAATTAGGCAGGGGAACAAAAAGGGAAAAAGATTTACCATTTTTGATTTTCGGGTTTTGTAGTAATGTGACTGGAACCCTTTCAGGGGGGCCAAAAAAACAAAGTGTGTTTTCCCAAAATTGTTCGGGAATAAAACCCAATTCACCCAAATTGTAAAAAAAAATAGTGAGGAAGATTTTTTAAATTTCCAAAAACAAACAGGGTTCTTTTTTTAAAAGGGTTTTCCCCAGAGAAAGGGAAGAACATTTTTAAAAAATTTTTTTTCAGGAGACTCTGTGGTATTGTGAGTGGAAAAAGTTTTGTAAAATAAAAAAAAAGGGAAAAATTTCAAAAAAAAAGAAAAATTTTTGGGGTTAAAAATTACGAAATTTAAATGTATTAAATTTTTTAAAAATTTTAGTAATAATTTCGTTTATTTTCCCGAATTTTTTACCAAAGGAACCGTTTGGTCGGGTAAAAATTCACTTAATTTGGGGTGCCCACCATGATCGCACGGATGGAAAAGAAAAATTGCGTGAAAATTTAAAATAGAGAAAAAAAACCTTAAGGGGAGAAGATGTTTTCATTTTATTGTTGATAAAAAAAGAAAGTTTTTAAAATTAAAGTAGGGGGTTTTTTTACATTATTTTTTGAATTACAGAAAAAAAGTAGTAAAAGAAAAGGTCAAATAGTAAAAAGAGTCTATATTTACAAAATTTTTTTTTTTTTAAAAACATTCGAAAAATTTTATTTTAATTTATTTTTACCTTTTGAGGAAAATCACTGATTTTGAAGTAAATTTTTAAAAAAGAAAAAATTTTACCCAACACGCTTTTTGAAAAACTTTACCAAACAATTAGGGGTTTCGTTACAACATTAAAATAGTAAAAACACAATTGGTTTTGTTTTTTTTTTAAGGTATTTTTGATTTTTATTTCAGGGAAAAATTTTCAGTGGCAGATGTGATAGTAATATCCCCTTTTGTCCTGTAGACGAACCAAACAATATTTAGGGTTTTGTTGTTGAAAAAAGTTAGAGAATTTATTTAGAGGAGAATAAAAAATTCCCCCAAAAAAATTAGGGCGAATATGTCGGGTTTCGCTCATTTTTTTTAAGTATCGGAGCTTGACAACACATGTCGTAAATATTTATTTTTTTTTTTCAAAAAAGTTGTGTTTTAAGATTTTTTTACGCCATGGTGAAGGTTTAAAATTTTATAAATTTATTGTTTTATTAATTTTTTTCCAAATATATTATATTGGCTGCAGGCCGAAATATGGGGGAAAAAAAATTTTCAACCAGATTATTGGGAATGGGAAACAGGCGAGAGCAAAGAATGTACAAGGGGGGGCAGAGAATTTTAAAAGGGTTTTAACTTGGAAGGGTTTTTTTATTTAAAAGTAAAAATAATGTAGCAAAAATAGTAAATTTCAAAGGAGAGCAATTCCCCCTTTTTCTATTGACCCCTAAACCCGTCACCCCTTGGCCCCCGCCCCACCCAACAGAGAAAAATCCCCTGACAAATAGGCCACAAAAAGAAATTTAATATATTTCTATTTTGTGTAAACATTTTTAAGGTTCAAGGGGCATTTTTTTTTGGGGTAATGAGGGAAAAGTTTTGGGAATTAAAAATGTGGGGTTTAGCTTGTTTTAACGTTACCGCAGGGTCTTTAAAATCATTTTGATAGCATAAAAAGCCTGCCTTCCAGTTGATCCGGGATTTCCCCACCTTTAAATATAGCCAGAATTGGTTTAAAAAAATGACCCCCCAACCCCCCTTTTCCCATCCCTTTTTTTAAAAAAATGCAGTTTTATTTTCAAATTTTCAGAAGAAATTCTCCATTAAAAAAATTCAAAAAAAAAGTTCGAACTAGTTTTATATATAAAAAAAAACACCCCATATTGTTTACCCCCCCATTTTGCCCCTTTAACTTTAAAACTATTCATTGACAATCATAATGGGAACAAACCTGAAACTTTTTTGGGGGCATACAGTAACTTTTTATCTTTTGCTAATCCCAAAACAGAGTTTTTTTTTTAGGACATTCAGAGAAACCCGATATGTTTTTTAAACCCCCAAAAGCTAATGAAAAATATGACCGTTTTTTTACCTTTGTGTGGAACCTGGACAAGGGTAGAAAAGGAGGTATTCTATTATGATGAAAATAAGCCAAAGGTTGAGAATTTGTCATTTTGTAATTTGTCGTTAATTTGGGAAAAAGGCGAAGGGCCCGAGATATGTGAAGGAAGTGCCTGTAACCCCCATTCGTTTACACTGCACTTCCGGCCCAAACCCTACACCATAGAACAAGGACCAGAATTATATCAAAAAGGGTTTAACAATTTTAAATCGTTTTAATTTCCCGGAATTAAGGTACAGCAGGTGGGTGCAGTGTGGACAGGGGGGTTGTTCCCACACCTTTAAGGACGTTTGCATTGTCCATGGTTTTCTCACAATGACGACATAATATGAACGACCTTTTTGTGGTCAGCCAATAGAGCCTGAAAATGATACCAGGGTTTTTTGCAGAAGATCATGTTTTTCAATGATAGAAAAGAAAATCCAGTGGAATTAGACGCCTGTTTACCGGATTTTTTGAAATTTTAGTTTTTTTTGAGCATTGATAATTTTTAGAAAGGAAAAATATCTTTTAAATGAGATGTTTCACATTTAACAGTTTTTAGAAAGTTGTTGAAAAAAATTTTTCAAAGGACCCCTTTTAAAGGGGGCAAATCATCCCCACGAGCAGACTTTCCAGGGAGGGAAACAGTTCCTAGTTTAAAATGAACACAGCGACCGAAAAATTTGGCCAGGGGAGCAGCAAGGTAAAAAGAAACATGGGGTATTTTTTAACATGAGCACATCACTTACTTCCTGTAGAGCGAAAACAGCATAATCCCAGCCGGGAGGCAATATTCAAAAAACAAACAAAGCGCCCCCCCGCCGTCCCACCCACAAGCCCCGCAAGCCCCCACGGGCGTCCTTTTTTCTACCTTGCGTAAGACATTTTTGGCTCTGAAAAATGTCTTTTGTTGAGAATTTTTAACTATTTTTATGAAAAAGGAAAATTTTTTAAAAACGAGGGCTTTTTGGGCTCCGAGTCGAATAGTTATAACCAAAAAAAATTACGGGAATGGGGAAACTGGCCAGAGATT
>CM055822.1:80891-96533 GCA_029582265.1 Zoroaster sp. YZ-2022
GTACCAAGGGCGGAAAGTCCCGTTCACGAACAAAGAACTGCGCTCGCGGACGTTCCATTGGGCACCGTACGACTGACCGTCGATACGCGCAGAACATCCATAAATTAAACGCATCAAAGCGCCATCTTGGCGTAGTAAACCCTCGGTGCCGTATTCCCACGTCATACGCCACGCCTCTCGAGGGTAGTCCCCTCTGTGACCGGGTCATCCTACGGTATAATTTTTTCCTCTCTCCACACGCTTTGGCGCACCATTATCTATTCTCGTCATTAATCTCTCTACTTATGCAAGTAAGGTCATCCGTCGGTATAAATTTTTCCTATCTCCACGCACGCTTCTGTCAGCCTTCCATATATCCCTTCTTCTCGTTATTATCTCTATCTACCATTATGCAAATGAGTAGTCATCCGTCGGTATAAATTTTTCCCTATCTCCCCACGCATTTCATTCGCCTCATTATCTTTTGCTCATTATTTTTCTCATTTACATATTTTTAAAAAGGTCATCCGTCGGTATAAAATTTCCGTATCTCCACACGCTTAAGCGCCTCTTTATCTTTTCCTCATTAGTATTCAATCGTTCAATCGTTCCACGCCCTAAGGTCATCCGGCGGTATAAATTGGTTGCTATTCCACTACGCTGTAAGCGCCTGCTTTATCTTTTGGACCCCTTTATAATTTATTAATCGTATTCATAATTTATGCAAATGAGGTCATCCGTCGGTAAAAATTCCTATCTCCCACACGCTTTTTCACCTCCATTTCATTATTCATTTATGCAAATTTATGCAAATTTAGAGGTCAAAGGTCATCCGTCAGTACATCAGCCCGCTATACTACTCCATTTTATATAATTTTTAATTGGTAGAATTCATAACTTTATCTGGTAAAATTCCCTGTTGAACCAACCATTCGTTTGCGTCATTATCGCCGGAATCTGGACTGTCACGGTGAGTTTTAGAACGTCGTTTAAATCAAACTTTCCCAAAATCGGCTGGATTTATTTTAAACACTTCTTTACCGAGCATGCTGTATAAAACGGTTATAATTCCTACGACGGCAAAACCATTTGATAAGCAGAATTGACGATTCCATTTGTATCTATCATCGTTGATGAAGACATATTTTATAGTATAGACAATATTTTTCGCGCCCATATTTTTATTCCGATTTCACAAAAAATCTTTCTTCTTTTTACATCGATATGGTCGTTATGATCCGTTGCCGCTGCCGCTGGCGAGGGTTGTTTTATAGGTTTTTAACCGGCAAAGTGGCGGCTTGCTCTAGCAGAGCTGGTTGTGTTTTATTAGAGTTTAGTAACAAGCAAAACCTATTAAACCTAATACTCCTAGTCCGATGTACAGCAAGCGTCTCACCGTACGTCAAAGCTGTTTATTCCATCGCTTTCTTTTTGCACTCGTAACAATTTTCTTTAGTCGGCTTACATCGCCCTCAATTGCTGACGCTGACGCTAATGGATTTCTTTTTTAAATTTTGTTTGTTCTTTCTATTCCATTCCGCGTAGGGTTTTACCAGCTGCTTGATTTTGGGATTTTTTATTTTTAGTTAATGTTTTCGTTACCACCTCCGTTGCTGACATGACGATGCTTGATTCATCTCTGCCTCCTGCGAAAGTCGCTGCAAGGACATTGACGATGCTTGATTCTCTCGCTCCATCGTCTGTTTTATAATCTATGCAAGCAATTCTTTTCTTTTAAATGTTTCGCTGAAATTAGCGCGGCTGCGATGGGTGCCAGGTATATTCCGTATTTATAGTTTAATTCACATAATGTAGGTGAAAGAGCGCTCAAAATGATTGGGTCTTTTTCTAAATCTGTAATTAATTCACCTTCATCATCAATCGTAAACTCATATCCCATTACATCGACAAATTTTAAACTCGATCCTAATGCTTTAGCGTATATAGTTATAATCGATGAACCTAATGAAGATATCATTTCACGACCTAATCGCGCTTCGTATCGCGTGAATAATTTATCTCGGTCGACTAAATTTAAAGCTTCAATTTCATTGATAGAATACCCTTTACCGAGATATTTTTTCGAGTTTCCTCCAGCAACGACTTCAACGAGCCGATCAATGCGATGATTAGATGGTATTGATTCATCGACTTGCATTGTTGAGCTTCTTTCTATTTAAAATTTTTTCTACTTGTTCCATTATTAATAATACTCTTATATTATTTAATACTTGAAAAAAATCTTTTAATGATGATAACGGTTTTATAAAATTTTTGTTAACGCTCGAGTATTGATAAATCAAAAATAGTACTCCAGCTAGCGTGCAACGTTTGTAATTATACTAAATGCAACTAAACATTCAACGAGCATATTTATCTATAAATTTTATTATATTTTACTCAACAACCTTGTCAACAACCTATAGCAACCTTGTCAACAACCTATAGCAACCTTGTCAACAATCTATAGCCAACCTTTGTCAACAACCTATAGCAATTGACAGTGATTTGAATTGAAAATTCAGCTGAAAAAGTTGCAGTGCACAAAGCATTAGCTTCAATGGCATAACCCACATGCATGCATGATTGAATTTCTCAACCATTTCATTACGAGCTGTGTAGATCAACATGTCATTCTGTCATTTGCTTTTGAATTTTAAAATCTATTAGCAATACTTGTTGAGATATTCTTAAAAATATTAGGGGAACTTAGAAGTTGTGATGGGTGTGTATGTTCCGACTGTGAGTTACCTGTAGCTACAAAGACGTAATCTGTTGATGAATTAGATCAATTCAAACTGATATATAACGTTCGTTGAATAAACATTGTTGATGTTGACATTCGCTTTATTTTGTGCTTTTCCATTTATAGGCATATGTGAATAACATCGACTGGGAGTTTATAATAGTGACCTAATAAAAATTGAGAGAAGAGAAGACCTTGTTCGTCTTATTTAGAGATACATCCTCAATATAATAAGACCTAAAGGTATTTTCGGTTTCAGAGGCAAACAGGGTTTTACACTACGCATTGATGACGACTTATTATCTCGTATTATTATATTATTTTTCTTGTAGGTACGATTTAGGAGAAACGTATTTGTTTTGCTACATAGCAGTAAGATGCTTCCGTACACTTATAGTACATCAACCCTTAAAAGTTTGGGAAAACTTCGAAATCGTGGACTGGTTGTATGGGGACGCAATTATTCATCATCTCATACCTTAGTTGGAAAGCTTCTTTAGGTGTTTGAACTTGCGGCTACATGGTGCCCGGAACACCCTATTGAAATTGTTTAAATTATTATTATTATTATTTTGTTATTTCTATTCCTTTTCCTCAAACTTTACTCCGTAGAACGTTTAGCCTGATTTGCAAAGCTTTCAAATCCGAATTTGAAATTTGGCAACATCAAAGACCTTATCACGACGATGTAGGGAATCGAAATCAACGCTCCATATAGACGTCATTGGGTGTCGGATTACATGAAATCAAAGGTTTTTTTTTTTTAATCTCGTCCCTGAACGAAGAATGGAAAAATCTTAATTTTGACACATGGTCGTAAAGAACTCAATTTATGAGACATTTTTCTCATGGACGTCTACTTCAACGAAATACGAAATAGGCAGTTCAAATTTCGTAAAAAAATCTGACGAACATAATGGTAGGTTATTCTGAGAAAATGAATCCCAGGTAAGGACTGAGTAGGGTCAAGTACATTTTTCAAAAATATGATTGGTGACGTCATCGCAAACACAAATGTCGTGTCATTAATTTATGACAGAACCCACACATACATTCATTTCTGGGCATTTTAACTGTAGAATCATGGGCTTCTAACCCTCAAATGTATTTTTAGGTTTTTGGTTTTGGTTTTGGGTTTGTTTTTGGTTTTGGGGTATTTTTGGTTTTTGGGTTTCTTGGGGTTTTGCCTAGTTTGGGGTTTCTTAGGTTTTGGGTTTTGGCTTTTGGGCCTTTTGAAGGGTTTGGGGTTTGTTTCTTTCTGTCTTTTTGGTTTTCGTGTTTTGTTTTTTCGGTTTCTCTATTTTGGTTTTGGCATTTGGTTTTGGCCTCATTTTAGGTTCTTGCCCTTTGGTTTTGTTTGGTTTTGGTTCTGCTTTTGTCTTTGGTTTTGGTCTATTCCGGTTTCGGTTTTGGTTTCTGGTTTGGCTTTGCTTTTGGTTTGGTTTTGGTTTGTCTGGTTTGTTTTGTTTGTTTGTTTTACCGGCTTTTGTTTTGGTTTTGGGTTTTTTTTTGGTTTTGGGTTTTTGGTTTTGTTTTATGTTTTGTTTTGAAAAACACAACGCCACTTACACGCCTTTATTCGTCATTGCCGGTATGCACATTATCTGTCCATGAAAATATCGACCTCCGCTTCTGGGGATAATTATCTCGTCAATGAACTTGAACAATTACTATCTTATATGCACAGCAGCCATCACACCTCCCTCATTTGTAGGTATTGAATGCAGATGTGTTAGTGGAACAAATTTGCCATGATATTTTTTTCGTTTCGCATTTTTTTAAAAGATGAACTTCTTCTTATCTCTCCCACGTTGCCGTTATGTGTTAAACACAAGAAGATTCCTTCATGTTTCACTCTCAAAATAAATTGAAATTTTTCATTAAAAATTATAAAGGTTTTTGTGCAACACAAAGTTCAAGTTTCTCAGATATTGACTGTTGATTTCACAAGATTCTTTTTATCATTATTTACAGACAAAATTTTAAAATGCAGAGTTTCTGAAAGATTTTGGTATGTTAAGTGAATCCTCCATGACCAAGATACCAGACTTCAGCATGACTCAGTGCCTCAGACTCCAGTCCGACCGAGTCACATTTTTGGTGACTCAGACTCGAACTCAGAGTCATGATGTAACAATGATTCGGACTCGGAATCGGACTCTGACCCTTCGGACCTCGGACATGGGACTCAGAGACTCGATGTCTGCTTGACTCAGACTCGACGGCAATGCTCAATATTCACTCATTTGCAAAAGATCCAGTGTTTCTTTAAAGGATCACAGAAATAAAAAAACCATTATGGCTCTTAAACCGTAAATGTGGCTTTTGCATAATAAAACAAGATATTGTTAGTTTTTTTTCATAATTGAAGTTTGTTTCTGTTCTTTGTGGAGACTTTTATGCCACTTCACAAGCCCCCACTTTATTGGCAATTGAAAGGATGTAATACATCACGTGATACCGTGACCGTCAGGTAAAGAACGATTTCCTAATGTTAAATGCACAGCTGTTTGTTTTGTGTGTGTACGTGTCCGATGCGCTTATATCAAAACTCCAATATAAGTGTATACATATTTTTCATCCTAAATTTCCTTGAAAATATACATCATGCCTACAAGATGTGTCGTGAAGCAGGCTGTAGGAATACTCCTAGCGTGAAATGGAGTAAGCCTCCACAGGTTCCCTCATTGAGGCACTACGAAAAATTTGGGGCCACAAAAGTGTGGTTGACGAGGGCAAATGGTTCGGGCTGCATCTCCAACCAGCGTGATGATATAGCGATCATTTACCGCTGACGACTTCGACACGAGCCTTCATGGGGAATTCTGGGATGTCAAAGGCACCCAGTGACTCCAAGAAAACTTCGATTCTCAACGTCAAAATAAAGAAGCCTGTGAATCACTCAAACGACAAGCTAAAGCGACCGAAGCGATGCTTCGTTAAAACGTGGAGAACAGACAAGTAACTAACGCTAAGTTTTCAAGATCCGACATGTCCGATCTTACATGCATGTACCGTGCGCCGCCATGTTGGGTTTGACATCGTTAACCAATAAATATACGGCGTAATTCACAAAATCATACATAGAAAAATATTACACTATAACGTTGCAGACTCAAATAACATAAATTTTACAACTTTAGAAGAATTCGATATGGTCGAAATGAAAACTGTGACTAGATTCTCCGGTCGGCGGCAATAAAGGTGCTTATGACCTTCGTATTTTTAATATTTTCGATTAGTTTTTCTTCAACCTGAGTTTGGGTCACTAAATGAGTCGATTTCTTCACAAAGATATGCAGTTTGGTGAACCGAAAATTACACATCAGACCGGGTTATTAGTTGCACTTCAATCATTACTTCAGTAAAAGTATCACGGTAATTTCATCTGACGACGATTCAGCCATTCCTATGTTATTTTCTCAAAGGTGCGTGGGCAATACGCGAAGAGTAAAGTCATGGTGAATGAACGCGTTCGCTGTTATGTGGCTGGCGTCCCCGGAAGCAAGCCTTCTTCTTTACGTGACGTCACAGCTGTTAGGAGAACGTTCAGGATGCAGTGCACCGATGGCCCTTTTAGGGGCGTGTTAATCGGCGCCGACATCCTCTTCGGAAAAGGCTTCAAATTATAAGTAGCTCGCTAAAATCAATGAGCTATTTATTTTTTATCGGATTAAAAATACCATATTTTAGTATCTCCATGGCATTTTACGTCTGTCTATTTCTGTGGTCCTTTAAACAAATGCGAACAGTTTTATAAAACCGATAACGTGCATCCATGTTCGTTGTAGAAATAATGCGATCAGGATATCGCTTACGCAGCAGCCGAATGGTAACAAAGTGCTTCTTCCATAAATTGATTACAAACGTTTGTACCAGAAAGCTTCCAGCGTACAAGCATCGTAGGAATAAAACGTGATTTAATAACTTGCACAATGCATCATGAAGAAAGATGGATGGACTACATTTAATTTTGGAAATGACAATTCTTGTAAACAGCTTCCTGCCATGTATATTAAGGTGTGGAGGGGCTCCGCCACCAGTGGCGCACCTTGTGGGGGGGTTTGGGGGCTTCAGCCCCCCCTGTAAGGGCCTTGGCTTGATGTTTTATTTATTTTTTTAAAAGGAAGGAGCCAGGAAAGAGAGCAAAATCTGAGCCCAAGTCTTGCTCTACAAGAGGAGTTCGGTAAGGAGTATAGGGCAGGTGCAGTACAAGGGATGGGGACTCAGGAGACTCAAGCTCCCTCCAAAAGTTTTCCATTTATTCCACTTCATCTATTATATTTTTACGGCGTTATAGCGTATGCATGTGCATGTAAGCTTGAAGGCCACCAGTATATATAACAAGCTATTTTTACACATTCTCCTCCTGCCATGGTGCACCCTGGATCAGGAGCAGCTTTACTTAATTTTATTTTCATTTTCTGTTGTCCGTTTCCTCTATGTTGGAGGTCGTTGATCATCGTTGAGGTTACTCTCGTAAAATCTCTAAACACGCCCGCAGCTTATAACTGCCAACTCCTTTCCAGTTTGTACAACAATGGCCCAGGATTGGGTTTTAATTTACAAAGATTATGTGACACCTCTTTAGCAAAACACCGATTGATAATATTGGGATTTGGTTTTGTTGCCACCAAATTCGTGTTTCTGAAAAAAAATTTTAGCTCCTCCCGGAATGATCACAAACTTTATGTCCACGCAATGAAAGTAGTATTTTAACTATAGAAATCTTGCAGACGAAACAAGTTCAAGTTTTACATCAAGAGAGAGGAAATTATATGGAAGGTGAAACCCTCACGAGTCCGAATCATGCCATAATGTCTTTTTTTTATGACTCAGAAACCACCAGAAACATTTGTTAACAATGTGCCGTAGGTTCACTGACGTGAGCACGACTAGGGACATGGCTGCAGCCGCGCCAGCGGTTATGGTTTGGGTCAGTCATACCTCTCCCCATATTGATTCCAAATAAAATATTTTGAGCCCCCCAATCAAATCTTGGGTGCGCCACTGTTCGCCACTCCTTGGTGAAAAGCAGTCTCATTCCGCCACGCTAGAAATATTGTCTACGGTGTCAATAAAATTCGTATTTTTTCAAACGAATTTTATTCTTTTAGCCTGAAGAATAATTTGTGTATCGCTACGTCGGTGGCTAGTGCCGCTCTAATGCCGCTCAAAATCACCACAATGAAGCTACAGTTTAAAATGATATGGGTCCACAAACATCTGTTATTGCTAAATACAGCAGATGAGAATCCATGAACAAAATAGGCCTACATGCACTCTCATTAGAAAGTTTATTGTCAGTTTTCGTCAGTATTGTATACAGCCGTAGTAATAGACAACAGCTTAATCATTTGTCAACGTGTTTCTTTACTCTACATGAACATAATGTCAAAATTATCAGCTGTGAATGCAAAATATTGCATTCTCACGGTGATATCGTTTAATAAATCATCCCTTCAAAACAATAGGACAAGTTTTGTGTAATAATATCTGGACTTTGCTCTATGCAACAATAAAAGGTGTAATGTAAATGATTTTCTGAAAGAAAAGAAAACGTAGAATAGTCATTGATGCAACAGCTTGGTTCCAACATTTAAATGCACAATTGCCTATATAAAAAAAAAAAATACAGATAGTTATGGCATTTCTCACTGTCACTCTAACCTGATTATTTTTAGAGTGATTATCCACACCACAATACCTGGTGTGATTAAATACTGTGGCGGTTGGTTAATATATAAAAATTACTTATGATAGTGCTAAGTATGACTAGACTTAAGGATCTTTAAACTTGACAACGTCGAAATTAATCATGGATCTCCATTCTGCAGTAGAATTCTATCTGGAAACAATGGATCAACATTGCTAAGGGTGATGGCGGCTTCTGAGGATTCAACCGCCGGACTCCTACCTACTCCTAAATTAACATCCAAGAGAGCGCTGCTTGTAGATTACCTTAATTAAACATGATTATCAATGCCCGCTAACAAGATAACATAACATTCTGTGCACCACTACACAAGAACTCTAGCCTCAAGACCTCGCTGATAAATTCATTTCGTCGTATTTGGTCCAGCTTACCACCACCATCAAAGACTCATAGCTTTAGATGTTTCAGTAAGCCTTTTGCAAAACCTCGTCATCTTACTTCCGTGATTAAGTCTATTGTACATTAAGTTCATTTTTCCCATCCTGTTGTTCTTGAGCATCTTAGCCTCGCGCGGCAAGCGCGTAAGTAGTTTGCCAGATGTCTGTTTGCCATTTTCCGATTGCCCTGGGAGCAGCCTAAGATGGGAAACGCTTGGCGGCGGCTGGTCGATGCCTCTGGCTGGCTCTGCTCGCGCTCAAAACACTTATCGGGTACTGCGACAACATCCACCAATTGCCAATGGATGTCTCAAAGTGCGAACTTAGCCGTGGCAGTGTGGCTGTCTGTTCAGTTGATCAGCAAAATCTGTACATTTAATCATTTTTTTTCTCTCTTAATTGTCTCCATTATCAACTTATATAAATATAAATCCATTTATTTTTTGAAGTTGGCTGATTCGTATTTCTTTATGGATTTATTTATGCATATTTTACAATTCAGTTTTGACTTTTGGCTTTTGCATTAATATATATTTATGAATTTATCTGCACTGGACCAACAAGCTGGGCTACAGTGTTTTAGTACACTTTTGTTGATCCTGGCTATCATAGATTGGTTTGTGTCGTTCGTTTGTCTTCACTGGCCACTTCTATACCATTCCCTCATAGTCTTAACTGTACATTGTATATTATTCCTAATATATAGTTTTATTGACCATAAATAAAGAATGTAAGAATAAGAATAAGTACCACGATGATTTCCAAACATGTTGTATTAATAAATATAAAAACACAACAAAGATAGAAAAACTCAACGAGTTGTTCAATTTTGTGACGCTAATAAAAATTATGAAGTTAATTAAAATAAGAAAAGTAACAAATAACGTTGATTTTGGAAATAAATTTGCTTGAAGTCAAACTGACGAGATAATAGTCCAGATGTTTATATATTTTTCACTAATAACCTTGAACCTTGACATTATGTACAAGGTTTTTTTCTTTGATTTTCAAATGATCTCTGTGACCTGGACTTAGACCTGACCTTCGTGACTCAGACTCGGACCTTGACCTCGACACTCAGACTGGGACTCAGACTCGGACTCGAGGTTTGAGGATCTGAACATAAGTCTGCCAGATACAACATTAAATCATTGGCACAGGTTATAATTATCTCTCACTGTTTATTTGTTTTGACTGAAATACAATAATTCTTTTCATGAAAACTTCATGTTCATCCTTATGTACAAAATCACAGTCAAGGACTTCTAAGTTTGCTTTAAAATATTTATAACTCCATCGGCCGATAAGGGTAGGCCAACGATGATAGGAAATTCATGGAACATTTTTCAAGGAATCCAGACATTTTACCAAATGTTCAAATATTATTCATGGTCAAATATTACTTGGACATATGGGTACAACATTATGCCATATTTTAAGTTAAGCAAGTTCTTTACAAAGCAACACACAGGCCCATTGGACGTTTTCTAAAACTTCAAAATGCATAATCACTTACATCCCATTAGTATTATTGGGGATTTCAGCTATTTTTATTCACCAGCATTTTTAAATTCAATGCATAAACCACAGTATCCATGTTGATCCGTTGAAGAATGGAAACAAACTCAACCATGCCTTTCTAGTTATTACAAGTGGCTATATATGAACACTCTCATTCGTCAATATGAAATATCTGTCAATCAAACATTGGCTTGGACCGTATCTGCCATATGGGGGGTATCCATAATTTTAAAGGAGGTACCATACTTTGGTAAACATCAAAAATGTATTTAGACACTCATACAACCCTTTTAAACTGCAAAATCCCTCAATATCGAGGTAAAATACCGATTCGCCACCATGAGAAAAATGTTATGAATTAATTCTTTGAAACACGAAGTTTGCCGATCAGGAACGATGTAAATAAATTATAATCGGAGACGAAATTCTTGGGACACTTAAACCAGTTGCCCGCCTCCAAATACAATGTTAATTGTTGAGTGCTATTTTTAAACTCACTTTTGGTTGGTAATTCTTCAATGTATGTGGAAACGTATGATGAGGTACACCACATCGCATATAAGACAACATTGTTTGGGGAAAACAGAGGAGGTGTTCCAACGAATTTTTGTCCCTGTTTTGTTAAGATTGGGCTATAGGCCCGTGCCTATATTTGCCAAAAGGCGTTTGTGTGTTCTAAACATACATTTTGACGCCAATATTGGCTGATCGTGGGCGAAGGCTGTGAAAGGTCTCTTATTCATGCATAGAAAGGTAAGGTAAGTCCATAGGATTGGAGTTTAAAAAATAAAATAAATAAATTAAAAATTTTCGTCCTGCGGGAAATAAATTTACGCGTGCCGTACCCTTCGTTACCATGACAGGTGCCTTCCAGCAAAGATTTATAAGTTCTCGCAATAGTATGATATAAAATTATAAACGACTAAACTATTGATGACATTTTGGGACAAACAAACAAAATATTTTAATAAATAATTCAAGCTGGCCTTTACAGACAGAAAATGGACATTATTTATAAGTCATGGCCGGCTGAGTGAGTCTGTGTTCAATTAATTTAGGATCGAATACGGACCTATAGGGTAGACTTGGTTCCAAGTCTGTGATCGTGGTTTTTTGTCTGCCTGAAGCCAATACGGCTCTGCAGTATCGCATTAAATAGTGCCCTCTTGTGTATTAACCTCCGACATTAACCTTCGATCACAGACTTGGAACGTTGTTCGTCGTTTGTACACACCCTATTGCGAATTAGTCCAAACGTGGACGGAATAATCTGATTGGTCGGAAAGCCTTCCATAACATGAATATTCAAACTAAACCTTCTACGCGCAGTTGGAGGAGATGTACCAACGATTCCATTTAAACTGTAGGTAAGACGTTCTTTGTAGAGAAGGAATTATGTATTTTATTTTGTGCTTTTTTACAACTCTAAGATCTCATTAAATTTACCTATCATTTCAAATACTATTTACGTACCAAGCACTTTACAAATTTAATATCGAATGAATATTACAGAAAGAATTTTAAGCGAGTGTAACCTGTTAGTAATAGACGCGGCCTACAAGGTTTTTGTGGCCTCCTGATTGGCCACTCTCTAGCATCCGTATTATTATGTAAATTTTAGCTATGAAACATGAATATCCCACAAACACAAGAGGGTCAAGTCTGAGATCGCGAGTTAGGGCTGTGCATGTGATAGCCAGTAGGGTAAACGGCTTTTGCGTGGCTGATGCAGACAAAAATAACGCGATCTCAGACTTGAAATCAAGTCTAACCTTAGGGTTACTCAGTGTATGTGTATGCTTACTTTCTTTGAATCAAGACAGAACGCCTAGATAAAATAACAGCTCGATGTGGAGTCCACGTCATCAGAAAAAGAGTTGGTAACTTTTTGTGTTCCTCGTGTGCAAACAGAGAGGCCTCACAAATCTGGCAAACTTTCATAACTCTATGTGAAAAGTTGTTTACAACACAGCATGGCAGAATTTCAATCGATCCAGCAACTTTGGCTGCAATTGGACATTGTTTCATAGGGGGAAAAACAAAAAAACAGTGAAATACGTGTACATACATGACTTGTATACGCGTTTACTGGAACCGGACCAAATTGGGGGTTGTTGTTTTGTTTTGTTTTATGGTGTTTTTTTTTTTTTGGGGGGGGGGTTTGTAATTTTTTTTGGCCTAATGTATATCTTGAGATATAGATAGAAATGAGATATTTCACAAAATAGTTGTCAGAATCTTGGTTTATCAGTAAATAAGTGCCACTCATTTATGACATGACCCGCCATAAATTCATTTCGGTACATGTTGCTTATCACCATTATTATTAATGCATTCGTTTTCCCTTCATCAGCGTTCTGATGAAAAGTACACCGGGCAAAACGCGTACGATACAATTGTTTGAAATGGCAAATTGTATCCTCTTCTATCCTACAGAGACACAATTACGGATACGGCAGACGTTGTACCGTGCTTGTATAACAACAATTACATTACAAAACGAAATAAAAACCGACGTCATGCAAAATTGAAATGATTATTTCCGGCTGTCCTCTGGCTATATATCGTCCATGCAGCTGGAGCATGTGCGACGCCGTAACGGTGTACATTAGCGGCACAGCATAGCTACAAATCCCCACAAATTAAACCTTGGCTACATGGTTTGTTTTCGCACGTGGAAGCTTGTTTCACGGAAGAAGTACCGCCACAGAATTTAAAATTCACCTTATCGTGGACGTACACGATAACTATCGTGTGCGTACACGATAAGTCCAAGTTATCTGTACATACACGATAATAAATCATGTACATACACGATAAGAGCCATATTTTTTATTCATGTGGCTGTACTACGCTTCCTTTTTTCCTTTCAGATTGTTATTGTGTTTAAAAGGTTATTCCCACCGTGCATATAGCCGAGTCATCAGCACGGACCAGGTCTCTTGTGTATTTCAAATATTCAATGATTACGATGAATTCAGGCAAATGAAGTTATCTGGGGACTAATCTAATGGGAAAATCTTTTTCAATTACATCTGCTACAGAGTGGAAAGTTGGTCTCAACGCGGATGAATAACCAATCGACACTGCTGTTTACACGCCGCCCCCACAAGTCCCCATCTGATGGTTAACATGATCTATACAATTTCTGATTTTTAAAATTATCTTAAGAGTGTCAAAGATCGCTTACATATGAATTTGTCATGTTCACATAAAGCGATTTTCTGTCTGAAACACACATTTATTAGTAGAAAACGGTCTTAAACGCCCTTTCCACATTTTAAGTAATTTCTTTTTAACCGTGCAGGCTATTTCACCGGTAAAACGGTTTTATAAATTGTGTTTCATTGCAGTCCTAATATATCATAAATATTTTTGGGAAGAAAACCACCGTATATTTTGCTTTCAAAACCCGAGTTTGGCCTGTTTTCCTGTGGAAGGGGTCATTTTAACGCTCCGCGCGGCGTTCTCTTGACGTATTTCCTTACTGGAGTATCAATTTCAACAGGGTAAACGACCACCAAACAGATCAGATCTTACTGTTTCCATTGATGTAAAGCTTATTCTGATTGGTTGGAAAACACCGTATTTTTACAAAGACATAGTGACCAATGACAGCCAACGTCTGATTCTATCGACAAGTCATTCTCCATTGCTTTTACACGTGTTATGCATTCTTCAGCTACTACATAATCTATCAAAATGATGAGACTGATTTGGATATTAATTGTATATTGAATAGACATTGTGATTTGGCTTGTAATGGTAAATAATAGTGATTTTCTTTGTGAAATATTTTGTCTTGGTTTCACATCAGTGTAAGATTATTGTTCTCTAAACCTACACTTTGTTCCACCCATTTTGTGAATGGAAGATCCCACATTCAGGTTTCACGGACGAACGCACAGCCCAACAGAGATAACGCTAATCCGCTTACTGTACCCAGTCACTGAGTGCATTGTACATGTGATATGATTTAAACAGTCAAATTAAGTGAACAAAATCGGGGGTAACAAATTCATATGTTCTTCACACTGCTATAATTATTTCGCCTGTAACTTTGCATATTTGAATATTCATATCACCAGAATTCTATTATAATTCGTTACGGTAGGTATACCAGTCGTGTAAATAGCATTAGTCCATCCATCTTTCATACCTTAAAGTCGTCACGATCAACAGTAACTCAGTGACTGAAAATAATTTTCCACATGATGAGGTCATATTACCGTTACTGTTGCATAAATGAGCCAATAATTTGCAGTGACTGTGTAGTGTGTTCATCTTAAACTGGGACATCGACTCCATGCCCTGTTGAAAGTCTGCTCTGATCGTGACGATACTGCCGTTATCCACTGAATGTAACGTTATTTCAACATAATCCACGCCTCCTTCACATGTAGTGGTTCCAGAATAATTATTCTTTAGAATTACAGAAGAAATCAAGTGTTATGATTGATTGTGATTTGTGTTTTGCTAAAGATTGGTATCTCACTAATGGCAACCATTTCAGCGATGAGAATCGCATTGCCTTATGAAATTACACAGTGAGTTATTCTTGCCTTTGAGCCACAGGTTGAAAAACGGTGCGCGTGCGCGTGATTTATGTTTTTGCATGCAAAGATTGGAATCATTACTAATGACTACCATTTCAGCGAAAGAATCGCATTGCCTATGAAATTACACGGTGACTTATTATTGCCTTTGAATCACAAACTGACAAACGTGTACACGTAGACCTTATGTTTGGCTCATCTCCCAAGCTTTGCAGCGATAGTTATGGGCCATCAAACAGTGAGGGACATTTGATATATTGCCCCATGCTAAAAGTGGATGGGACATGTCACTGATCGATGTCCGATTGATTATCTCGTAAATGATCACACACTGACATGAAGCTTATTTGTGTTAAGTTGATGTTGGTATCAAACTAGCCTTGAGCTAGAGTCTAGTCGCGTGAATAACGCCAGATCCTGGCCGTGCGGCCGCCATATTTTCCCCGATGCTCAACTTTGACCTTGGTTGGTAGCTAGCAGGCGAGCCTTGAAGCATGACGTCAGATCTTCAGCACAACGTATCCAATGAAACCCTTGAACGCCTGGAGCCTGTCCATATACTTGATAGGATAAAGACAGGGACCAGTCTAGCATCAAACATTCCTTGAAATATTTCAGTCTGTGTGCTATTATTTTAGTACAACATTTCCATTGTACCACGGATCTGTTTTTTCTAACACGTTCTGTGAGCTATGAGAACGTGACCGTCATTTCAAAACTTTGAAAAACATGAAATGATAAATAAAC
>CM055822.1:97033-241724 GCA_029582265.1 Zoroaster sp. YZ-2022
GTTGTTATTGTTGTTTTAAATTAAGACCTTACACCTATGGTTTACTATTTAATTATGATTATTAATTATCAATTTACAATTTTTTCGCAAATATGTATTAGGTGTATAAATAATATGCACACCATGCACGTTATGCCCGTGACTCCTCCTCTACAACTTGCGTTGGGAAGACGTCATCTCATAAATATTCATACCGTATGCACTTATTAATTGATACGGAAGGTTATAACAAAAAGGGAACTATTGGCTAGTCGGTGATTATATCGGCAACATTCGTCAGTGCAAATACTATGACAAGATTATTTAAGAGGACCATAATTATTTTCTAAGTGGACCTTAAGTCTACTTTAAAATAATACTTTAAAATAATAAGCAAAGGTCCCAAATATTATAAAAATGCGCTGTATAAATCTTAGTAAATATTGATACTCATTGACTCTGATATTACCATCTTTGTTTTGTCTTCATAATGTGTGATGTTCCAGTGAGGCGTACCAGTTCCCGCTTTCACGCTTCAACGCACTAATCCTCCAGCAAAGAAACTGCAGTACGTTTCATTATTAAGCGTTTACAGAAATTGTGTAAATGAGTTTAACACACTTGTTATGTAAAATTGTAATACAGCAAATTGTTGGAAATAGAGTTGCCTGCATTTTGCTGTAAATTTACATTTGTTTTTACAGTGTATGCTAGGTCATAATTATGACTTAATATCTCATAATTATGAACTATTTCTTTATTCTTTGCAACTTACTTTTGCCTCGATGTTTATAATAATGAGATTGCCCTTTAATGTGCGTGATGACGGTGTTTCTTGATGACGGTGGTGAATATGATAACATGACGTACCGTACAAACACAGTTGCACACCTATACGTTGCTAGTGACTCTTTGTGTTGTCAAGCATTGTAACACATCCATACGGTGCTATAGTGACTCTTATCAATAGTTTGAAGCCAAAAGATTGGGAAATCAGAATGACAGTGGTAAACATCAAAACTGGATCCGACTGATTTCATCTGACAAGGTTTGTGTTCCTCAGTTATCATGGGTACCCTTCACCACATCACCGGTGTGCTGCCTCTCGTGATTCTGGCGTCCATCGTGTTGGTCGGTGAGTTATTTTTTTTAAAGAATAAACCTGGAGACCAAAACTTAACATAAATGAAAGTAAATGCATTTTGTTTTCGTTCCTGATCCGTTCCAGTAGTGGTATTAGATACCCACTTAATTTGCAAATCATGAAATAAATCTTCACAAAGGTTTATAACTACTTCAAACAAGCATGCTTGGAAGACATTATCAGATATTTTCCACGTTTAAATAACATGACACCTTTTCTGGTATTGAGTGAAAGTATTTTCAAGACATAATTAACTGTAGAAGATTGCTCCGTTTTATGCTGCGTGGTTTTATGTATAAATGCACTAACATTTTGGTTCGAGGGTATCAAAGAAGGGAACTATTGACTAGTTGGTGATTATATCGGGCAGCATTCCCCAGTACAAATATCATGGCATGATTATTTGACGTCACTGATGTGTCTAATATTTGCCGTGTAAAATTGGCCGAATTTAATTTTGAGAAACTTTTAGGATTGCTTTTTCTGAACATATCACATTATGAGCCACTTAAGGATTACTCTATGACCTTGATTATACATACTGATCCTTTTTGGGTTTGCATTGTGGGGTGGGTTACATTATTTTATAGCCATTGTGGTATTACATTATGATCCCAATTAAATTATACACCGAACTATATCTACATTGAACCGTACGATTGATGCAATTAAGCTTGCTCGCGCCAGGCATTCCATAGTATTCCATAGTTTAAGCAATGTTTCAATTATATAATACAGGCCAAACTACTCCAAAACATGTTTTGCTCTTTGTGCTTCGCCTTGTTGCTGTCAATATATAGACATTACGTTTATAATACATAGGATAGCTGCTGGAAACCACACAATGCAAACACTGGTCTTAGGGAGCTCCAAGCAAATATCAATAATTGACCTTCCCCCATTATTTTTTTAGAAAGGTCATGTCAGAAGGAAATTATTAACAACATAAGTTTGATTAAACTCAACCCAATGTAAAATATTGTAATATTACTTTTAACCGAACCCTTTTGTCTCAAATTTTTTAAATTTTAAGTATGGTCCCCTGGGGACGTTAAAACGTGAACAGCGCCGCAATTTTGGGCCAATTTTGTTCACTAAAGTGGTAAATTTTCAAGGGCAGCACCAGGAAGGCGAATTTTAAAGAGGACCATAATTATTTATCATCAGTGGACCCTAATAATAATTTAAAATAATAGCAAAGCTCCACACATTATAAAAACGCTATATAAATCTTAGTAAATATTGATACTCATTGACTCTAATATTACCATCTTTGTTTTGTCTTGCATACTCTATGATGTTCCAGTGTGGTGCACCTGTGTACGAAATATTGATGGAATATGATAAGCAGCAACTCATTTTCACAGTTGATATTTTGTTACCCGTACCCTTGAGATGTATAGAAGCATACATAATGCCTTTGACTGTGGCTTTTTTTCAAAAGAAACAAATTATAATGAAGGAAATTGTCATACAATCGAGTGAGCTTCATTTCCACGTTCTACACAAATTCAAAGACATGTGAGTGACGCAAGAACCTGTTGAGGCATCTAAAAAAGTCTCTGGTTTGTGGTCTCCGCGCACGTCGCCTCAGACCCTCGCATCGGCATTTTTTTATTTTCTTCTTTTTTTGCTATGAAACGATGTCCAATTACAGCCAAAATTGCTGGATCGATTGGAATTCTGCCGTGCTGTGTTTTAAACGACTTTTTCACATAGGGGTATATGAACGTTTGCCCGATGTACTGTACATGCATAACGTATTTCCATGTTGGCAAAAAAAAAAAAAAAAAAAATTAAAGAAATGCATCACCGCACTGATTTTGAAGCCGACCGATGACCAGAAACTGGAGACCTTTTTTGGCCTATTGAAGCATTTTTCTTTCACTCAATCACAGAGCTGTATTGGTATTGCAATTAAAAAGCCAGTCTATGCCGTTATCATTTTGAGAATTCCATTTTTTCAGAGAAATGTGTTGTCAGAAAAATAACCAAACAAGGTGCTGTCAAGTTAACTCACGATACAAAATAAGAATAACAAATAAACATTATATTAATAATTAATAATTTCCTTCAATCCCTTTAGCTTCGAATTTGATTAAAACAATACTCTTCAAGGTTCTCTTTGTTGTTTTATATATTTTGTTTCGAAGTGGCGGCCAAGGTATGTTATCTTGATCAAGAGCAGGACCAGAGAGGCAAACTCCGATGGGTAAAGCCAGTTGATCTCAAGGATCGCTGCTCATGCACAAGCATCAGACCAGGCGGCGTTAACATGTATACACCGCAGAGACAATGCGAACCACACTACACCGATCATCCACTGTTCACGGACGATCAGGAAAAGATTCGCAAATATTTCAATTGTCAAGGTGAGCCTTTGAAGAGTGCAGTCGTGGTTAAAATTAATAAATAAAAATACAAATTACATTATTGGGCTACGTGTCATTGGTAATATCACGTCAAGCTGAAAGCATAGCCAACTTGGAGTGAAGTATTATGTCACGGGTGCTCTCATTTAGGTCTACAGTTGTCAAAATCAAATTGCAAATTAATAAATGGACAAACATTACTTGTGCCTATAAAAAAGCATGGTTAGTTGGGATATATATCAGCATTGAGAAAGAATGCTACCCTCTTTTTACTAGTACCTGTGATTCAAATTCATTTGAATGTTTCCCTTTTTCAGAATTCTTTAAAAGAATATCTATAACCAAAGAGCTACATTGGGCAGGCCCTGAACCGAAGTCTGTTGCCACCAGCGTCACAAATGTCTCCCATTGAAAATTACACATTAGGCCAATTTCATTCAGAGCTGCTAAACATCTATAGTTGCTATACCAGAAGTTCTTCACAGAACCACCTTATTTTAATTAATTTGTTATCAAACTTTATCTAGTTTGTTCAGTTGATACGGAGGAGCATCTTGGTATGGAGAATGGTGATATCCCAGATGACAGCATCACAGCCTCATCATTTTGGCAGAACAGAGCAGATTGTGCACCTATTAAGGCACGCCTCAATACTCAAGGTAAATACTGTGTAAAAATTTAAATATTTCGAGTAAATTCATTATTTAATCATATTTAATCAATGTGCCATTTAGCTAATTTGTTTTTAGAAAGTACACGTTAAACACTTTAAAATAAGTAATTTCACAAAATAATTTTTGTGAAATCTCGCATTCATTCGAAAAATATTTACTTCCTTTCTTCAAGTAAAAAGGAATTCACCAATCAAAGGTTAAAATAATAGCTTCAAGCACACGATATAAAATTAACCTTTCCTTAAATTATAAGAAGTATATTGCTAATTAGAGAATACATTTCCTTGGGTATTTATTTCTCTGGTTTGTACGGGAGACGGCGATATATAAAAAAAGGGGAGTTTTACGAAAATTGGTACCGATTTTCGTATTCTCCATTTCGTACTTTCAGTGCCAGATGGCATTTCTTTATGAATAAATTATAATGAAGTTTCAAAAACATGTAATGCGTTATCAGTTTCACGCGTACACACCTCATGGTCGATAACCTGAATGAACCTCTGATAGCGATCCGGGGTGTCTGTTAGTCAATTAGGTTTATTGTTTTCAAAACGTGGAGTTAATTTAGTGTTGCATAAAATAGACGTTGAACACTCTGTATTTTTTGTTTAATCATCGGATGAACAGAGTATGCCAGCGCATGGATAGCTGCACGGGGTGACTCTCATCCCTGGATACAAGTTGAGTTCACTGCCAAGGTATACATCACTGGTGTAATCACACAAGGCCGTGGCAGCACGGACGGATTCGACCAATGGGTGCAGTCATACAATGTGTCAATATCAAGTGATGATGGTCAGCCCTTGAGTTTTTTGACTGATGCAGACGGTGCACCAATGATGGTAAGTTTAAAAAAACGTAAAACACATTACAGTGTACAGCAATTGTGTGGACATTGTTAGAAAAGCCCAAAACTTATTTATCGCTAGAACATACATATTACCTAATAGACTTCTGATATTAGTACTTGTACTGCATGTACATTGTTTGTTCATATGCGACTAATGTAATTATCATTCATTCAGCTTCATTTCGGTGTAAACACTAGTCTTGGTTAAGTGTGTTTGTATGTTTTTGATACACAATCCGTCTCCGCACGCCGCACGCCGCACGCCGAACGAGGGCGCTACACGAACCGGTGCCACACACGAACCGTGGAGTTGTCGATCAGTGAACACGGTAGACTTGATTTCAAGTCTGAGATCGCGGTTATTTTTGTCTGCATCAGCCACGCAAAACTCCGTTTACCCCTACTGGCTATCACGGCCCTAACTCGCGATCTCAGACTTGACCCTCTTGTGTTTGTGGGATATTCATGTTTCATAGCTAAAATTTACATAATAATACGGATGCTAGAGAGATGGCCAATCAGGAGGCCACAAAAACCTTGTAGGCCGCGTCTATTACTAACAGGTTACAATCGCTTAAAATTCTTTCTGTAATATTCATTCGATATTAAATTTGTGTAGTGCTTGGTACGTAAATAGTATTTGAAATGTATAGGTAAATTTAATGAGATCTTAGAGTTGTAAAAAAGCACAAAATAAAATACATAATTCCTTCTCTACAAAAAACGTCTTACCTACAGTTTAAATGGAATCGTTGAGTACATCTCCTCCAACTGCGCGTAGAAGGTTTAGTTTGAATCTTCATGTTATGGAAGGCTTTTGCAGTTTCCGACCAATCAGATTGTTCCGTCCACTTTTGGACTAATTCGCAATAGGGTGTGTACAATCCGACGAACAACATTCCCAAGTCTGTGATCGAAGGTTAATGTCGGAGGTTAATACACAAGAGGGCGCTATTTAATGCGATACTGTATTGACTTCATCAGACAGACAAAAAACCACGATCACAGACTTGGAACCAAGTCTATGAACACGGCAGTCCGTTGTTGTATATGCGCGTGCGCACCAAAGCACTAGCATAACGAATCGACGCATGCTTAGTGGTTTCCCCCCGTTTTCGGAGGAAGATTATACAAAGTTTCCAAGACTGTGTTTGATAGCGGTTCGTGTGTGGTAGCGATTCGTGATAGTAGCGGTTCGTGTAGCGCCCTAATTGTGCGGCGAAGGATCGTGTATCATCTTAGGGATGCCGATACAGGATAAATAAAAACAAACACAGGTTTCATGGCTTCTGATTAGCGGCCCTAGAAGTAATTATTTAAACCATTTGGAAGACCGCCAACATAGGGCTTGAAAACTCAGTTGGTCTCTGGTCCCTGTCCCACGTCAGCAAATTTGTCTAGGTTTCTAGTCAATTTCACTTAATTATATTTCAATGATTGTTATATATATGTATTCATCACAGTTCATTGGTAACGCTGCCAGAGACACTCAGGTGACCACAAGATTCAGGGAAATACTGTACACAAGAGCTATCCGCATTCATCCTACGAATTGGAACAACCACTGCAGCATGCGTTTTGAAGTGATAGGTTGTTATAACTAAAAATGCAGCCATAAAATTTAACAAGTAATAATAATAATAATGTGTGGACTTATATAGCGCACGTATCCACCAACTAAGTGGTGCTCAAGGCGCATTATATTATTACCCCTGCTCATAAGGCTCATAAATCATTCCTGAAACCATCTCAGCTCCTGGGAGTTATACAGCTCAATTGCTGCCATTACAGCCATTACAGCGCATATAGGGCCTAATCAACCAACTCTGCCCTCACAGGTACCCATTTAACCCCTGGGTGGAGAGAAGCAATTATGGTTAAGTGTCTTGCTCAAGGACACAAGTGTCACGGCCGAGATTCGAACCCACATTCTGCTGCTAACACCAGAACTTGAGTCCGGTAAGCTAGACCGCGCTCGGCCACGATCGACACTCCCACTAGTCAATTTATGAAAAATATCATTCATTATTGTGTCAATTAAAATAGCAGTGTCATGTTTGTTTGGACCTGTTGAAATAGTGAAAATTTATTTTAATTTCTGACAATAGATTGCATGGACAACAGGAGTATTGAAACGCCCTCTATATCCAATAGTTTTTCGGGATGAATGACGTAAGCGGGGTTAGAGGAAAGGTTTAAAGTGCGCCACCAACGCTCCCACCGTTTCCATTCGCAAATAAATGGCGACGCCAATTGTGCACATCGTTTCAATACGCGTACAGACTATGGTCTGTTAGCAGATTATTGATTGAGCCACTCCTTCATGAAAAGGGCGTAGGTAGGGGCGTAGCAAAGGTGTTTTCTTTGGTGTGTGGAAGCCAATTTACCGACTGACATTACCCCAAAAATGAAAGAAAAATCGCCGCAAAGACAAATGACAAACCTGCTTTCATTAATTCACTGCATACACGTGTTTTATTATGTAACACCTTTTTATCTAAATTTACAGATTTCATTTATTGGTACCTCATGATACATGCATGGGTCTCTAAAACGGTAAATGGATTTGCCGATGCGCAACTCGCACTCGCTTCCCACCATGCTAAGATTAGTCATGTCTATTTCTGTAATCGTGGGGTGGGTGTCGGGGAATATGTCCCCCTTATTAGAGTGGGGTTAAGTATATCAAATGCCCCTGTGACGTATTTTATCTCTTACAACTAATCACCATTGATGACGAAATAATTGACGTATGAAGACCTTTGTTATGACACCGATGCAATCAGCATGGTTCGATCTGTGATTTAATAGAAACAACCAAAAAACAACAATAAACATCTGCATTTACAATTCGCTAATTATCTCAAATTTAGTTATGAACATAATACCGATTAAAACAATTGTTTATCAAAAATCGTGTCCCCTGTGTATTAATTCAATAATTGTCTTTGCTTAAATTTTGCTTTGTCTCAACATCAATCAGCTTCAAGCATCAACACATGAAATTAAATCTTCAAATTTAACCTTATTCAACTTAAATCGTCCACTATCCACAGCCAAAAACATAACTAGTAATGTTGTATACCGTAGTAACGCATACATGCATTATCCTACAATAATTACCGATCATAATTTACCATCCTTGATACAAACTTAAGTTAAATAACTAATCTTTATTTTAAATGGTTTATTTTATACTTACAACATTGGGCACATTCAAAAAAGGACAAAAATCAATGGAGTTAGTCACGACGATAGAATAGCGTCTACAAACTATATCTGGCGAATGACGCACAACAGCGCCCTCATTAGACCAAAGAATAACTCACTTCTATGACGTCACATTGCTAAATTACTAATACATATATCCGCAACAGCCCCCACCCCATTTTTTGATGGCCCATAAATAAATTAAAAAAAACAACTAAATATGTTAGCCTATCCTGACTACAGAGTAGCCTACTATTTTTCTTACAACTCAACAAATATTTACAAAGCGCTGATGGACGTCAGCTGTTTTAGAACACTTCTCGTGTATTACAGTGTATGGATTATTTATTTTCTGTATGTGTTTAAATAGGCTACAACATGAATTAGTTTATTTTCTTTTAAAAGGAATTTAGAGAACTTTCTTTTGTCAACATGGTTGCTGTCAAACAACGGGAACCCACTTCCGTGTACGTGCGGTGCATATGTTTGAGCCAATAGAAGTCCTCCTTTTGACCTCAGCGAGGGCGCCCTTTGGGCTTGTGACATCATAATTCATCTCTGTATTTTGCATTTGTTATCCAAAGTAGACTATAACTGCTTGGAGCTTCGATCGCAATTTGAATGCAATAATGAATGCAATAATAATAAAATAATTTATAATGTTAATAACTTTAATGTTCAATTTCCGATTTCAGCATTCAATTTATTTATGAGTTAAAGGTTAAGTTTAGGTTTGGTAATTTAAAATTAACCATCCAATTTGAATATAAAACTTACATAGTGTCATACTAACGATGGTAAAATCCATACAAGTAATATCTTAATTATGGAAAAAGTACTCTTTGCTAAATTCCACATTAGTAAAACAATAAAAACAATAACACAAACAATTCGAATGCATTTTCCACCATTCTCTCGTGGATGACATTAAGTAGGCCTAATATGTTCACAGGTTTCACAGAATAATGTATATCTTGATTAAAATTTAGTAAGAATACACTTTTGACAACATTTATTAATATTGTACCATCTCTTAAAAACCCACAACATTTAGCCCAAAACAGGATTTTTTAAAGTTAGGATCTGCCCCCTGTGGATTGGTGTAGTATTATTACTTATTACACAAACAGTAATGATCCATATAGGTTCTAGAAATACTCTGATAAATGCTTCTAATACGAATTTGTATCCGTATGCCTATGTTAAAAACAGAACACAAACATTTTGCGATTGCAGAATTATTTTTCGTTTTAAGGTCCTAATTATATAACCGAAACAATACGTTAAGCCCGAGAGTCTATATATTTTCTGTACTTTTGTATCGTAGTTTAAGTAACATACATGTTTAAAGGTGAATGACAGTAATTGTAAGCGATATATAGTTGTTCTCAATAATGTATCAAAAACTCACTAATGAGTAGTGCTACAACCTTTATGTCATAGCCTGTAAATGGATAACCTGAACTTATGGTACATTTTTTTACCAAGGTTTCGTAATGTTTTACTTAAGGTATATTATTGGTTTGGTTTGCGATAAAAGTACCATGTGGGTCAAATCTCGACTATCGCTCAGTGATCAGTGAAGTAACTAGGGTCATAATTATTTGCAGGGGCACTGGGGGTGCACGACTTTTTCTGAGGGTACATGTCAAAAAGAGGAAATAGTTTTCAATCATACATGTCCGCTCGTATGAATGTCAGTCCAATGAAGATCTATCTTTGTGAGCCCTCAAAAGGTTTTAACAAATTTAAACCGAAAGCTTCATTGAGAATTTTAATATATGGACAAAATTCATAAACGGTTTACAGACAACAGCGTGTGATTAATTCGATTGTATAAATTAATGTTAGTTTAACCAATCCAACTGAGATATTACCAAACGTATATGGGTGCACCCCACTATTCAATAGTGACCAAATTCATGAGTCGAGCTCATTATCATAATTTGTATGCCTAAAATATTTCGGAAACAAAGATTTGAGGTCCATACATATGAGGGATTGTGTACAATTAGTCAAATATCATGAGTGTTTTAGATACACTAGGCTCAGAAAAAGTGGTCCTAATTTGCTTCCAAGCGTATGCCTTTTTTTTCAAAATGGATGCTTGCCAGTGTGGGCTTTTCACATAGTGTTGAGGTTGGTTTCCATTGGGATGAGAATAAATCGATGAGCCTCTGGACTATCCATATGAAATTGATAGTCTTCTCAGTGAAACATATCCAGAGACAAAACCATAGTTGCGGAGTTCGCAGAACCTTAAAACTTCACACATAGTTGGATCTTAACATGTAGTTGTATCTTAAGTTGTGACGTCATAGTGAGGTCATCAGATATCGAATTACACTCAATCAAAGTTAATATTTTCAAAAATATCTCATCAACCACAAAAGATATTTTCACAATCTTTGCACCATGTTATAGATCTTGAATTATGATTATATGATTTTTTGTACACAGACGTGACCCCAATCTGACCTTACTTCCTGTCCAAACCGGAAGTCAAAGTTTAATATTTAAAAAAATCATATCTCAACAACCACAAGAGGTAAATTGACATTTTTGCACCATTGTATAAATTGTTAATTGTCAAAAAATATTTACACAAAGGTGACCCCAATTTGACCTTACTTCCTGTCCAAACCGGAAATCAAAGTTTAATATTTAAAAAAATCATATCTCAACAACCACAAGAGGTAAATTGACATTTTTGCACCATTGTATAGATTGTTAATTGTCAAAAATATTTACTAAGGTGATTAATTTGACCTTTACTTCCTGTCCAAACCGGAAGTTAAAGTTTAATATTTAAAACAATCATATCTCAACAACCACAACAGTTAAATTCACAGTTTTTGCACCATTGTACAGATTGTTAATTGTCAAAATATTTACAAAAACCCTTATTCCTTTGACGTTTACTTCCTGTCCAAATCGGAAGTCAAAGTTTAATATTTAAAAAAATCATATCTCAACAACCACAAGGGGTAAATTCACAATGTTTCCACCATTGTCGAAAAATATTTACACAAAGGTAACCCCAATTTGACCTTTACTTTCTGTCCAAACCGGAAGTCAAAGTTTAATATTAAAAAAATATTTTCAAAACCGTACATTATTATTATATATAACTACACGAAAACGGGTTGTAAAACTCGCCAAAGAAATGCCTTACCAAAATTTACCCTTATGTAGCAGAACAGTTGTTTTTCACATTTGAACTGTTTTTTCAAGAATAAATAATGTGATTAAGTTCAAATCATTGAAATGGACTTAAATCATCGTTGGTAACCACATCATATTTTACAGGGTACTCTTTAATATGAAAAAATAATAATAATGCAAAGTTTCTTTTAAAAACATTCTGACGTCATCGTCACTGCCCTGACAAAACCCGAACACCTATGTGTTTGTAATATAAAAAACACTTCCGTCTAGTTTATTGTTTGTAATTAATTATTCGATCGGAGCAATACACAAATTTACATTCCTCTCGTAATAGAATAGTAATATTTTTATTGGAACAGCAACCATTTAGATTGATGATGACACAAAGAAATTAAACCTGTTACTGAATTTCCAATGACCATCATAATACGGATTTATTTTGACGTACGTAATCAAAGGCAGTGCTTTTGTGTTTTATTTTGGTGTCATCCACTGACTGAGATGCATTGATTTTTGATTATTTTTCTGAAGTAGGCCTGGCCATGCTGAAGAATTAGGTATAATTACTTACCATGCATATGGTCCTTTTTGCGCATCGCCAAGGCCATAATTTGCGAAGGCGTAGATGTTAAAATTTCATCCGATTTCAGTGTTCAATTTATTTATGAGTTAAAGGTTCAAGTTTAGGTTTGGTAATTTAAAATTAACCATCGAATTCAAATACAAGCTTAAGAATATTTCACTGGAAAGTGTTTAAATTTAATAAAATAGAAAAGTTAGTGAAACTATTTCTGTATTCTTTGTAATTTATTTGTTTGTCTCAATTTCATAATACTGGGCCGGACAAATAAAAGTTAGCAATTGCTTATCTAGTAAAAGCTCAAGCAATAGCAATTGCTTAACAAGTAAAAGCTCAAGGTTAAGCAATTGCTTAAAAATGTATAAATAACCTTCTTCTTTGACTAGCACCTGTTGCTTGGGTGGGTTAGCAATTGCTTATGGGTATAACAATGATGGGAGGTCAGTTCCGATTAGCCTAGTGGTTGTATATGAGGCATGTGTTAGCAACATGGATGCTGCTGCCGAAGGGTGAAAGTGGTACAAATAGTGAGCAATCTTATAACGAACTGAAAGTTAGTATAATCAAAGATTACCCTGTTCTAATCGAGAAAAGTCAGTTGCCGGGGTAAAAGACATGAAGGCAAATGCACTTAAAAAGCACACAAATGTCAATTGCTACCAACACAGGTAAAGCCATGGATGAGAAACAAATTTTTGAAAAGATAGCAAACATGAAAAGTCAAGGAAGAAGAAAAGAAAACAGATGGAATGCAAACAGGAAATAGGAAGATTGTTTTGGTTCCATGGGAACAAGATCTGTACAACATCTTCAAAGGGGATGAAAACCCGACTATTACGAAGATGCCATGCGCCATTTCTGCTGGTTTCAAACCAAGTACTTCGACTACTGCTAGCCACTCCAAATTTTCAAAATTGAACCGAAATAATTTCCGGTATCTGGTAGGATTGACTTCATCACGATTTATTCTTTCATTGTACACCTTTTCATGTTCCCTTACATGCATAAACTCGGCCATGATGGCAGGAGTAATGCAACATGCAAGTGTTAGCAAATGCGTAAGCTCCTCATTTAGGATCTTGTAAAAATATTAGCAAGTGCTACAAGTCATTAGTAAAAGGTCTGGTTTATTTATATGCTTCCAAGCAAGTGCTAATCTCTCTAGTAATTGCTTAAAAATCATAGCAATTGCTTTTGCTAACTACTGGAAGCAATTACTTGCAAGTAATTGCTCACTTTTATTAATGAAGATTTAAGAAAATGACTAGTAAAAGCAATTGCTACTTTTTATTTATCCGGCCCACTGAGCTTGACCCTTTAATGTGCATGATGAGTGTTTTTGGAAATTCGTGATGGTGGTGGATATGATGACGCGTATGACGTGGTGTGCCATACAAGCACAGTATAACACACTCAGTCAATAGGCCGTATTCATAAAAATAAGTAATTACTAACTAGTAAATGCTATAAGTCAAAGCAACAGCTAGGTAAGTAAAAGGTCTAGTCTAAGCAATTGCTAAAAATCTTATTCATAACCATTTGCTAAATGATTACAGGTGTTACTTGCCACTGCTAGTAAGTTCTCAAGTAGTTGCTATTGTACTACAGTACCATCCACAAAGGCAAATTCTAAAAGCTAGAAAGCATGGTATAGGGCCAGAATAAAATAGTGGTGGTACAGATTCACTACCTTTCAACTATTTCCATCTCATCTTCTGTGGTTTCATATACATGTACGCTACGTGCTATAGGCCTTTTGGTTATATTGTGATTATACATCATGGAGTCTAACGATGCAACCACCGACTTAACACTCTCGTTGGTGTTAGTGTCAATTATTAAGGAATATCCTGAGCTCATAACAAAAACAGCTTCCTGGCGTTAGAGCCAAAAAGGCTACAGCACTGAAAAAGGCCCAAGAAATCATCATGACCAAAATGGGCCTTTACCATGGATGAAAAGAAGATTGCCAAAAATCGCCAACATGAAAGCACAACTAAAGAAAAGACAGATGCAAAGGAGACAGGAAACAGGAAAATAATCCTGTGTCCTTGGGAACAGGAAGTTTTCAGCCTGATTCAAGGTGCTGAAAACCCACACTGTAACCAAGATGTCTTGTGCTGTTTCTGTAGCCTACTGCACCAGTCTCCAAGTTCAAATGCGAACAATAAGGTCACTTTCTTATAAACTTTACTTTGACAGTGCAATCAAAACATTCAAAGAACAAATAAGTTTATGTTCAATTTGTAGGGTAGGGTTGACTTCATCACGATTAAGCCTGATGTTATACACCTTAGGTTGTGGTCTTTGAGGTAAAAACATGGCAGAAGATGTGATATGTCTGTACTGGCTAAACAGCAAGCCACAAATGAGATGCTTGTACAATCACTAGTAAATGCTAGTCAAAGGTCATTTTTATGAATACAAATTGAAGTAGGTGCTAATTTCTCTAGCATTTACTTATAAGTAAAAAGCAATTACTAATGCGAAAAATTTGTAGCTTTTACTTGAAAGTCATTGCTTATTTCTATGAATAAACATTTAAGTAAAAGGTTAGTAAAAGGGGGTTGTTACTTTAGTAAAAGCAATTACTTATTTTTATGAATACGGCCTATTGACTCTTCGTGTTGTCAAGCACAGTAGCGCACCAATACGTTGCTATAGTGACTCTTATCAATAGCTTGAAGCCAGAAGATTGAGAAATAGGAATGAAATTGGTAAACATCAAAACTGGATCCGACTGATTTCATCTGACAGGGTTTGTGTTCCTCAGTTATCATGGGTACCCTTCACCAAATCACCGGTGTGCTGCCTCTCGTGATTCTGGCGTCCATCGTGTTGGTCGGTGAGTTATATTTTTGTCAATAAACCTGGAGACCAAAACTGAATATAACTGAAAGTAAAATGCATTTTTATTTGGTTTCTGTTTAGATTTGAACTTAAGTCAGAACTCGGATATTTCACTCGTTTTGGTGGAGGAGGGACTCTATAGTCCCATCCTATTCTTACCGCTGCGCATCTTGTTTGATGAGCTAAGGCTTGATTACTAAATTCTTCTCTGTATTTCATGATTAACGTTACTGCGTTTTTTATGATAATAAAATGCTGTAAAACAATAAGTCGGGTGGGAAAAAATGTTGTTCCTTAACCCTATCCATACCGCGGGCGCCAAATGGCACATATTTGTGGTCATTGTTCCAGACCAGGGGATACAAATGGCACCTTTGCAAACGTATTGTTTTACGACCGGCGGAGCTTATTGGTCCCAAGCCAAAATGCTTAGGCGAATTTCATGACGGTCGCCCTCTATCGACGATTTAATTAATCCGCGCATAGTTAGCGTCCCCCCCCCCCCCAGCCAGCGCGTTATTCAAAAGAAAAAGTGGCTGCGGCATAGTGGCTGCCGAATCGAAACTTAATCATGGACAGCGATAGAAATGCTGCCATTTTGGCAGAGATATTTGATGATAGTGACTCGGAAATGGAGATCGACACGGAGAATGATGAAAGCAGCGATGATCAGGGTGATGATGAATCCTCAAGCGAAGGCGAAAAAGGACATTCGAGCGACGTGGATCCGCAGGATGAGGTATTTATATTGTGTAGGTCATGACCGCATAACATTACTAGTTAGGCACTACCCTTTTAACATCAGTTTTTAATTGGATTTTGGAGAATAGCTTCATTTTAAGCTGTATGCAACGAATTTAACATTGAGTGTAGATAAATGCCAGTTCTATTTTACGTATGCTCTTTTCCGCGTAATTTCATGTTTGACGAGATCGTGACTAAACTATTGCCCCCCCAACAAAAAAACCACACCAAACATCTATACTCTAAATAAATGGCCGCCAATTTAAAAAGCCAAGATGGCCACCATTGGCGGCCATGTTGGATTAAAAGATTTATCACGTGATTATGTTATTCATTTATGTATTCAAAATATAGAAGACGGCGTGTAACATGTTATTAAAGACGAAATATATGCAATTGCATTATTTTTGCATGACACTAAAAAACAAATGGATATTTAATTACATTACAACCGTTGCCATGATAACTGTGGACCTTCCCCCCAAATTAAAATTATTGTATTACGAGATTATAAAAAAAGTCCCCAAAATTTCATCAATCTGGTCATCAAAAAACAGCGGAAATAGTGCCAATTTAGGCACACTTTTCATAAATTATACTGTGTGATAGACGAAAAGCACCCTCATGCATTTTGTCTCTTCCCTTTCCGCAGAAAAATGCCAAATCCAGATGGAAGAAAACAGACTTCAGATCGGGTTGGAAAGAGATCAGTCATCTCAACAGGAAGCCGATGCAATTCACCGGAAGCTCTGGTCCTGCAGGTGACTTCTCAGGCCTTTCTGAGGTACAGGTATTCCAGTTGTTCTTCTGCAGTGCCGTCTGGGATCTGCTTGTAGACGAAACAAACCGTTACGCAGAGCAAACTGTTTCAGAAACCTCCTGGACCCCCACTCACTCGAATGAAATGATGGCATTTGTAGCGCTACTGCTTGCTATGGGCATCAACAAGTCGCCTCAGTACAGTATGTACTGGTCAACATATGAAGTTCTACGGATGTCATTTTATCCATCCATAATGTCAAGAAATAGATTTATTTCCATTGTGCGATTTTTCACCCTCCGACAACCGGTTTGCCTGAACCAGCCTCTGGATGTGACAAGCTTAAGAAAGTTAGGCCTTTGCTGAATGTCCTCCTCCCCAAATTTCGCAGCCTCTATTACCCTGGACAGAACCTATCTCCTGATGAGAGTATGCTCAAATTTAAGGGACGCCTCAGGTTTCTACAGTACATGCCCAGAAAACCGGTCAAATGGGGAATTAAGGCATTCTCTTTGAACGAGTCAGAGACGGGTTACACCTATTCGTGGATGCTGTACACAGGAGCTGCTGCCAAGGAGACAAAACTTCAAGAAGGCTACATGTACATGTAGATACCGATTCATCCCCTCAAAGTGCCATCCCTCTGACCTAACCATCCCAGGAGAAGTCGTCGTTGAACTTCTAAATGGACTTGAACATAAAGGACATGTAATTTATTGTGATAATTACTTTAACAGACCAGCTCTGGTATCCAAACTGTCTCAATTAGGATTTGGATGTTTGTGGTCCAGTGCGTTATACTGCACAGGGAATACCGAATGCAGCCCACCCAAAGACAAATAGAATGAAAAAGGAGATAACCCAAAATTTTATGAGAAGGCTGGTCAGTTATGCATTGATAACAAAAATGTTGTACTCTAACAAATGTAGGTGATTGCCAAGTAATTACAAAACAAATTCGGTGTAAGAAGAGCGAAAGTGGATTTCGTGAAATTGCTAAGCCCAAATCTATATAACTACAACAAATTCATGGGAGGAACCGATCTCGCTAATCAAATTTTTCAGTACTACACACATACACACAGAAGTTTGAAATGGTGGAAACGAGTGTTTTTCAGTATGTTGAACATATCCATGCTCAATGCCACGGTAATTTTCAACAGCATACCAACAAACAAGCATGTCAGTAATCTTGACTTCCGTCTTCAAGTCATAGACGGCCTACTCACAGGTTGGGAACGTGATCCAATGCGAATAACCTTCCTGTTCGGCTGATGGAGAAAATGCATTATCCTGGCAAAAACCCTTCCGGAAGAAAACGTGACTGCATTGTTTGTAGCAACCGGCGATTACACAATAGAATACAAACGAGGATGATATGTAAACAATGTACATATCCGATGTGCGTAGTTCCTTGCTTTGAGAAATACCATACTTTGCACTTTGCATAAATTGCAAACAACCTATTTTGAGATAACCGACTTGCCAACAACTAATTATTGTTGTGGTAAGCAGACACCTTAGATTTATGTGTAAACTATATTAACGAGCATAATTATTCAACCTTACTGTTCAAAATAGAGTGCAATCGCCGGTGAATGTATTTTCATAAAGATTATAACCAAAAAGTGGATTTGTTATTGTAAATTAATCAGTTTTTTTGCCACTCTTTGTACACATTCGAATCTCCATCACTCTTGGCCCCCCCTCCCCCCCTCCCCCCTCCCCCCTCCCCCCTCCCCCTATTCAATGTTGGTCAACAACTGTGTTCGTGTGCCCACAATTCCAACCAACATTGAATGGGGGGGGGGTGTCATTTTGATTGAATGTCCTTCAATCAATAGATAGATACATGTAGTTCAGAATGGCGTAAACATTATGTTAGAAATTGTAAATGTGTCCCAGTATTCAATAAGGCTCTTACTCAGAAACAGATTAATCTGATAGAAAGTATCCAAAAAAGAGCCTGTAGAATTATCCTTGGTGTTGATTATGTATCTTACAACCTGGCCCTATCAGTATGTAAATTTCAAACCCTGGAAGTGAGAAGACACAATATCTGTGTTGATTTTGCCACTGCTTTAGCTAGCCATTCTCAGTATCAAAATTGGCTCCCTTTGAAAAATCCTGTTGACTGTTTTTTGAGACAAAAGGTTAAATATCAACAGTATTTCTGTAAAACTCAGCTTTCGTAACAGTGCCATTCCGTATTTTATTAATCTACTTAACACTACAACACACATATAAATTATTACATTATTTAGCCACATATTTTTAATTTCTTAATTATTTTATTACACCTGTTTTAGCGTGTTTGTATGTATATACATTTTAAATTCTGAAATTGTAATTGTTTTATTTTAATTGTATTAATTGTAACACATTGTAAAAAGTGCACGCAATTCAGCCTTTGGCTGCCATGTGACATTTTTAGTGTAATAAACCATCAATGAATGAATGAATGAATGTAATCATGCAAAGTTTCAAATCTTCCAAATGTTATTTGTAATACTTAAAGCTGCATGCTGTACAGTGGAATTGCACACATGTGCATGTACATTAACTACAGAGTGTAGAGTGGTGGCGCTCTTCATTAGAAGCCACCAAAATTGCTATGGTACACAAGGGATTATCTGCACCAGTATTTACCTGGTATGGAAGGTCACACTGTGAAAAATGGGCTGGTACTGAAAGGGTTAATAAGTGCTGTTTCCACGTTTTTGACATATTGACAACATCATTGGGAGTTTTGCAGTAAAATATGTATATTTTTGTATTTACATTTAGGCCAGATATTTGTCACCAGAAGAGATACTATGAAAACTCAAAATCTGTGTCAATCTGGACACCCACTCTTTCACCAGAAGAGATACTATGAAAACTCAAAATCTGTGTCAATCTGGACACCCACTCTTTCAATTTTTAGAAAATTTCAAAAATTTTAAAATAATTCAGGCGATCTAACTAATTGTTTGTACCTATTAAAAAATGCTTATTACATTTCTAATCTTTTTAAATCATTTAAATTAAAGTATCTCAAGACATATTTACAGACGTTTGATCCATGTTGTGCTGCGTGGTTTTATTGTTAAATGCACTGATAATTTAGTTTGGAAGTATCAAATGTTACAGTGTTGCTTGTTACAAACTGCACCAACATTAAACCCACTTTGGTATAAGTTACATATATAGCCTGGTCAAAAAAGTCCTGAACAGAGACCTACACAAATTAAATACCGGTACTGATTCAATTAACACTTACGAACATACACAGGCGCGTACCCAGATATGTCATGAAAAGTTTCCCCCGGAAAATGTTTTGATTGAGGTTACAGAAAAATGGGGTCATTTATTATTAATAAACTATTATTTAAAAAAAAAATTGAAAAAGATTTCGGAGATTTAGTTTTTAGAAAAATCAACATAATAAGCAAGAAGAAAGAAAGAAATATATTACATAAGGATTGAGAAGAAAGAAATATATTACATCAGGATTGAGAAGAAAGAAATATATTACATCATGATTGAGAAGAAAGAAATATATTACATCAGGATTGAAAAGAAAGAAATATGTTACATCCGGATTGAGAAGTAAGAAATATATTACATCAGGATTGAGAAGTAAGAAATATATTACATGGGATTGAGAAGAAAGAAATATATTACATCAGGATTGAAAAGAAAGAAATATATTACATCAGGATTGAGAAGTAAGAAATATATTACATCAGGATTGCTAATTATTCAGACAGCTCATAATTCCGACTTTATCCGACAGAATCTAATTTTGCCAGATACAGCCAAATTATTCATCGGCCTAGTCCTACTGCCCGTTAATATTTCTCTAACCAGTAGCATATAGCTGATGGGGGCGACCCCCTGGCCCGCTTTTGACATAAATCTCGGAAATAAATAATTTTTTCGTGACGGAAACTACTACCGTACTTAAATTAAGCTAATATTGCGACTGTGCCCAATACAATATTTCCTTAGTCAGACAAATATTTTGGAAAACTGATGGGACTTTTGTTAGAGATGTTTCTGACAATAACCAGGAAGCCAATTTTTCCAGCTTTCACAGCTTTGGCGTAATATTTCCGACTTAACAGCAGCACAATATACAGAACGGGTTAGTCCGACATCTAGTTACAGTATTTTATATGTTCAGGCAATCTGCATGTGTGGTACGGAATTGACAGAAAGATGGATGCTTCTGTTTATTTCGACCCAAAGAATAAAGGTAGATATCCCATTTAAAAAAATCCATCCGCAAGCCCATGAATCCAACAACTTATGGCCCATGAATCCAACAACTTATGGCCCATGAATCCAACAACTTATGGCCCATGAATCCAACAACTTATGGCGTTTGGATTTCGGAAAAAGGAACATTTATGTCTGATATCCATTTTTAAAAAGAATATAAAAATTTTGGATTTTGGACCTAACTTAACGTTAAAAATTCATCCACAGCATTAAACTACGCACTAGGTGATGATTAAACAAGGGTGCAGGAAAAATGTTTGCGCCTGAGCCGACGTGACGACATCTTAAAAGACAACTTGGCTTTGATCCGCGTTATGCGTTCTAATTTTAATAGTTCGCAGGCAAGATCTCCCCCAACCAATGCCAGGTATTTTTTAAAACGCCCATGGCATACGGGTTCATATACCGCACTTTTCTTCACGCGCAAACCAAAGGAGCTTCAGGAATTTCATAACTTCTTTCCTTGGGTCTCTCAATTAATTAAACAACACAAAACAGTCCGATTGACTTGATAGACACAGCTAACATATGCATTCATGGCCTACTGTACCACTACCGGCGGTTTGGAGGTATTTTTGCCTCGCACGCCTTCTCCTCGCCCTAGCTTGTACGCTGTGTTAGTTAAAGCCCGAAATGTTGGTTATCTCTCGAAGAACGAAAATTGGTTCCCTCTGTACTCTAAGGATATACGACTCAAATGGCAAATCGGTCCTCTTTGCCATCCCGTTTGGCAAACTGTGTAAATAGAATGACAGGCACGCACAACCTCAACTTATGGTACCTTTTTTTACCAAGGTTTCGTAATGTTTTACTTAAGGTATATTATTGGTTTGGTTTGCGATAAAAGTGCCATGTGGGTCAAATCTCGACTATCGGTCAGTGATCAGTGAAGTAACTAGGGTCATAATTAGGGGTGCACGACTTCTTCTGAGGGTGCATCTCAAAAAGAGGAAATAGTTTTCAATCATACATGTCCACTCGTATTAATGTCAGTCTAATGAAGATCTACCTTTGAGCCCTCAAAAAGGTTTTAACAAATTAAACCGAAGCTTCATTGAGAATTTTAATATATGGAAAAAATTCATAAACGGTTTACAGACAACAGCGTGTGATTAATTTTATTTAGTGTTCGATTGTATAAATTAATGTTAGTTTAACCAATCCAGCTGAGATATTACCAAACGTATATGGGTGCACCCCACTATTCAATAGTGACCAAATTCATGAGTCGAGCTCATTATCATAATTTGTATGCCCTAAAATATTTCAGAAAAACAAAGATTTGAGGTCCATACATATGAGGGATTGTGTACAATTAGTCAAATATCAGAAAAAGTGGTCCTAATTTGCTTCCAAGCGTATGCCCTTTTTTCAAAATGGATGCTTACCAGTGTGGGCTTTTCACATAGTGTAGAGGTTGGTTTCCATTGGGATGAGAATAACTCGATGGGCCTCTGGACTATCCATATGAAATTGAATACAAAATACAAGTTTAGATATCAATTAATATTTAGTTTTTAAATTAGTTTTTAATGCTTTTTGAAAATGTTGTCTTTAGAATTAATTTCTATGGGAGCTTATATGGGCTGCACCCATAAATAATGCGCCCCAAAAGGACTGAGCTATAAGCACATTACACTTGGATTTGGTATCGGATTGCTTGAAGATATATCACCTGTGTTTGGCCCACAAAACAATTTATACAACGAACGAACTTTAAAAGATAATATCGTTGTTAATGTCAGAAACTGTAAAATAAAAACGATATTTGACTGAAACGCCCTTGATTCTGATTGACATTCAATCGGAAGACTGCCCACACGCTCAGCCTGTTAGATACAATAAATTGTGTGGTCACGTGCAACATTCAATTTATAAAATGAAAGCATATAACCCCGTGCCCCCACAGTTACGCCCCTGACAGTGATCTTCCTTAAACCCCGTGCCCCCACAGTTACGCCACTGACAGTGATCTTCCTTAAACCCCGTGCCCCCACAGTTACGCCCCTGACAGTGATCTTCCTTAAACCCCGTGCCCCCACAGTTACGCCCCTGACAGTGATCTTCCTTAAACCCATGCCCCAACAGTTACGCCCCTGACAGTGATCTTCCTTAAACCCCGTGCCCCCACAGTTACGCCCCTGACAGTGATCTTCCTTAAACCCCGTGCCCCCACAGTTACGCCCATGACAGTGATCTTCCTTAAACCCCATGCCCCTACAGTTACGCCCCTGACAGTGATCTTCCTTAAACCCCGTGCCCCCACAGTTACGCCCCTGACAGTGATCTTCTTTAAACCCCGTGCCCCCACAGTTACGCCACTGACAGTGATCTTCCTTAAACCCCGTGCCCGCACAGTTACGCCCCTGACAGTGATCTTCCTTAAACCCCATGCCCCTACAGTTACGCCCCTGACAGTGATCTTCCTTAAACCCCGTGCCCCCACAGTTACGCCCCTGACAGTGATCTTCCTTAAACCCCGTGCCCCCACAGTTACGCCCCTGACAGTGATCTTCTTTAAACCCCGTGCCCCCACAGTTACGCCCCTGACAGTGATCTTCCTTAAACCCCGTGCCCCCACAGTTACGCCACTGGCAGTGATCTTCCTTAAACCCCGTGCCCCCACAGTTACGCCACTGACAGTCATATTGTGGTTCAATCTCCAAACGATGACTAGAGTACGCTAGTCGAAATGTAGAGAAGACAGTATACGGTTCTTATCAAAACCACAATCGCTCTCTTGAGTTTAACTCGCATGACGTTACCGCCGAGCGGTCCAGCTTACCAGACTCAAGTTCTGGTGTTAGCAGCAGAATGTGGGTTCGAATCCCGGCCGTGACTCTTGTGTCCTTGAGCAAGACACTTAACCATAATTGCTTCTCTCCACCCAGGGGTTAAATGGGTACCTGTGAGGGCAGAATAGGTTGATTAGCCCTATATGCGCTGTAATGGCAGCAATTGAGCTGTATACTCCCCAGGGAGCTGAGATGGTTTCAGGAATGATTTATGAGCCTTATGAGCCTGATGAGCAGGGGTAATGATATAATGCGCCTTGAGCACCACTTAGTTGGTGGATACGTGCGCTATATAAGTCCACACATTATTATTATTATTATTATTAAATCGATAATAACTATTAAGGATTTGTCATCCACTGACGGAGATACATTGATTTTTGATTATTTTTCTGAAGTAGGCCTGGCCATGCTGAAGAATTAGGTATAATTACTTACCATGCATATGGTCCTTTTTGCACATCGCCAAGGCCATAATTTGCGAAGGCGTAGATGTTAAAATTTCATCTTCAACTTTTTAAAATCTCCATTGATTATACAACAGATTTAAGAGAGAGATTGGTCTATCAATAGGTCCAGAACAGAGACCTACTCTGTATCAACCTACAAACGTATAGCCAAAAATACAAAAACAATGAATTAACGTTATTACTTAACTGACGGACAAACAAAAAGTATAGACAAACACGAAGGACATCATGACCAAGTGAGTACGATAATGGAATGACTGAAGATATAACCTACTTGTAGTTAACCCTTTCATTACCAGCCAGTTATGTAAGAGAGTACCCTTCTTTACCACAGTAATTAGGAGCCCAATGTCACTTCAGCACCAGTGGGTTTTTCACAATTTCATTGAAGTGCGCCCTCACTCTGCAGTAAGACACTTTTTTTACATGTGTACTGTACATACCAAATGGCTCAGATATATTTGTATGTTAAACTGATGGTAAAAATGATGGGGTGTCGTGGCCGAGCGGTCTAGCTTACCGGATTCAAGTTCTGGTGTTAGCAACATAATGTGGGTTCGAATCACGGCCGTGACACTTGTGTCCTTGAGCAAGACACTTAATCATAATTGCTTCTCTCCACCCAGGGGTTAAATGGGTACCTGTGAAGGCAGAGTTGGTTTGCTCTATATGCGCTAGAAATGGCAGCAATTGAGCTGTACACTCCCCAGGGAGCTGAGATGGTTTCAGGAATGATTTATGAGCCTTATGAGCCTTATGAGCAGGGATAATAATATAATGCGCCTTGAGCACCACTTAGTTGGTGGATACGTGCGCTATATAAATCCACACATTATTATTATTATTATAAAAATGAGTATACAAAGGGAGGAAAATATTGTGCAGATTTTTTAAGTGTAAAAGCAAAACAATGAAATATTTAGATCAGTATTTACACTGAAGAAAAGTAATACAAATGGGTGATATTTCATGCAAATACTGTACATGTATAACATTTCTTTTCCATGTGAAAAACAATAACTTGGATGAGATTTTTTGGGATTTTGTTTTTGGTTTTCTACTTGGAAATGAACCATTTACTTGTATTCAGTGTACATACATCACAATCCATGCTAACACCCCCCACCCCCCACCCCCAATTCAATGTTGGTTTGGACTGTAATCTGCGGCGTGTCCGTCCTTTACCAACATTGAATTGGGGTTGGAGGCAAATAGTACAGATTTACAATCAAGTGATGTGGTATTTCTCAAAGCAAGGAACTATGCACATAGGTTGTGTACATTGTTTACAGATCATCTTTGTTTGTTTTCGCCTGCCTAATTTGCGGTTACTGCAAACAATGCAGTCGCATTTCTTTCCATTTGGGGTTTTTGCCAGGATAGTGCTGTTGCCCCGTCAACTCGATAGGAATATGGTATCTCAACTGACTTGTTGCGTTACGTTCCCAACCCAACAGCAAGCCCTGTACAATCCCTATACGAAAATCAAGGTTACTGACATTTTTGTTCCCTGCTATGCTGGTGAATATTACTCTGCTATTGACAATACAGATATTCAGCATATGGAAAAAAAACTCTTTTCCACCATTTCAAGCTTCTGTGTGTATGATTGTAGTACTGAAAACATTGGTCGGCAAGATCAGTTCCACCCATGTTTTTGTTGTAATCTTCAATACAATTGGGCTTCATAACATCACGAAATCCACTTGTGCTCTTATTACACCGAATTTGCTTTTTGGACAAATCAGTGTTGCCTACATTAGTTAAAAGTATTACAGATTTTTTGTCCACAATTGCCCACCTTTCACCAAAAGAATGGGTCATCTCCTTTCTTCATTTTATGGTTTTTTGGGTTTGCGGCCTGGGGTATTCCCTGTGTAGTGTAACGAACAGTTCCACAACATCTGAATCCTAGTTTAGCAAGTTTAGCTAAAAGAGCTGGGCTAGTATAGTAATTATCACAATATATTACGTGTCCCTTATTCTCAAGTCCATGGACCAGATCAATGACGACTTTTCCTGCAACTGTTGGGTTTGGTGGATGGCAGTCTGACTTGGAATCTACATGTACATCTGCATCATAAACAGTTTGGGTGTCGTCGGCTCCTGTGTACAGTTTCCAAGCACACGTGTATCCTGTTTTGGACTCGTTCAGGGAGAATGCTTTAATACCCCGTTTGATAGGTTTTTAGGCATGTACTGAACAAAACTTAAGCGTCCTTGAATTTTCAACATACTCTCGTCTGGAGACAGATTCTGCGCAGGGTTATACAGGTTGAGAAACTTCGGGACGAGGACTTCTATCAAGGGCCGAACTTTGGAAAGTTTGTCCCGTTTAGCCAAGGCTCTACGAGGAATTTGGTTATTTGAGATGTGGAGAAACCGAAGAATTGAACTGAACCGATTACGGGACATGATCGACGGATAGAATGGGATGTGAAGAACTTCAGATGTCGACCAGTACATGTTGTATTGAGAGGATTTGTTTATGCCCATAGCAATGAGAAGTGCCACAAATGCCATCATTTCTGGAATGTTGGTTGGGTGCCAGGAGAATTGTTGATCAGGATTTGAGTCTATTATTTGCTGCGCATAGCGATTAGTCTCGTCGACGAGCATATCCCACACGAGTTGACAAACATACAGCTTGAAGATCTCCACTGCCGACAGTGTGGCAAAGTCGCCGGTGGGGCCAGAATTTCCAGTGAACTGCACAGTCCCACACTCGTAATGGTCTCGTCGTTCCCAACCGGATCGGAAATCTAACTTTCCTGTCGTCCTCCTTGATCTCGGCCGGCTGTCAACTTGGTAGGTAGGCTGCAACAGAAAAACAAGGCAAAGGAGGATTAATCTCGGTCCTTTGTAAATACAATATCTCAATGGTACTTTGCTGCATGTGCACAGGCCACAGGGGGTCATGCGCAAAATGAATATTGTGCTGAGAAAAGAAATATGGCGGCTTCCATCCACTCTCCAAAACTCGTTGTCGATAAATTTTCGTTTTAATGTGGGATTGTGAATGTGAATTCCCCCAACTTCTTGCATAATACGACTTATAAGGGCCTTTCAAATACGAGGCTATTCTTTTGGAAGCTTGAAACTAAGAGTGCATTTTCAGCTTGTTGACGCTAAACAGCACGACCGGCTATGGGTGGATGTTAAAATTTCTATGCTATATCAACTTGCTGTTTCAATGAATACAAATATTACCCCAACAAACTACTAAAAATTGTACATTTTCACTTGACTTTTTTCACCCAGTCCAGGGGGTGGGGATTTGGTCAATCCTATTAAAGGGATCCATTTTCTAAATTTACATTCCTCAACTCCAGTTGTACCCCCTTGAGCATATAAAAAAATGCATCCAATATTTACGCTATAGCCTAGGAAAGTAAGTGAAATACATTCATTTGCATTGGGCCAGGAAGAGTAACGTTAACTGTTAGTGTTACTAGTGTTAGTTATTAATTTTTACTGTGATTTAGGCCTACCTCTTGAACGAATTCCGCTGGAAGTTTTAGTTCTGTGCTGTCGTCATCCGTTACTTCGTCATCTGATTCTGAGCCACTGTCTGCCAAAATCTCAGCCAAAATGCCATCATTTATGTCCGTTTCCATCTTGATTGCAACTAAAAACTGACCGTTGTGGAAGTGAGTGGACGCTAGCAGCTAGCTAGCACCGGGTAAACCGCAAAGTGACGCGCTTTTCTTTTCATGAACTTTTATACACTTCGTTCCTGTCAATAGAGGGCGCCAACCCCAAAAACCACTCAAGCATTTTCAGGTGGTGAATTAAGTAGCCGTGGTCGTCAAGGTCATGCCGATTTCCGGCACCTTTTAGAGCCCACGGGATCGAAGCGTATCACACCAAAGGCTCTTTTTAGAGCCCGTGGGATCGAAAGGGTTAAAGAGAAAGATACAGAAGAGCAATTCGTTCAGATTATTACATCTGAACATCTTAAAGTATACGAGAAAAAGATGGTATTATAATTTTGTTTCCACGGGTATGGCTTATTATTTGAAAGTGCAGCTCTAAGCAAATATTAATTAATCTGTTCCCATCTTAAGACACGTTATGTCATAAAGAAACTAAATAGCATACGTTTTATTATCAAAACTCACATTAAAACATCGTAAAAAGTCACTTTCTTAGAACGCCTTTGTGTTTAATTCAGAAGCTAATTTTTCGCTATTTTAACGGCAATTTCCAGAAATATTATTTTGGCATTGTTTATCCCCCATACAAAAAGAGATTCTGACGACTATTTTGTGAAATATCACATTTGAAAGTGTTTGATATCATTCCTAAAAGGAAATTATCGATATTCCAATGAAATTTACGGAAATTGCCAATAAATCACGGGCGATTTATCCTTCAGGTCCACTGGAGGAAAAACAATTATGGTCCTCTTACGTTTACGAATCGCCTTTCCGATGTTGCCCTTGCAAATTCAAGAAATTATTTATATTTTCTTAGAGCCCTCTTTAACAGGTTCAGAAGTTTAAACACACTATTATCTCTAATTCTGAGAACAGTAAATAGTCTATAATTAGCATTTCAGTAGTCAGGATTCTACCATTGAACATAACTTACATATGGATATCTACATGTCCAAGTTTAACGATACAGGGGTCATTTAAACAAAGTATCTTTCATCAAATCAGTAATATAGCACCCGATACTCCAAATTTGTGTCAGTAGATAACGTCTGAAAAGGATCAATTTCATCTTGCTATTAACAAACACACTCACTTAAAACGACACCAATTGTAATCCAGACTACCAGATATAACCTGTGCTTGTTAATAGCAAGATGAAATTGATCCTTTTGAGACGTTATCTACTGACACAAATTTGGAGTATCGGGTGCATAAGTAAATAAACTTGGTTAGGCGTGGCCGCTGTTAATGGAACAAGTGAAGTCCATTAACAGCGGCCACTCCCCTAATCAGCGATCATTATCAGCCGGTAAAGACCGTTTTTTTTCTGCCGTTTATGTCTATTACACGCTTACGTTCCCATACAGAACCAGACTAATTTAGAAATAGATATCGCGTACAAAGGTTTGTTTTTACCAAATAGCATTCATGTACCATGTCGAAGTCGGAAGACGGAACACGGCGATAAATCATATTTGGCGCAAATAACCTAGTAGACAACATTTCCACACATTTGAAGCCTCGTTCAATGTAATTACTATATTTATTTACATTTGATGGCTTGAAAAAAGATTTAAAAGAATATTTAAAAAAATACATTTTACAACGATAACCAAAATTTTACTGAGCTTCAACCTCCCCCTAAAAAAATAATTAAGCTTCACATTTGATAGTTTGAAATGAATTTTTGTTTAGTTAAATAAATAAATAAATAAATAAATAAATAAATAAATAAATAAATAAATAAATAAATAGCGTTCGACGGTGCAAGACGTGTTTTCGAATTCGCTCCTCGAATTTGCTTTTATTTACACCTATTTTTGCCTTCTACAAGAGTCATATTCATCTTTAATTGTGAGTAGAGACTAATATAAGATATATTTGGTACTATCTTTGATCTGTTAAAGGCCTCTTTGGCCCTTTCGACAACCATGTATCGTGGTCGTACAACAGGACGACCATCATGGGCAGCCATGTTAAGACCCCAGGGCTCGGTCACGCTCAAACGCCAGAACACAATACGTTTCAACGCACGCCATATAAATAATCTTTCAGCAAAAGAGGTGTATGACGCAATCAACAGTGAGGTTGGCACCGTAGAAACAATAAAGTGCATAGCCCCACTGGACAGTGGTTGGTATAATGTAACATTTGACAATGACGTCGATTGTGAATGCGTGGCAAGAACTGGCATCTTCTTGAAAGGAGTGAGAGAGGAATGTGAACGCGCCAATGTCCTCAATTCAGTAGTAGTCAGTCTATTTGAATCTACTGTCCGTAACATCTTGGATGATCATGCTCCGCAAAAAACTCGAACTGTTAAACTACAATCTGAATCCCCCTGGTTCAATGATGATATCCATGCTGCAAGGAAAATCCGCCTTCAACTTGAGCGAAGATGGCGTGACAATGGGAAACTTGGAGTACATCGGCAAGAATACTGTAACCAACGTGATATTGTGAAGAACATGATTAACCAGGCAAAAATAACTCACTACTCATCTCTTGTGGAAGATAGCTCTGGTGATCAGAAAAAACTCTTTAACATTGTTGAAAAGCTGCTTCATAAACCCAAAGCTCCAGTGCTTCCATCTACACACTCCGATCAGGACCTCGCAAATGCTTTTTCAAACTTTTTTTGTCACAAAATTGAGAATATCCGTCGTTCTTTTCCCTCAGTACCTGCCATTCTATCACAAACACCATCACGCAAGGATCCAAAATGTAGACTGTCCATGTTTGAGCCTACTAGTGTTACGGAGATCAATAAACTCATCATGAAATCGCCATCAAAATCATGTGAACTTGATCCAGTGCCAACTTATCTAATAAAACAAAATATTGATGTGTTTGCTAAGTATATCACAATTATTGTAAACAGATCTCTTTCTTCCGGTTGTTTCCCTAATAGCCAGAAGGTTGCTCATGTTAAACCACTCCTAAAGAAACCCAATTTGGACAAGGAAGTTTTCAAAATTACCGACCAGTAGCGAATTTAAAGTACCTTGGAAAAACAATCGAGCGAGTTGTTTCATCACGGATCTCTGACCATGTTCAAAGTGCTAATAACCTGTCGGACACATTTCAGTCAGCCTACAAACCATTTCATGGAACAGAAACTGCTCTTCTTCGCGTCAACAATGACATTTTATCTGCCATGGATGAGGGGAAAATTACTGCATTAGTTTTGTTAGACTTAAGCGCCGCTTTTGACACTGTCGATCATAAAATCCTTCTCTCCCGCCTTCAATATCATCTTGGAATACATGACACAGCCCTGGATTGGTGTAAGTCCTACCTTTTAAATAGGCCTCAGCATGTTTGTATTGGTAACGCTATCTCGAGCCTGTTACTCTTGACTATTCTGTACCCCAAGGCTCTGTGCTCGGCCCACAGTGGTTTACTGTTTATACCTTTCCAGTTCGTGATATCATTTTGAAGTATAATTTAAATTACCATGTTTACGCTGATGACACACAGCTTTACATTACTTTTAAATCTTCTCAATAACCTGCTGATTCCTGCATTAAAACACTGGAGAAATGTATTCAAGAGATTCGAAGTTGGATGAGACAAAACTTCCTGAAATTGAACGATGAAAACAGAATTTGTTCTATTTGGATCACGTCAGCAATTGTCTAAAGTTTCTTCCATTTATTACAATTGGTGACTCGCAGATAACCCCTCATTACATGCACGTAATTTGGTGTTATATTTGACCGACAATGACTTTAAACCACATATCTCCAACATTGTTCGTATATCATCATTTCATATCAGAAATATAAGCCGAATTAGGAAATACTTGAATAAAAGTGCTGCTGAACAAATTATACATGCATTTGTCACATCACGGCTCGATAACGGGAATGCTCTCCTTTACGGTCTTCCGCAGAATCAAATATCTCGTCTTCAGCACATACAAAACACAGCAGCTCGTGTTGTGACTTTTGTCCAGAAAAGTCATGCCATATCACGCCAATCTTGAAAGAACTGCACTGGCTTCCTGTTTCACAGAGAATTGTTTTTAAACTTATGCTAATTGTTCACAAATCTTTTAATAACATTGCTCCAATTTATATTTCTGAACTACTTAAAGTCTACACTCCATCACGCAATTTGCGCTCCAGCAACATGTCACTCCTCAAGGAACCAACTTCAAAACGGAACTGGGGTGATAGGTCGTTTTCTGTCGCAGCTCCGAGACTCTGGAATCATCTTCCAACTAAACTCAAATCTTGTCATAGTATAACCAGATTCAAGTCGATGCTTAAAACTCATCTTATGTCACAACTCTTCAAAGATGATGTATATTTGTAATTGCATTGTAGGTACATGTATCTCGGTACATAATTTGTTTTGTTTTCCCTATGCTATCATTGTATATTGTTTGTATTAATGTTTTTTCTTTGTTTCCGCGCCTTGAGCGCCCAGCAGGGTGGATATGTGCGCGCTAAAAATCTTTATTATTATTATTATTATTATTAGTCTATGTTAAAGCACCATATGAAATGGCCGATGCCGTTGTGGCAAGTGCTCTGATGCAATATGGTACAGCAGCTAACATCAGACGCCAAACACACGACTTCGACAGCCACGTAGAAACAGGAGTCCGCAGTATCTTACTTAAGAACATTAAGAAACATGTACCTAGCTTCATCAAGGTTGGCGGGTACACACTACCAGTGCGACATCGAGGGCAGGAGAAGACGTGCAAGATTTGTAGTCAACCCGGTCACTTCGCCCGCGATTGCGACCTGAAAGGGAGGTGTCTAATATGGTAGCGTCACATCGAGCTGCTTGGCACAGATACAACGACAATGACAAAGACGAACAAACATCAGAATTTAACGAAGGAAGCGGCGAAGAAACAGATGGAGAAATTTCAGACGGGGTAAAAGAAGCGAGACCAGCAGAAAGAGAGACTACTAATGATAAAGACAACCAGGAAGAAACCCAGAAAACGGGAAACGCAATGGACGAAGAAAGCAGTCACAGAATGCAACCAAAACCAATGAGTTTTTGGGACGAAGCAATGATGGCAAAGGACACAAGAAAACGCAAAGCTAGCAACAGTGAAGAGGAGGAGGAGATAAGGAAAGTCTCTAGAGATGACAAAGTAACAGATGAAGAGAGCGAACCAGAAAACATTGAGATCGACCAAGAAAAAACAGATGAAGAGAGCGAACCAGAAAACATTGCGATCGACCAAGAAAAAACGGAAGTAGACGACACACCAGAAACACAGGAGGTAGAAGTGCGAGAAATGAAGGAGACAGACCCCTACACAGATAACCAGAAAGAATCGGATGATGAAGCTGATTTTGTCCCATACGTCAGACATGGGGTGCAACGTTTTCGCAAAAAGCGTACTTCATGGGAAAGGAAAACTAACGAAGAAGCCACGTCGCCACCAGTCGCATCTAACAAACCTGACAAATCCAGTCAATCTAGCCATGTAGGTCACACGGGGACGAGCAAAAACAGTCAATCCAGCAAGTCTAAGTTAAGCCAATCTACACAGTCCAAGCCAAGTCAGTCCAGTCAGTCTCATAAGCCCGACTCAAGCCAGACCAGCCATCACGAGACAAGCCAGACAAGCCAAACCAAGAAAAGCAAGAACACTCGGCCTGATTGTGAACAGACTGCCCAATCCAAAACGGACCATGGCCAGTCCGGCCAGCGCGAAAAGAACCAAGGAAGCCAGATGAAGCCTAACGCCTCTATCCAACATGACTACACGACCAATAAAGGAAGGGGCAGAGGACGATCAAAATAGATAAGTTTTCATTCCATTCACTGGGTTTATGAGGAACTTACAAATTACTTTTTGTCTTTGCATGGTTTTTCTATCTGTAGCCTCGGTCAACATCAACGGCCTAAGAAACAATCTAAAACGTAAAGTTCTCTTTGATTATCTAGAACGTGGAAAATGTTGCTTAATTCTTATCCAAGAAACTCACAGTGAGTATAATGATGAAGTTGAGTGGCATGAACAGTGGAATGGTAAAATGTATTTTAGCCATGGTAGTCGGCAATCTAAAGGGGTTGCTATACTCACCTCCTACAAGTCGGGTTTAGATCTTTGCAATGTTGATAAAGATGACGAAGGCCGATGGGTTAAAGCAGAACTCAAATTAGGAAATAATTGTATCAATATAGCCTCTGTGTATGCTCCTAATGAGATTTCTGCCAGATCCAAATTTTTTGACAATCTTGTTGATTGTATTGATAATGAAAATGATTGGATTGTTGGAGGAGACTTTAACTGTAATATTGACAGTGAAAAAACTAAAGATGTGAGCAAAACAATTCTCAGAAATGTTCTTAATGAAAAAAGATCTCTATGATGTATGGCGTACTACTTACCCTGAAGATCCCGGCACACACATTATCATAAAGCCACCAAACAAGCGAGCAGAATTGATTACTTATTTATTTCTCCAGCAATCCTGAATAATATTATTGATGTTGGCGTTAACCCTTTGGGGTTATCAGATCATTATATTGTCTCCTTAAAATTGGAAGACTCTCGCACCCTTCATGGGCAGGGTAGATGGATGTGTAACAACAGTCTCCTTAACAATGAAGATTGCGTTTTTAGAATCGATATTTTTTGGAAATTTTGGCATGGTCAGAAAGATTATTACGATTCCTTGGCCGATTGGTGGGAATGGGGTAAAATTAGAATTAAAGAGATTATTAAAGAGTACGGTAAAGAAAAAAGTTGGAAACTTAAACAACAACAACATGATCTCCAAAGACGATATAACGATTTAATTAGTAGCCCGGAAGGTGCCGAGCCTGAAGATATCAAAGACTTAGAAACTCAAATGAAAAAGTATGAAATTAACGAATGGGAAAAGGCTCAAATCAGAACCCGTAACATCATGAAAGTTGAGGGTGAAAAACCTTCAAATTTTTCCTGCAATTAGAGAAAAAACAAGTTAACAGTACTAACATGGACAAACTTCTCAATGTTTAAGGTAAAATGGTTGATAATATTGATGATATGTTTAAATGCGCTTATTACTTTTATGGTAATTTATACAATTCAGAAGACATTTCCATATTCATCTGAATGAAATAATTAACAATATTGAAGATAAAGAAATTCCTTACGACAAATATTCTAATCTTGAGAAGGAGATCACTGAAGAAGAAGTCAAAATTGCTCTCTTCTCAGATGAATAAAAATAAATCCCCAGGTCTGGACGGTTTAACTGTTGAGTTCTATCAAACCTTTTGGGAAACCATCGGTTCTGATATTTTAGAAGTTTTTTAAATTACTGTTTCAATCGGGCCCCTTTGTCAGTCGATGAACAGTGCTATTATTAAACTCATTTACAAAAATTCGGGCAACAGACATGAATTAAAAAACTGGAGACCTATTAGTTTACTGAATGTTGACTATAAAATTCTTTCAAGGTCATCACTAATAGATTGAAAACTATCATGCCTTTTCTCGTTGGAGAGGAACAAACCTGTGGGGTTATCGGGAGGAAGATACATGATAACCTTATGCTTTCTTCGTGACATTATTGACTATGCCAATTGGGAGAATCTTGATGCTGCTTTAATTAGCGTTGATCAAGAGAAGGCTTTTGACCGTATTAACTGGAATTATATGTTTACTGTTATGTATAAAATGAATGTTCCTCCTAGCCTCATTAAGTGGATTAAGCTTTTGTACAGTAACCTAGTAGTCATATCATTATCAATAATTATATCGGTTCCCCTATTCAAGTAAAAAGAGGAATAAGACAAGGTTGTCCATTATCTCCACTTCTGTATGCTATATGTGCTGAAGGTCTCGCAGTTTTAATTAGAAATAATATTAATCTTAAAGGTATAGCTTGCCCAAGAGGAGAATGCAGTATTCGATTAATTCAACATGCTGATGACACTAGTCTCTTTGTCAGTAGTAATAATGATTTTAGTGTTATTAGTGATATTCTTGAGACATATTGTAGAGCCAGTGGCTCTAAAATTAATGTTGATAAATCCAAAAGGTCTGTGGTTGGGAATTGGAAAGACAGAAAAGATAAACCTTGTAATTTTAGTTGGGACAATAAGTTAAAATTCTTGGTATCATTGTTGGTAATGCGGTGGAGCCTGCTGATAATTGGAATCCCAGAATTAGTAAAATGCAATGTACATACTTGACAAATGGTCCAAACGCAATTTAACACTTAACGTGAAAGTTGTTATTTTAATACTCTTGTAGGGCTGGTATTAATTATCTTGGCAGTGTAATCTCTTGCCCAGATGATCTAATTAAGAAAAATGAGCAACATGATCTGGAACTTCTTTTGGGATAAACAAAGAGATAAAATAAAAAAGACACTATCACAGGTCCTACAGGATTAGGAGGGATGGGCCTCATCGATATCAATTGTAAGTTAATGAGCTTAAAAGCTATAATGGTTATCTCGATATTCTCGTGAAAATGGTAAATGGAAATTCCTTTTGATTATTGGATAAGTAAAGCTAGTGGAGCTAACCACTTAGAATGGTATATTTTGCTAATGTAAAAAACCTTTGAAAACAACAATTTTTATATAGATGTAATTTCTGCCTTTCAAAAAAGCAGGAGGAGATTAGAGTGTAATTTTTCTTCTTTGCTTGAATGTGGTGAGGTTCCCTTATGGAATAACTCCAAAGCTACTATTGACAATTCAGTCCTAGAGAGCCCTACGCTTAAGTCTAATGGTTTCATTATATTAAGGATATTAGCCGTCATGGTGAATTAATTACTTAAAGAAATTGCTAGTATTTGTAATATTAAGAATATAAATGCGGGGAGAATGGTAAGCAGAATCAAAATCATATTGACTTTTCCTTAATTAAGGAAAAAGACAAGGCCACCTAGTCAAGTCAGCAACTGTTTAATAATGGAGGATCAGAAAAATGATTCCATCCTTTTCATCAATGACACCAGCACCAAATCTATTTACAGACACATTATTTTGAGAAAATTCACCACCCCTAAGATTAAAAAAAGTGGCAAGAAATCCTTCACCTCAGTTTTAATCTAGAATGGTATAAAGTTTGGGATAATATATGGAAAATCCTCTCATGGATCATGAAGACAAACAATTTTTATACAAACTCAGGTTTCGTGTTCATGCCACTAAAGATCTGTTATATAAGATTGGTATAGTTGATAATGTTATCTGTCCACTTTGTGAAACTGAGAATGAATCTCATGAACACCTGTTTATTTATTGTAGTCGCACTATGGATGCATGGATCTATATTGAACAACTTCTAAGACATTTCACGGGCAATAAGTTTCTATATCTGACTGATTCCGACAGAATACTTGGTTATAACTTAAAGGAGTCTCGCAGTAATTGTATGTAAAATGCTTCGCCAAATTTGGAATATTAGGTGTGAAAAGGTTTTCAATAGTAGTTTAAACGAAATCAATATCATTGCCAGATTTAAACAAACCCTGAAACTGTTTCTCTACTTCGAAAAGAAAAGGTTAAGTAAAGAGTTTTTTGTAAATTACTATACACGTAATTCTGCTTTGTGTTCGTTGGGAAAGGGTGACCAAGTTATTTTTAGCCTCTAATTTTTGTTTTCATCTTTCCATCTTAATTTAATCTCTACTCTCATTATTTTAAATGTATTATACCATAGCAAATTTTGTTTTTAGATACAACCTTTAATAATTTGAGTACTTATTGTTTTTGAGTATGTTATGTGAAATTTGTATTGAAGGTTACTGAATAAACGGAGTCGTATAACTCCACATTCAAGAAAAAAAAATTAAAAAGATTTAAAAAAATAAAAAAATAAAAATTAAAAAATCGCTGTAGCAAGACGTGCTTCCATCGAGCTCCGAAAAATTGACTGAAATTTTCACTTTTCCCGTTTTTTGGAAGCAGTCACTATCGCCTTTTCTCTTCATCAAGTTTTGTGATCACATTCAGTGAGGTAAGAGAGGAAAAACTACACCTTTGAGGCCTTTTGGCCTTTTTTCCCTTTTCTAATTTTCGGCGCTGCTGTCGCGCCATTCAATTACGCAATCATGTTCCGTCGAGTGACCAGACCGAATACAGTGAGATTCAACAGCCTCCATAGTCCCAAAGCAATAACACCTAAAGATGTATACAACGCTATACACAACGAATTAGATACCATCGACACAGTAGTCTGTATAGCGGAGCTGGATAACAAATGGTATAATGTGACCTTTGACAATAAAGACGATTGTGTCCACATCGCAGAACAAGGCATCCTATTACATAACGTCCTAATCCAATGTGAAAGAGCCAGTGTCAGGGACTCCGTAGTGGCGTACATCAAGGCCCCATACGAGATTCCTGACCAAGCAGTAATCAGCCTATTGACGCACTACGGCACTGTGGCTAACCTGCGAAGACAACGTCATGATTTCGACGACAACATCGAAACGGGAGTAAGAAGTTGTCTAATCAAAAACCTGAAGATGCCCATACCTAGCTACCTCAAGTATAGCGGCTTCACCCTACCAGTGAGATATAGAGGCCAAGTCAAGACCTGTAAAATTTGCGAGTCGACCGACCACCTGGCACGAGAATGTCCTTCGCGAAGTAAATGTTTCGTCTGCGGTAGTTACAACCACCGAGCCGCATGGCACGAGAGACAAGACGAAGATGACCACGAGCCAATGACCCAAACAGAAGACAACATTAGGGATAGAGAAGAAATTGAAGACACCCAAGACACCATGGAACCGCAATATTACATAGCTGAAGTGATAGAACACGGGGAAAAAAAGCACACAAGACGATCACGAAGAAGTTCCCACCCATGAAGACAGCCAATCCGACAAACAGCCCCGGCCAAAAAACAACACTACTTCCAAAAAGTCCTTCAAAGATGCAGTTGGTCCTACTAAAAAATCCAAACCCATTGGTTTCTGGGATGAAGACTTAAAGGAATCAACCAGGAAGAGAAAACTAGACAGCGGAGCTGAAGGAACCATCAAACAAGCTCGCGAAGACATCGACTCGAAGAGATGGAAGCTCTCGACGGCCAGAACACAACTACCGAGGAGACCCGAAACGCAGAAATCCCGACACCAGAGCCTACAAAGAACCCGATAGATGACCCGTAAGCGAAACCAAAACCAGATCCTGAAGCAAAATCGACATCAGACCCTCAGCAAACCCGACACCAGACCTCGAGCGATCCCGACACCAGATCCTCGAGCGATCTCGACACCAGATCTTCAAGCGATCATAACACCAGATCCTAAAGCAAACCTGACACTTACCCAAAACTCCGAAGACGAAGATAATTCTGATGGAGAATACGACATATATGAGAGGGGAAAACAGCTTTTCGAAAGAAACGTATGTCATGGATACGCGGAACATCCAAGGAGAATAGCCAATTCACCGAGTCCAGTCAACCAAGCCAGTCAAGCCAACGCGAGAGGAAGAGGAGGAATACGTGATCTTTTTCAAAATCCAAGGTTTATAGGTATGTTTTTCATTTATCATGTTCGTTTCCATATTAAAGTCTCACATCCTCATATTTCTCTTTATGGCCTTTTATCTTTATCATTTGCTTCTATCAATATTAATGGTCTCAGAGACGAATTCAAGCGCAATGTTTTCTTTGATTATCTACAACGTAAGTATAGTTTAACTTTGTTCAAGAAACCCATAGTGTGGCTAGCGATGAACTTGTTTGGAGTAAACAATGGAAAGGTAAAAAAAATTTAGTCATGGGAATTCTCAGTCTAGGGGGGTTGCCATATTGATCAATGAAAAATCCGGCTTAGACGTCATTAACATTAATAAAGATAGTGAGGGTAGATGGATCAATGGAGAAATTAAATGGAAAAATACTAATCTTAATATTGCTTCAGTGTATGCTCCTAACGAGGCCTACGCCAGAGCCCACTTCTTTAATGATCTAGAGGATCTTATTGATGATAACGATTGGGTTTCGTGTGACGCCATGTGGCAGCACCTCGGAAATAGCTCAGCGTATTTTCATCTGTTTTCCTGTTTGAGTTCTAGTTTTTATTGGTCGTTTTGGACTGTGTAAGCAGGATATACTGTAGATCCCACAGGGAACACATGTGAGTTGCAGTTGATGTATTTTGGCCACATTTTGCATCTTAAATTTCGTTATAACTCTGCGATTTCGTCAATAGTTACTCAACCATGAAAGGTTATTCTTTGACCCAGTTAAGAAACATTGGTTTAACTGTTGGCAGCAAACGCCCTCTACCAGGTACCGTATGGCAAAGAATTAAATTACTTGGATTGAATTGTGTGAAACCTACTCGCAGAGGCTACCGGGGTGGTGTCAAAAGAGTACACAATACCTACTAGAATCACGTTCGACAGACTGGAGAACTGTTATGCAAATTCAGCTGGCATCAATACTTCCAACCTGGTGACCTTAACTAAGAAACAATGGGATTTTCCATGTGTTCTGAATCTTAACGCGCGTTCCTTGAGCATTGAGAAATTCGACGAATTGCTTGCCGTTATCCGCAATAACCAGGTGGACATTACATGTGTGTCTGAGACATGGTTCAGTGGTCATGTATCTAACGACGCGGTGGCACTACCTGGGTTTTCGTGTGAAAGGAAAGACAGACAAAAGAAGAAGGCCGGTGGCGTTGCATGTTATATAAGAAACTCAGTTCCTTATAAGCGGCTGCAAAATCTAGAGGATGATACTCACGAAGCAGTATGGATTAATTCCAGACCACGGCACCTACCAAGACAGTTTTCATGTATTGCTGTAGGTTGTATATACCACCCACCAGATGCAGACAATACTTCAATGCGTGACTATTTGATCAATTGCATCGATAACATTCTTCGTATGCACCCGTCATGTGGTGTAATATTGATGGGTGACTTTAACCAACTAAGAGATTCATTTCTCAGATCTCACTATGGTTTCAAACAAATGGTTGAACAACCTGCTCGCCAGCAAGCAATCTTGGATAAGATCTGACAAATCTGTCACCAGTGTACGATAAACCTATCGTACTCTCTCAACAGGACATCCGACCATAATATGGTACTATTTTGCCATCAAGCGTCCCGTCTCTAGACACCGGACACACCGTGAAGATCACAACCAAGTGTATGGGTCGTCGAGAAAAGGCTGCTTTGCATCAGCATTATCGGGGATCAGGTGGGATGAACTGTTTAACGCCAACAACTGCCAGGACCAGTTTATGTTTTATCCGTCCACTATAAACACATTGATGTCATCGTGTTTCCCTCTCAAGAGTCGTCCTCGACACACCAATGACAAACCTTGGGTCACTGATGCGTTCAGAAACTTAGTCAGGAGACGGCAGCGGGCGAGGATGGCAGGGAACGTAGACCTGGCAAGAAATCTCCAGCAACAAGGTGGAACCGTGCTTCATCACGTCTGCGGCACAATTTTACCAGTCCAAGATTGCTTCATTGAGAAGAGTTCCTCTAAGGACTGGTGAAACACATGAAATTACTAATGGGGTCATCATCAGGCGGGAACAGTGGATTACAGGGTCTTGCTAATATGGTGACTGATGGCGACCTACAATTACTTGCTGACAACATCAATGACTTTTGTATCTGTCAGCAGTGAACTACCCTCGTTTGGATGATGCTCATCCAATATTCCAGACACCAGATCTCTGTACCAGATGATTTCATCATCAGCATTGATACAACAAAAAGGCCCTGGATAAGATCAATGTCAATAAGGCAACAGGGTCGGACGGTATACCTGCATGGATCTTTTGATTTTTTCATTTGCTGCTCCATTGACTGCCATTTCAACAGCTCTATGAGAGAAGGGGTTGTTCAACCAGCTGGAAAACCACAGATATCATCCCACTGCCCAGAAACATCCTCCGAGGGTAGTAGATAGCGACATCAGACCAATAGCCCTGACCCCCATTGCTGCCAAAGTCTTTGAGTCCATTGTGTTAGACTGGGTAACTCAGGGATTAAGGACAAAATAGATCCCAACCCTTTTGGATTTATTAGTGGGACCAGTACCACAGACGCCCTGGTTTGAAATGGTTTCACCAATGGTACAAGGCTACTGATCAGACCGGTAGTTTTTGTTCGCGTTCTGCTTCTGGATTATTCCAAGGCGTTTGATCACATCAACCACCACATCCTCATCCAAAAACTGGAAAACATCGGACTTGAGCAGCATCTGGTACGCTGGATGGCTGCTTTCCCGTTAGATAGAGTCCAACGTGTGAAGATAGGATCAGTGATGTCGGGGGTTTGATATCCCAATGGTGGTGTCCCACAAGGGACATTGTCGGGTCCGAAAGACTTCTAGTCCAAATTAATGACCTTACTTACCCCTGCCCAATCTACAAATACGTGGACGATAGCACCATCTTTGAGATCTGCAAGAAAGGTTCAGCGTCAGTACTTAGGAGTCTGTCAACATAGCCTGGCCAGTGGTCAGTGGAAAATGATATGAAGATTAACGCTAACAAGACTCAAGAACTGCTTATATGTTTTTGTAAGGACTCACTTCATGCCACGAACTTACCAAACATTGTTGTAGATGAAAAACCCATAGATAGGATTAGACAAGCTAAGGTACTTGGGGTAATACTCTCCTCAGATCTGACATGGAATGCCCATGTGGACTTCATTGTACTAAAGGCTAGTAAAGACTGTACATGTTGTATCAACTCAAACGTGCTGGAATTGATCAAGGTGACCTGTTAACAATTTATAAATCGGTGATCAGGCCTGTTCTGGAGTATGCCTGCCAAGTGTGGCACAGTAGTTTACCTAAGTATTTGATGATAAAATTGAAACTGTCCAAAAAAGAGCTCTGAAGTCAATTTACCCAGGCCTAGGTTATGTGAGTATTCTGTCTATGTTAAATATGCAACCACTTAATGAGAGACGCAACGATTTATGTAAGTCATATTTTAGTAAACTTAAGAATAATGATCACAAATTACACCACCTCCTGCCACCTCCCCGTGAAATGAAATATTCATTAAGATCTGCCCCTGAATTCCCTTGCCCACGCACCCGAACAAATAGGTTTAAGAATTCTTTTATTCCTTGGTGTTTGTTTAATCAGTAGGTTTTTTTATAATCTGGTTGTGGGATGTGCAGTGTATATCCTGCTGATAATATTTTAATACGTGTTTAAATGTATTAATTTTTTGATTGATACATTTTTTTCTTTTTTTGTTTTGTTTTATATATATATTATATTTTAATTGTGCAATTTGTGGTCTCTTGTTATAATTAATATATTCTGATAAAAGTTTTAATAATTTTAAGTTTTCTTAAAAATGTGTATGTATTTTAAAATTTACATGTGTAAAATCCAACTTTTATGGTTGCTAATAAATACATTATCATCTCTTTAGGAGGATTTTAATTTGTAATATCGATAATAATAGATTTAAAGATGTTAGCAAAATTATATTCAGAAATGTGCTTCAGGAGAAAGATCTCTTTGATGTTTGGAATACCGTTTATCCCAATGATAAGGGTTATACTCATTTTCATAAAGCCACTAAAACCGAGTAGAATCGATTATTTGTTCATTTCTTCTAGTGTTCTGAATAATGTTGTTGACGTTACTGTCAACAATTGTGGTTTATCGGACCATAGTATAGTTTGCCTGAAATTAAATGACCTGAGTATTTGCCATGGCCAAGGAAGATGGATTTGCAATAATAGCCTTCTTAAAGATGATGATTGTATTTTAGAATTGAATCCTTTGGAATTTTGGAGAGAAGAAAGACAATTATGATTCTCTTGCCAAATGGTGGGAAAGTGGTAAATATCGGATTAAAGAAATTATTACAGATTACGGCAAAGAGAAATCTTGGAAGAAAACAACATCAAAGAGATCTTCAAAAACGTTATAATATTTTGATTTAATATCCTGGTATGCTGATTCTGATGCTATAAAAACTATTGTTGAAACTCAAATAAAAAATATGAAACTGACATTTGGAAAAAAGCACAAGTCAGAAGAGTGCGTCATTACGTGCGTCAGAGTGCGTCATGAAAAACGAAGGTGAAAAACCTTCCAAGTTTTTTCTCAATTTAGAAAACAACAAATTGACAATGGTAAATCGATAAAATTTCTTACTCCCGACGGTAATTATGCTGATCAAGCGGATACTTTGTTAGATTGCGCTAATAGTTTCTATAGCAATCTTTATAAATCTGAAGAAATTTCTGATTCTCATTTAATGGATATCGTTAGTAATATTAATAACAAAGATATTTATGATGATATTTATAGCGATCTCGAAGATGATATCACCTGATGAAGAAATTAAAATTGCGCTCTTTGGAGATGAATACAAAATAAGTCCTCGGGTTATGCACGGTTTAACCGTTAGAATTTATCGTCATCAAACATTTTGGCATAATATTGGTCCTGACATTCCCACAAGTTTTCAATTTTGTTTTGAAAATGGTCGTCGTTATGCGATTCTATGAAAGTGCCTGCCTTGATTAGGCTTATTTACAAAAGTCAGGGGACAGACATGATTTAAAAACTGGCGCCCGATTAGTTTATTAGCAGTCGATTACTAAAATCTTATCTGAAAGTGATTACTAACAGATTAAAACGTATCATGCCTAACCTTGTTGGTGTGAAGAATAAACTTAGGGGTTGCAGGAAGAAAAATCCATGATAATCTTTATGCTATTGCGCGATGTTATTGATTATGTTAATTTAGATAATATGGATGCTGTTCTTGTCAGCATTGATCAAGAAAAAAGCCTTTGATCGTATCAGTTGGGAAATACATGTTTACAGCATTATGGCAAAAAATGAATATCCCTCCTACCCTCATTCAGTGGATTAAACTTTCTTTGCAGCCGTCCCAACAGTCGTATCTCATTATCAACAATTTATCGGTTCACCCATTCAGGTGAAGGGGGAACTGTATCAAGGGTTGCCCTCTGTCCCCCTGTTGTATTCTATTTGTGCTGAAGGTCTTGCCTTTAAGTAGCTATAAGAAATAAAGGTGATTTAAATGGTGCCTTAAGCTTCCCCAGGGAGAATGTAATGTCGTCTCATCCAACATGCGGATGACACTAGTCTTTTATTAGTAATAATAATGAATTTGAAGCGTCATAAATAATATTCTGGATAATTATAGTAAAGGTGAAGCGGTTCTAAAATTAATCACGGCTAAAATCTAAGGTACATTTTATTTGGGTAACTGGAAAAATAGACAAGATAAGCCATGCATGATTTTTAATTTGTGTGATAAATAGAAAATTCTAGGTATTATTGTAAGGAAATGATGTTACGCCCGATGATAATTGGGGCCCCGAATAAATATAAACTCAATGTATCCCTGGACAGGATGGTCTAGGCAACGTAATTTAACCTACAACGGTAAGGTTACTATTGTTAATAGTCTCGGTCGGGCAGGTTTGAACTACCTGGGAAGTGTCCTACCTGTCCTGAGGCTCTGATTAAAAATAAATGAGTAATATTTTTTTGGAACAGGTAAAAATGATAAAATTAAAAGAAACACCATTGTTGGCCTGAAATCCTCTAGGGGAATGGGATTAATAGACATCAACAATAGTAAATTGTGTAACTTAAAATTACAGTGAGTGTAGCCCGCTACCCCTTCTACTGAAGGAAATGGATGGAATACTTTGTTGACGGGTTATTGGATCTAATAAAGCTCGTTACTAACAATAACTTAGGATGGTATATTTTGCCAATGTTAAAAAACCGAAATAAAAAATACCACCACCTTCTTCATAATGATCTTTATATGGCCTTTTCTCAAAAGCTGGAGGCACCTTAGAACGTAATTTTCTTGTTTGTTAGAGTGTAGAAACTTGCAATGGGGGAAAATATTGTTGTTACGACTGATGATACTGTTTTTTAATGGTCCTGTACTCAAGTCAGATGGGGTTTTTTTCATCGTCAAAGATGTAATTGCCTTTCAGGAAGTTGCCAGCAAATAAATATTTTGAATATTAATGCCGGAAAAATTATTAGTCGTCTTGATAAACACATTGATCATTCGCTTTAATCCAAGATTTGAAGCAAAAGGGGCCACCTAACCCGGGTCTGTAACTGGCTCACTGTTACTGATGTAAATAACAATTGTCCTATTAATATTAATACCCATTACTAATGCTAAATTTATTTATAGAAATCTCATTTTAATGCAATTTACTAAACCCTGCTGTTCAAGATGTGGCAAATAGTCTTCATATCCCAGTAGCAACTTAAATTAGGATTAAAGATATGGAATAATATTGGAAGAATTTCTTAATGGATTCCGAGGATAATAATTTTTATATAAACTTAGTATTTCGCATTTTATGACTAGGAATATTGTTACAAAAATTGGTAAAATTAAATGTGACGTCCAGTGTCCTTTCTAATACACAAAATGAAACTACACGAGCTTTTTTTTATCTATTGTGGTCGTATGCTCTTCAATCACTTGGATTTACCTTCACAGAACATTTATTGAAAAACCCTCACTAAAAACAAGTTTTTTATCTTAACGATTGTAACAGAGATTCTGAGGAACTTTAATTGAGAAGCCAGTTCAAGGGAAATTATAGTTTGTAAAATGCTCCAGAAATTACGTGAAAATTTTGATTGGGTAAAAATATTTTTGGACAAACATTACAGAAAGCATATGGAGCTTGTTACTACAGTTTAAAACAGAATATGAAACGTTTTTTGGTTTTGGGAAAAAAAACAGACTTCATAAAAATTATTTAAAACTTACTACACAAAAACAATGTTCTATGCTCTTAGATGGTAAAACCAAATTCATTTTGATTACCTAATTGTGTGTCTCCTCTTGTATTTTGTTGAGATTATACTGTATTAGTTATGTCATATGTATATATTTTTGTAAGTATTATATATTTTTTTGTTGATTAAATGTGTAATTGATTGATTGTAATAGTGACTTATCATTACAAATTACGTGTATTTATTTTGTGTTTTTTTCGTAATGTATATATTTTGTTGTTCATTTCTAAAGTATCAACGAATGTCTTGAATATATTTTGTTTTCATTATGTATATATGAGTATTGTAAGTGACGTATGTGTATTAATGTAATGTGATGTTAGTTATATATAAATCATTTATAATAGTACTTTTGTATGAAGATTATTTATATATATCTGTATTTTTGTTTTGTTTATTTATTATTGTTGCAACTTTTTGGTTGCTTTATTCAGTTATTCATTATTTGTATTAGTTATTGTTCATTATTTCTATTTTTCATTATTTGTATTTATAAAATTTTCTTGTTATATATATATAATTTTAATTGTATTATATTGTACTTATGTATGTACATTTTGTGGTGAAAGAAGTTGAAATAAATGGAGTTTTTATAACCCACTTTCGCTTTTACACACACAAAAAAAAAAAAATTACCAAATATCATGCAGTACATACGTTATACATCTGTTGAAGTAACATTTACCCCAACGCCTGTTTGCAAAGTTTTACTTCATTGTGAGGTTCACCGAGGAATATCTAAAGCAGGGTAAGATTTTACACCAACCTGTGAAAATTAATGGTGCTTTCTGTGCGTATGCTCCTCTCTCTTTAATCAAGATATACACGTTAAACCACCAAACCGATTCCAAGTTTGTATATTACGTCGTTTGTGTCCTTAACGTAACGAGTATGTAGCGAAAGTGAAATGAACATTTTGTATATATTCATTACAAAGTGGAATTTAGAAAAGAAGCCTTCTTTCATAAATTCAAACTTTTAACTAATTCTCTTTTCTTCAATAACATGAATTTCTAAGGAAGATTACACGCGAGTCAATATTGTAAATATATTTTGATATTTTTCAATGACCAATTTTATACTCAAGACAAAGACTTCCAACACCAAAAATAAGGCCACCGAAAAACTGCTCTGAAGAATGAATGCCACAGTAATACCTGTGTGATTGTTTGATGATTCAGTACTTTCCAGGGTTCTCTTTGTTGTTTTTAAAATCTTTTTGTTTCGTAGTGGCGGCCAAAGTGTTATCTTGATCAAGAGCTTAGGACCAGAGAGGCAAAACCCGATGGGTAAAGCCGATTGGAGCTCAAGGATCGCTGCTCATGCACAAGCATCAGACGAGCAGCGGCGTTAACATGTATACACCGCAGAATACTACGAACTACATACTATACACCGATCATCCACTGTTCACGGATGATCAGAAAAGATTCGCATGTATTTCAATTGTCAAGGTGGAGCCTTTGAAAGAGTGCAATCGTGATTTACAATTAATAAATAAAAAATAAATTACATTATTGGGCTGACGTGTCATTGGTAATATCACGTTAAGCTGAAAGCATAGCCAACTTGGGTAGTGAATTACCCGACATGTCGTGGGTTGCTCTCATTTAGGTCTACAGTTGTAAAATCAAATTGCAAACAGTGGACAAAACGTCTATAAAAATGCATGGTTAGTTGGGATATATATCAGCATTGAGAAAGAATGCTACCCCTCTCTACTATTACCTGTGGATTCAAATTCATTTGAATGTTTCCCCTTTTTTCAGAATTCTTCTTTAAAAGAATATCTATAACCAAAGAGCTTCCTTGGGCGGGCCCTGAATCAGAAGTCTCTTGCCATCAGCGTCACAAATGTCTCCCATTGAAAATTACACATTAGGCCAATTTCATTTCAGAGTTGCAAAACATCTATAGTTGCTACATAATAGTGGGTTCTTCACTGAACCACATATTTCCATTTTAATTAATTTAATTCATTTGACTCTAGTTTTGTTCAGTTGATGCGGAGGAGCATCTTGGTATGGGAGAATGGTGATATCCCAGATGACAGCATCTCAGCATCTCAGCCTCGTCATTTCCATGACAACATCAGAGTAACTCATGCAGCCATTAGAGCACGGCTTAATACTCAAAGGTAACACACACACAGAAGGTTGCCTTATAACCCTATAATAAGGAATAATAAAGCGAACTACAATCAAAGTGACGAAGACACAGGAAGCAATAAATTAATCCAAAAGGATGTAAACATTGTGACGGTTGGACAACAGGTCAGCATATATTTGAGATATTTTAGAAATATGAACAAATGTTACCATAAATTAAAACCCCCAAAATTTTTGCCAGGTCAGAGAGCAAAATACTACACTATAATTATATTAGTAGTTATAAATACAATTGACAATCAGGTACAATATCGGGAAAATTTAGGTTTAATCATTGAAATTTAAAAGATGCATATCTTTATTTTTCGTCAGTTTTGGTTTAAATCTGTACATTTATCTTGTCCTTGTGAGGTATAAATTAAACTTTCTCTTTTAAACAGGTTATTATCACTAAAATAACTGGACCAGGACATATATTTATTTTTCTTACACTCAGTACTCTTTGGTATCTTTTTTTCTCTTTTAATAACTACAAGTAGGTTTATATATTATCAGACATTCCACTACAATATTCACTTAGTCCATTTGTCCTTCTTCTTGTTTGTCTCTCACTTGTTATTATTTTTGTCTGTCAGTTAAGTAATAAAGTCAATTCCTTTTGATGTTTGGTGTTGTAAAGGTGTTCTATGTTAAAGAGCGCATTGTTAAATACAACCCTTGCTGCCACCTGTGCTCATATTATACAATTCTTGCATTCTGTATGTATATTGGCTAAAATATTTGTATGGAAATTATTATAATATTGAAATGAATTGAGAAAGAAATATCCAAGCTTTATAAAATTGAATAAATAATTATTAATACAGCATGATAAATTAATTTTCTGTATCCCCCACAAATGAACAGTGGGGGGATAGGATACAGCAAGGTGACATAAAATGCGGGCACACACCCCAAACGGAGGAATTGTACTGCAGGAAAAAAGAGGGGGAACATTGTCAAAAAGGGGCATTCTGCACAAATCGTATGTTAAATGACATCCATGGAGCACTTGTCTCCTTAAACTAAATTAGAAAATGACAGGCTCCGTTTACGACAGTCGCATTTATGCATGCATGCACGATATGCAATGCATTTGACAAATATTATTGGGCCCAAAATTTACCCCAAAAGTCGTGGCTGGTATCACAATATTTTGCAATTCAAGACATGTTGATCAGAATTTCAAGACGATAAAATATGAGCACTGAGCATGTATATTTATTGAGTATCTATCGGCATATTTGATGTATGGTCTTTATTATTGGTGGTAAACAGGTCGTGCTGCTGTTGCCTGGTGTGCTGGCAAAGGTGACTCCCAGCCCTGGATACAAGTTGATTTCAATGCCACAGTAGCGGTATCCATCACTGGTCTGATTACACAAGGGCCGTGCCAGCAGTGACGATACTGACCAATGGGTGAAGAACATTCCAAAATGTGTCTATACGGCAACAAGTGATGGCGGTCAGCTCTGGAGTTTGATGACCGATGACCGACGCAGACGGTGCACCAATGGAGGCAAGTAATAAAGACTATAAGCACACTGTGGGACAATTGATGGATATACTTAAATAGAACAACTTTTAACAGTAACCCAATTATAACTTTATTTCGTGAGCACTGTAAAGCTTAATAAATTTCATGATTGTATTTGTGAAAATGTAATTTTTAAGACGGTATTTGTTTGTCTTTGCATGAGTCAAACAATATCATTGTTCTGATAACCACAAATTTATCATCAATTGCAAACAATCTTCATAATCGTTAGGGCTATCAGCATTAAATTATTTTTGTCGTCAAGCAACAGTTCATCGGTAGCCACTGATGGAGACACTCAGGTGAATTACACAAGATTCAGATATACTAAAGGCCCAAGAAGCTATTCGCATTCCCAAACCCAAACCAGTTTTGGGAATACCCACGTGCATGCGTTTTGAAGTGATAGATGTTATCACTAAAATACAAAACCACAACTTAATAAGAAGTCCACAAACAATTCATGATCACATGTGTTCATGCTACAAGTGATAATGTGTAGAAGACAGGCATTTCTGACCAAAACACATTACTTGGTCAGCTCTCTGTTATCTGGAGAAAGAAGTTGCGTCGACTTGGGAAGATGCTATAGACCAATCCAGCCTTTTTGATCAAAACGCCACGGATTAACCAATACGGTCACGCCGGTCATGCGCTTTGCTTTTTTTGTACGGGTGAGTGTCCGGACCTTCAGCGTTGCTAAGGGTGTGATGGGAACTGTTGGAAATTTGCATTCTCCCCTGGTACGATGCACATGCACGTGACCTCCTTCATTTCCCAATGTATGTATTTCGCTGAAAACGTCACCTCATGGGAACATTCATACCAAATCCAGGCGTAAACTTATGGATAATTTTTGATGATTAACTTGCTTTTTAGAAATACAACTGCCCATAAGGACTGTAATCAGTGAAGTGTGACGCAAACGTTAGTATTGATACTGTCCAATGTAATTCGCCGCACTCTGTGAAATGACGCACTTACCTTTTGGCTTAGAAAATTTCTCTGAAAACCCTTACAAAACTATGGCGCATTACTGGTTGCAGGTAAACCTCTATCTAGGCTTATGCTTGTTACAAAATATAACCGCATTAGTAGTGAAATTGTGTTGGGATTTAATTTACTGGAAAGTTAGTGCTTGTGGAAAGGGTGGAAAAGTTGTTTTAACCAGTGATTTTACTAGATAGAAATATTAAGGGACGTTTTTACATTTCTTTTTCCATTTTTTCACATCTGATATTTTATTGTTTTATGCTGTCAACGAGCAGCTGTTGTCTAGAAACCAAATATATGAATGTTTTGCATTGGCATTGATTTTTGAAATAAATACGGATCCTCCAAAATGGACATATTCCTTTGGGTTGAAAAAGGGACCGAAGACTCATTAATTTGTTGAATTATTGAGAATTTTCTGTGCCGCCATAAACTTTGGCAGATTGTGGGGGAGTCAATATACCAGCAGCTCGGTAGCTTTTAGTCCCCAAAGGTTCGTCATGGCAACCCTGAACATGCACATGAGAAAGAAACCACGGACATGAGTAACAGACGCCCTGAGGCCTTCACCAGTCGGTTCTGTGGTCTTATGTTTTTTCTTTATACTTTCTACCGATTTGGTAGAGAAATGTTGATATTCATACTGCATTGAAACACAATTTGTTATGGTATCAATGCATGTAATTATAGATCAACGCAATATTTTTGCTTACGGTGATTGGTATAAAGAAATTTGCATCCATAAATTATAAATTTTCTTGGAGGTTTATGGATAATTCACCAAAAGAAGCGTCCTTGGGAACGGACTGGTAAAAGCGATCGCGTGCGTGATCTTCCGGGCGCTTTAGTAGTACAAGTTTCAAGGGGATAAGAAGCAGGTTTAAAGGTACACATCACCAGCGCAAATTTGGGGGATAAAAAACGCGTTTTTCGTCACTCTAATAATGAAACGCGACGTCACTGAGCCAGCTTCGTTAACAATGGCGATACACGTTCAGAAAAAAAAAACGTTAACAAACTCAACTTCCGACCAAAATTCACTCTTCATAAACCCAAGAGCTATCATTTTGAATGTAAATATCGATGAACCATTAAAAGTTATAAAAATTTTTTGCCGTTGTTAGATTTTTTTCATTCGAAATGCAATTTGAGAAGATTTGTGTTAAAAAGCGTCGCGAAATGGTCAATAAAAAGTAATATACTAATAGTAATACCACTTGAATTATAAGTTTATAACGTTGGGAAATGATTACTTTTTATTGATTGGAATTTTTAAATGGAAAATGAACAAGACGCATTCATTTAGAAAACTACATATTTCATCTTTTAGCTCGTTTGATTCGTGGGCAATGACGGAAATTTTCAATATAAACGACGTTTTCAGTCCTAAAATACGGGTCGATGACCTTACGTGAATCCTACACAGTACGCATGACAAAGTTCGCATCATGTGTGCATAGTCGTACACTGTAGCGCGCGTGTACATGTACATGTACACATACATACCTAAATCGCGCGATGATACTGAACACAGTAATAATCACAGTAGTACATTATACAATACACAATAACGTTGAGTACATGTATTTTACATACAAGCTACACGTTAATGAAATAGTTTTTCATTGTTACATCAAATCTCTAGAAAATCTTTCATTGGTCCAAGTAGTTCAGGGCCTATTTATTTACATTTTGGGGTCCATGTATCTAAATGTAATATAAAATAAAGGGAATGTACAACATTGGTATTTGCTACTAACACACATCCTTGTAAAATATAAACACAAACTGTTTACATGTTTTTCCCCCATTTTTGATACAACGATTCCTCTTTACTCTAACATGAAAACAAATCTCATTTCTCAGGATGATTGATTACTAGGTTTTAGGATTTACCATTGTTGTAACTTCCTTTCCAGCAATTTCATGGTACAGTTTTACAGCATACAATAAATAAGTCATGGGAGTAGTTTGGATTCACATCTCTTTCTTCTTACATTTATTTCATTTTTTTCTTTTCCTAGCTTTCAGTTGTTTGTTTTTACTATCACAAAAATAGTAATTTTTAATAAGGAATCACAGCCCTCATAATATTTTCTCTGGCAACATTGTCACATGTTAATTTTGAGATGTTTGGTAGAGATGGGTACTAATCTTTATATTCACATGTCATACTCATACCTGTCTTTGTTTACCTCAGTCTAGTCTGGCAGTCTTTATGCGAACATAACTTTCAGGTACTGAACAGTGCATAAAACCCTTTATTTTCAAATAATACATCATAAATTAACCAGCTATGCAAGGTTTAATCACATTAAGTGCTTACGTTTTTGATACCACAAAAAGTTGTTTCACCCAGCCCACACAAAACAAGTTCATTGGTATAACTATAAACTAAGCAGCACTGATATTATAGGCCTGAGGTGAGATACACAGAAAATATTTTTCAAGAATATTTTGAATCATAACAATGATGTACTGATGAACAGTGTTTAGCTCCAAAAGGACCAAAAATAAAGAGAGAGCAGAGCCCTAGATGCAAATCAGGCCTAGGCAATGATGAGTTAACTTGAACGTCATAGTGCACTTGATTTAGGACAGGTTTAGATTCGAAAAATGTTTGCAGATGTACGCAACATCAGATTTATCAGTTCACACTCATCTTTTATTAACACAGAAATCCCGCATGCAATAGGTACGGCTATTGTTCAGTTTTCTAACACTCAAGATATTACAATTGTTCAACTCCTTGACTCCCACATGCTGTTTTGACACAGACATTGTACTTCCCTGATTTACTGAATTTACTGAAGTTTCTCTGGAATCAACATCGGCCCAAAGCTACATTTACATGTATGTCATAAAGTAGAAATTGGTCTACTGGAGGTGCCGTAAGGTGGCAAGCTGGTACATACTGAATTCAACAGTGCAGGACGTGAAGTTCACGAATGAAAGATCCTCTGCAAAGGTTGATGGCGGGTAAGTATCATGTGTGTGTGTACAGTGCCATCACACCAACACAATACCAGGAATAAGGACATGCATAAAAGATCTGTCCAAAAGTAATGTCGGGATCTGGCAATTTTAACCTTTAATAGGTTGCATAGCCCCTTTTATGCAGAGAACCACCTTAGCGCAGTTTTACTTTGTAATCCCATACTGTATTAATGTAGTGCAACTCAGATTCAGTTTAGTGATTTTTCATTTAACTTTTTAATAGCAATAGTGATGGAGATTCATTATTATTTATATTATTTTTAATTATGTTATCATCAGGTATTCTAACTCGCTGGATTGTGCACAGATGTTTTCATTGGGCGCGTAATAATATCCATTTTGTGAGGGCTGTGGCGTTTGCAGTGTTGTCCTACGTAAAACCAATGTGTGGTAATTACATTGAACGGTAGCCATTGAAGTAAAGTTCCTGCTGACCGGAATAAACCTATGAGAAGAGCGATTAAGTACCTCGATCTTGAAGCCGCTGTTTTCTGTTGGGATGATGTTAACAGTTGGTGGGAAAAAGTGAATTAATTGTTTATGCATAGTTTGTGGAATCTGGTGAGTTAACTTTTGTTTTACATACCATGGTGTAAATCCATTATTTTATTGGTTATAAAAACCAACATACATATAGGCTACTTTTACTGGTATGTGATTCGCTTAGTACTGTACAAATGTATATATGTCTGTATTTGTTACAACTACTGTAGTACTAGTACTAGTAAAGTATAGACGAGGGTGGACTCTCATTGCCTTAATTCCCAAGTGGTGTCTGGTAAGTCCAAAAAAAGTATTTATGTTTGTTATATTTCTACAACAAGAGAAGTGATATATATTATTCAGTTTATTGTACTTATGTATTGTTGTCTCTCTGTACTTTTATTGTAGGGGATTTTATGTGGGTTTTATTTTGTTGTCCAAATAAAATAATCAACTAAAATCATCTTGAGGTTTCATCATTTTGGAGTGTTCCAAATCCGAATCGGAAGGAGTAATTCTTCACCCCGGTGTCATTTTACCACACAACCCCAGGACTACCTCGTAGATCACTGACAAAAATAAGAAAAAACATTGTTTTACACATATTTACACATGTGTAATATACATACATGTAGGATGGACTTCACCTCGTGTATTATTTGCGGTTTTTCATTGTTACACATCAAATCTCTAGACAATCTTTCATTGGTCAAGTAGTTCAGGAGCATATTTACTTACATTTTAGGGGTCCATGTATCAAAAAATGCAATATAAAATAAAGGGAGATATGTACAACATTGGTGTTGGTACTTAACACATCCTTGTAAAAAATATAAACAAAAACTGTTACATGTTTTTCCGTTTTGACAACGATTCCTCTTTTCCTCTTACATGAAAACTTAAATCATTTCTAGGATGATTGATTTATAGGTTTTTAGATTTGCTAATTTCATGGTACAGTTTTGCTACACATACAAAAGAGTTTGCTACTTAAAACAATAAAATATATCTGTAAAGTCCTGACCATTTCTAACCCATTGCCGGACTGTTTCCTGACATGACATAACTCTTGCAACACTTTGCATTAATCCTACTGTATGCAATATTTCCCCATACAGTGATCAAACCATCAGCACACCACAATTGAGGGCGTTCCCATCTAGGAAGATCAGCTGTGAAAAGAAAATTAAACTCAAAAGCTAAAGCATGTTTTATTTTTGTTGTATTCAACAACCATTTCCTTGATTTTCATGTGATCACAAATTCTGAAAAGTATCATAAATGATATTCGTTAAATTTAATGATTACGTAAGACTAATTACGACGACACCAATGTGAAATTCTATTGAGCTGTAGTGTAAATCCTGAGGACGATCAGAGCATACTGATCGAGAAATGTCGAAGATGTGTAACGTCCAGTTCTTTTCAGAACTAATTACTACTCACAAAAAGTATTTCACATGGTGTCTGCAAAAATTAGTCTTACTTGTCTATCTTCACCATGCACAAGCTACAAGTTTTCCCTAAATGTTTGATTGTTGTTTAAATATTATTGAAGTGTCAGCCAACATTATTTAAAGGTAATTTTGCTCATAAACTCTGACATGTCAAGAGAATATTGCGATATACACAATTTATAAAGAATACCTGCATGTATTATACATGCATGACATTAGTAGTAGAACATGTTTTTAATGTTTCAGGCCTTAAACATTGTTGTTCACTGTTCAGACTATTTGTTTGTTTAAAAAAAATTTAAAATTAATCAATTATTTGAATTTCTGAAGCTTAACATTAGATATTACATGATTACGAGCATCCAATTGATAACACGTCTAACGTTAGCATCATTTTTTTAAATTCAACTAATTGTACTCATGCCTAGGCTTCACTCTCCCTAACGTTACAGACTATATTTTACCACTATTTCAAAAGAGTCATGGAGGAAAAATCACGTAAGCATACAGTTTGTTACTTTGTTTACATAAAACGAGGTACCCGCTAGAAATTAGTCATCAACGTTTAAAGTAATAGTACCCATTCACTGGCACCCATACCAATACACATTACTGACTCTATCATCAACCTATGCATACTGTATGCATCAACCCTTTAATCAGGGTACTGTGTGCTCAATAACACGTTACAACACATTTGACATGTCAAACCGGTTAAAATGCTTATTTTTTAAATCAAAGATTCTCGTAAATTTGTCTGTTTGCCAGACTTACCTCTAATTAAGTGTGCTAATAATGTCTGTTTTCAACGATGAAGCATCCACTGGTGATGGGAAAAAATTCAGAATATAGTGAAAAAACTCGCCTTTTGTGGAAGGTTTTTCTCCTGAGGTCTGCATACACCAACTGTTGAAACATGTGGCAGTTAATCGATTCAACGACCTCGAAAAGAGCTATTAAAAGTGACCTTTTCAGAATAAATAGATTATGCTGACATAAAAAAAAGAACCTAAAAAAGTTTTAGTTAATCACATAATACATTATGCGAAACGAATTGATCAAAACACAATTTTTCAGGGGTCACGATAGCCGGGTCCAATTACATTTCCCGAGAACGTTAACGCAACGTTAACGCTCAATTCCTTTAAACGTGCATACTATATGGGCGCACGACACACGCTAAACTAGACTCATCAACAGAGGGCGCACTTTTTTGGCGTTGAAACAGCTTCGTGTAACAAATATCATTGTATTACTACACGATATTTGGTTACAATGAGATCATGTATCCTGGTGTCATGGGCGGTTTTCGACCGGATAACGGGAAAATTGTTCAGAGCGAAACTAAATGGAATTTAAAAAAATCATTTAACCAACCTTTTAACATGACAATTTCAGTTCATAACCTGTTAGAAATCCTCGTAGTTGCAGTCTTTCGTTCCGAAAAGATCGTCCGCCATTTACAGGTGGTACAGTGTACGCGGGATGGAAGCACCGTCATATGTTTTCGATCACTTTCATTGGACAGCAATTCTACATCAACTTCAGACGCTATTATAACGCGCTGAAATGTCTCCAAAAATGGTAAGAAGTGTTGTCCAAACTTCCACTGCCGCTAGTGAGACGATTATTTTAGTTAATAAATAAAGTCAAAAACGTTTTGACCAGGGAAATGATGGGATCCATTATCCATAACGATGATTTTACAGTTTCAATGGTGAAATCCACACAGGAGGAGCTCAGCAGAGCCTGAGATCATTTTGGTCATTTTAGCCTGTACCATTAACTGATGTGTGTGTGAGATATCTTTTTATTTTGTTAATATTGTTCATTGTTATTTTATTGATTGCCTCTTGTATATTATATCTTTATTGGGTGTTCGGGTATGTGAGAAAGAAACACCTGCCTTGTTTTCATTCGTTTTTTTTGGTTTTTCTTTTTCTCCTCTCCTTCTTCTTCTTCTTCTTCTTCTTCTCCCCATAGATTGTCTACAAAAAAACACGTACTTGCAAACTTCACATGAACTTGAAACTTGGCATATGCTTAGAGCATAACAAGTGGAGATGAAACACGAGTTGTGGTATTTAACTGTTTGACCTTACTTCCTGTCAAAACCCGGAGTCAAGTCAAAGTTTAATATTTAAAAGAATCTAGGTTTAATATTTAAAAATCATATCTCAACAACCACAAGGGGTAAATTGGCATTTTTGTGCACTGCATTGTATGGATTGTTGGTGTTGAAAATATTTACACAAGGTGAACTAATTGACCTTACTTCCTGTCCCAAACCGGAAGTCAAAGGTTAATATTTAAAAAAATCATATCTCAACAACCACAAGAGGTAAATTGACATTTTTTGCGCCATTGTATATATTGTTAATTGCTCGAAACTATGTTGCACACAAGATGACCCCAATTTGACCTGCTTCCAGGCCTGTCAAAACCGGCTAAGTCAAATTTAATATTAAACAAAATCATATCTCAACAACCACAACAGGTAAATTCACGGTTTTTGCAACATTGGTATCTGAATTGTTCTCAAAATATTTACAAAAACATTCTGACGTCATCATCACTACCTGACAAAAATCCGAACACTTAAGTCTAGTTTTATTATTTTTTAACTTTTACTTGCTTTTTGAGGGAGCAACACAGCCAGGAAAGTGGAAGTTTAATATTTCTTGCAACCAACAAAAAGAAATTTTCCTATTCAATGAAAACTGAATATTAGGATTTAACAATGTGTGTTACTAGGTTTATTCCTCTTCCTGACTCAACAGGGGGTTCAGGTCCAGACCTAGTAGTTTCCAATTTGGTTTACCATTATTAATTCTGTCATGCAGCGTAGAATATGGAACAGAAAGTCCTTGAAAGCCTTTTTAATAGGGACTCCTGACCAACTACAGCCTCATTATGCATTATCAAGAGATTATTGAGAATAACATCTGTAGACGGGCCCTTTCCCTTTATTGATCTGAGTCTGCAGAAAATAAAATAAATGGAAATATTGCCATTAAAAAAACATCGAATCTGTTCATAAAATAAAAAAATAATTTTGTTTTTGTCCTTACAGCATAAACAGAATAATAAATAAAATAAAAATGTGTATTATTCTGTTTCCCCAATACAAAAAATTCATTAGCATTCTGATTATCTGGCAACATATGAATAATATGTGATTTTGGGAGAAAGGAACCTCATCTAGCCAATGAAGCACTTCATTTAAAACAAATGTGGACAGATCATGTTTATTAAAACTCATCAGAAATGATCACAGTCTGCAGTAAAACAAAAAAAGAATATAGAATGATATAGTTCCACTTGAGATAAACTTAATTTTATTCCAATATTGTACGCCATACAATCCCAAATAACCAACAACATCATCCGTGATCTATCGTGCTACTTTAGAAAATAGAAACTTTATCTGGCAGACAGAAACTTACGTTTAGAATATTTGACAATGGATTGTGTTTCTTTGACACATTTGATTATTAGTAAAATATTGCATTAGTGATCTATACCAAAAATTAAGCATTATATGAACTTTTGGGTGCTCACTTACGACAGGGAACTTTATTCTCCAACGTATGTTGAAACCCCTGCCGATGTACCGGGAGCGTGGATGTTACAACAGAACTTCTGGTGCACTGTGGATCTCACTGTCTCGCGGTAAAAGGGAATCCAAAGTGGAGATCAAGAAAATACATGTCGATCCGAAAACATATGACGGCACGGAAACAATCAATATCGACGCTGTTTGCGTGTACGTTGTGCCATAGCCCAGACTAGCGCCTCATGTTGCGCCTTGCGGCGCGCTATACAATTTTGATTCATTGCAACGTATGGCAAACGTTTTAAATATTTTACGTTTAGCGTAATTCGACACCTGATGACGTAATCATGACGTCACAGAAAGCAGTTTCGTCAACTTATTTATGTTCTGTTCATGTGTTAAGTTTGAAGAGCTGTAAATGCTTTGCAAGGATGCCTTTGTTTGCCGGACAGTCGCCGCAGAATTTAAAGTAAACAAAAAAACTAAAAGCTTAAGTGTTTTGTTAGAACAAATACACGGTATTCGAGTCACCCGGTTCAATCAAATTTTCAACGATGATGTAAATATGCATATATATTGTGCAAGGTTTGTCATCTTTTATAATAACTATCAATTTCATATTCAAAAGACATATCAATTTGCGTTAGAAATGTGTTGAATTTGAACACTGTTTGGACGAGAAGTAAAGTAAAGGTCAGAATTAGGTGGTTTTTGGGTCATATATGACCTCCTCATGATTATAGAAAAAAACAAAATTTGTCAATTATACATCAAATTAAGCTTATGAGAGTATGACCTTTTTAAAAATTTGTAAAATCGTTACTTCGTGTGCCACTAAATTGAGGACCATTGGCAAGCACATTTATGATAAGTCATTTCACAAAATTACAAGCTATTAATGTAAGGAATTCAATTGTGTTTTCATTTCTAATATGTCATTTAGTTCTTGAGATATTGGCTGGTTGAACTTGAAAAGTTGTGAGTTTTAAGCAATAAATTAGAAATTAACAAGTGTGACTTGGAACACTGTTTTTATTTTAAATATTGACACTAACCCAACACATACTTTTCAAAAACCATGCTCGATGATAAATCAACATTAAAATGCTCCACTCATATGAAAATAGTTTGCCAGGGGTTGTAGGCAGCCAGATCAACCTATTCAGCATTATTATTATGGGCATAAAGTCACAAAGGTTTATTTGGCGTGAAGGGGGACTACATGTATAGTAACTGGATTAAAATTGGCTGAAGTTTGCTTGTATGGATATCGGCTAATTAGCCTTTCATTGAAAAACAAGCTTATAACTTTACTACATATTGATAAAGTTGGAAGAAAACTTTGCATCCGTCTTTTCCCAAATCTTCCCCTGCCCCCCACAAAAAGTAAAATAATTCCCAATTCAAACAAAAATTAAATGTAATTATATCCACTAGATCAAATTTGATAATTGCTTGCCACCCAGTGATTTTTTATGGAAAAACCTTTCAATTCTAGATTTAAATGGAAACCAACATTGTTATTAGAGTCTTGTATAACAATTTATTTAATTGATGGACTGCATGTTTTTATACTGAGGTGATCTTTATTTCATAATATACTTCACTTTCAGGTCAAGTTTATAAAAAAGTGTAATGATAAATTGACAATGATGGTGACACTGTAATCAAGCTCTCCCTTATTGTGATTTATGCTTATAAATTGTCTTTGTTTTCACCTAATCTGCAAATAATTACAAAATAATTTATAACATTTGAAACAAAATTCTACATTGATTTTACATTTTCAAGGTTGTACACATGATTGGCAAAATGTCTGTCCATACTACAGATTTACAACATAAAGATCAGATGCATTTTTGTACATAATTTGTTGAACACTGAAATAATCAAAGAGTTGTGGGTGCTTGTAAAATTGCTAATAAAAGCAATGAAATATATTTATTTTTAACTTTGTCTGTTGGGTTTCATGACTTGACTTTTGGCCAGTTTACACACTTCCCTCCCCCACAATCAATTGAAACCACTTTGTTGACTTCCTGTTTTAACATACTTGTAACCAATCTAGAAATGAGTGTACATGGTCTTACATATGGCAAGTAGGAAATGACTTCAATGTAAATGAGACTAACCATGATCCTTTTGTTGACAAGAAAACCAGAATATATATCTGGATCAAATCTGATAATTGGTTACCTTTTCACTTTGTTTATGGGAAAAAACATTTCAATTTTAGATTTAAATGAAATAACATTAGTATTTATCTCTCTTGGTATTAAGTCTTGCACACAAATAAATTTAATCTTTATTTATAATATACTTCACTTTCAGGTTGAAGTTTATAACAAAAAATATAATGATAAATTGACAATGGTATTGTACTGTAATCAAGCATCTCCTTATTGTGACATGCTTATAAACTGTCTTTGTTTTTCACCTATACCGCAAAATAATTAAAAATTATTTATATAAAATTTGAAAACAAATTATACATTGATTTTAACTTTCAAGGTTGTACACATGATTGGCAAAGAATGTCTGTAAAAGATCAGATGCCATTTTGTACCTCAAATTGTTGAACATTGAAATAATCAAAGAGTTGTATGGGTGCTTGTAAATTGCTAATAAAGCAATAAAATACATATTATTTTTAACTGTCTGTTGGGTTTCCTTGACTTGACTTTTACAGTGGTTACACACTTCCTCCCCCCACAATCAGGTGAAACCACTTTGTTGACCTGTTTATATCCCATGTACTTGTAAACCAATCTAGAAATGAAATTGTACATGGTCTTACACATGCAACACAGTGAAATGACTTCAGTGTAAATGAACCCAACCATGAGTCCTTTGTTGACAAGAAAACAGAATATATTCCCTGGATCAAAATCTGATAATTAGTTTGCCCTTTCGCTTTGTTTATGGAATAACCTTTCAATTTTTAAATTTAAATAAAGCCAACATTGGTATTTATCTCTTGGTATTAAGAAGTCTTGTTAAAAATAGAATTTAATCTTTATTTATAATATACTTTACTTTCAGAGTTAAGTTTTATAACAAAATATAATGATAAATTGACCTAATGATAGTGACTTACTGTAATAATCAAGCATCTCACTTATTGACATAAACTTATAAACTGTGCTTTTTTTTCACCTACTGCAAATAATTTTAAAAAAATAATGTATAAAATTTGAAAACAAATTCTACATTGATTTACATTTCAAAGGTTGTACACATGATTGGCAAAATGTCTGTGGCTGCATCCATACACAGGTTACAACCTAAAAGATCAGATATGCCATTTGTACATAAATTGTTGAACATTGAAAATAATCAAAAGAGTTGTATGGATGTGTAAATTGCTAATAAAGCAATGAAATACCTATTTGTTTTAACTGGCTGTCTGTTAGGTTTCATAACTTTGACTTTTGTGGTTTTACCCTTCCCTCCCCCACAATTGAAACCACTTTGTTGACCTGTTTAACTAATTGTAAACAATCTAGAAATGAGTATAACATAGTCTTACACATGTAACAAGTAGAAATGACTTCAGGTAAAAATAGACAACCATGATCCCTTTGTTGATAAGAAAACAGAATCAACCTGCATTTATAATAAATGTGCACGCTCTGTTATGTACGATTTAGTGAGCAGAGTTCAGAATGGGCGACATTCAGGGTTGTCATTGGAATCGGTAATTTTAGAATAAAATGTCTGCCCCTCCCCCAAGTTCTTGGTGATGGCATGTACTGCCACTGGTGATGAACAACGCATTTGGGTTTTTTTCTAAAATGCTCTTTGGTCTATCATTGCAGCACTATAGAATCCAGAGAACTAGGGAAGGGAGGGGCAAACAAAGCAATATCAAAGTATAATAAAGGGGCCCAAAAATACAATTCCCATTGACTGACGACTGGTACTTCATTTGTCGAAAATCACCCAAACATCAATTCTGCATAGCTGAAAGTTACCAAATGTTTCTGTCCTTTCTAAAAAAAAAAGATTTAAGATTGAAAATAGGGGTAATGAGGCTTAGATTTAAATAAATGTTGTTTAACTGACATGGATTGGAAAATTGTGGTTATCGAATACACCCCTTCTCTTGGACTAAAACCAGTGCTGGCTATAGCAAAAAATAATAACAAATTATACTAAACTTCAGTTGATTTTTTTTGTAATAAACAACCATTAATACTAAACAAATGTGTTCATCATTAGTATGAAGACCCTTCTCAAACGATCTGTTAACATAAGACGTTAAACCATACCAAGATTGTTGATGACTTGAACAGTTACGATACTGCATTTGGGATGTTGGTGTCAACGCCGTGTTGGGGTACTGCTATTGCAATGCTGAACTCAGTCTGAGCCGCATGTGATACATCAGAGTCAACATGCTGTAACAAATGGATTAAGTTTTATGGAAGTACATGGAATAAAGTATTTGAAATTTCTGAGAAGTTCTAATTTATGTGAATGAGGAAAATAATATGTCGCAGTGAACATGCTGTAAAAAATAATAGGAAAGTTTATAAACACATGGACCAAGAATGAAAGTATTTGAAAATTCAGAAGTTCTAATTTATAGGGAATGGGGAGAAATAGTGTATAATAATTTTAGATTAGCTGGACCATTGTTAAGAAATTGAAAAGGGCATTGGTTTGTTTTTCAAAAATTACACACAATTATTCTTGACAATGTGTAATAAATTTAAAGAAATGTTCTCTTTGAAACTCTCATCAAAAGAAAGGTATTTTAAGGAAATTGCAGAGTCTCATATACTCATATAATTTCATGTGATTGTGATTGTAGTGATGTCTGAGAGAGAGCCTCGAGAACAGGACCTAAAGTTACATGTATTGTGTCATGAATAGCAGCGCATTTTTCTGTGAAATAATAATTGTCTATGTAAGTTTATTTGTATCTGAGAAGGAGTACAAAAATTAAGGAAAAGTGCAGTAAACAATCCTTCAAATATGACTACTTATTTAATTTGTGCACAAACTGAAGATTTTTGGAGAAAACAAAAGGTATTACAAAATATATGGCATAAAATTTCTACTGAATAATTACCATAACCTTAACAACTGAATTTTCCTATCCTTATTTATATTCTAAATACGTATTTTAGGTGACATCTGTTCATATTTTTGTTGGTTGTTTACTGTCCAAAAGTATATTCACGTAGGACTAACTAACGTTAGTCATGTTAGTTAAACAGAGCACAAATGCAACGACGAATGGACAGCTTAAAAAATAGTTTTCTTGTATAAAACACGAAGATAAATACAGGAATCCTCTTAAAAAGTAATTTCAAGAGATACTTACTCTTTTTATGTTGTGTGCTGTTGGCGATCATTTTTACAGCCTGAAAATGACGTCCTGGCCATGGCACCACACACGCAAACAGCGTCGACATCGACTGCACATGCAGCTCCATTGCAACCAAATATCGTGTAATGCACGATATTTGGTCTAATGAATCCACATGCACAAAATGGTGATATCGACGCCGCTCGCGCTGTGCCGCATAGCCCAGACTGAACTAGCAGCACCGTATTGCGCGCTTGCGGCGCTATGCGATTAAATTGATTCTTTCATGCAACGTATGAAACGTTTTAAATATTTTACTTTTGGCGTAAATTCGACACCTGATGACGTAATCGCTGACGTCCTGAAAACGGTTTCGTCTGCTTGATATATTTCTGTTTATGTGTTAGTTTGAAGGCTGCCTTAATATATGCTTACAAGGATACCTTTGTTGCCGGACAGTCGCCACTGAGAAAAAGTAAACAAAAACAGTACAAAACTAGGCTTAAGTGTTTGTTAAGAACAAACACACGGATTGTTCGAGAGTCTACTTCTTCGGTTCAATCAAATTATCATCGATGATGTCAATATCATGTGCAAGGGTTTATCATCTTTTATAATAACAATATGAATTTCATATTCAAAAGACATATCAATTTTGCGTTGGGGTTTGTTGAATTTGAACTTCCTGTTTGGACAAGGAAGTAAAGGTTACGATAGGTGGTTTGAAGGTCATATATGACCTCTTATAGATTATCAAGAAAAAATAAACAAATTTGTCAACTTATACATTAAATTGAAACTGTGAGATATGACCTTTTAAAAATTTGTAAAAATCGTTGACCTATTCGTGCCACTAATTGGACCATTGGCAAGCATTTATGGTAATCCTTCATTTCACAAGAATTACAAACTATTATGTAATGTGAGAATTCAATTGTGTTTTGTTTTCTAATAGGTTCATTTGGTTCTTGAGATATTGGCTGTTGAACTTGGGGAAAATGTTGTGAAGTTTTAAAAGCAGTAAATTAGAAATTAACAAATTGTGACTTGGAACACAATGTTTTTTTATTTTAAATATTGATTTAGCCCAACATGCTTTTCAAAAAAAAAACCATATGCTAGATGATTAAATCAACATTAAAAATCACTCATATGAAAATAGTTTGCCAGGGGTTGTGAGTGTAGCAGCCAGATCCAACCTATTCAACGTTAGGCCAAATAAAAAAAATTAGATTTGAGTGCCTCCAGTGAAAAGAAAATATTTGAAGGGGGTCGATCGGTCAGAGTTTTTTTTTTTTCTCTCCTTGACTGTCATTTAAGATTAAAATGGTGGAACTGAAACCACATACCAAATGTTTTTCATTTGTATACCTATCAGCAAGGAATTTTGCTTTAAGGATAACAAAGTATCCCCAAAAAGCAGTTTTGTTGTACTTTTCGCTGTATGATTGACACAACAAATTCATCATATTGCGTACATATAGCATGCAACATGTGAACATGTGGTGGCCATTCGATTTGAAAAACGTGTGAATCGAGTCGCCAATCGATTTGACACACGTACAGTGCAGGAGCCAGTGCACAACGATGTGAGGGGCCATTTGATTTGAAACATGTAGATTGAGGTCGCAATCGTTCGACGCACACAAACAGTGCGCGAAGCCAGTGGAAAAGCATGCGAGGGGACCATTCGATTGGAAAATGGCGATGGCAGATTTGAAGGTCATAATCGTTGGCACACCGTGTGTGTGCGAATTACGTGCAGTGCACCATGTGAGGGCCGGGGCCATTCGATTTGAAAACAATTAGATTGAGTCTTGGGTGCCGGTAAATTTACCGGAAAAAAATGTGGAAAATTTCACAAATCAAACGTATTATGTTTTATACAAAAGAGAAAATTGGTAAGTTTCATTAATAAATAGGCCTATGAATGACAGCAGGAAAAAAAGGGGAAAAAAAGAAAAAAAAAAAAAAAAAAACAAACCCGAGATTTTCAGCAGCACCTTTAAGGTCGGTCGGTCGTGGAAGACAACTCAACATCTTTTTTTTGGCCTTATATAAACATAAAGTCACAAAGTTGATTTAGGATGAAAGAGGACTACATGTATAGTAACTGGATTAAACTTGGCTGCAAATTTTAGAAAGGCAGGAAGTGTGGGTTAAATTGGTTTGGGTGGGTTTGAAGGCACTGAGGCATGGAGAGACCATATAATATGTTCCCCTTTCCTTTCCTTCAGCTAATTAGCCTTTCATTAGAAAACAAACATAACTACTACATGATAAAGTTGGGAAAAAAGCTTGCATCCGTGCTTTCTCCATCTTCCACTGCCCCCCGCAGAAGAGTTTTTTTGTCAAAAAGTAGAATAATTCCCAATTCAAACAAATTAAATGTAATTATATTCACTGGATCAAATCTGATAATTGGTTGCCCCTTTTCACTTTGTTTATGGAGAAAACCTTTCAATTTTAGATTTAAATGAAACCAACATTGGTATTTATCTCTTGGTATTAAGTCTTGTACAAAAATAAGTTTAATCTTTATTTATAATATACTTCACTTTCAGGTTCAGTTTATAACAAAAATATAATGATAAATTGACAATGATGTTGACATTGTAATCAAGCATCTCCTTATTGTGACATTAACTTATAAACTGTCTTTGTTTTTTCACCTATACTGCCAAATAATTAAATATAATGTATAAAATTTGAAAACAAATTCTACATTGATTTTACATTTCAAGGTTGTACACATGATTGGCAAATGTCTGTAGCTGCATCCATACTACAGAATTACAACCTAAAGATCAGATGCCATTTGTACATAAATTGTTAGACATTGAAATAATCAAAAGTTGTATGGGTGCTTGTAAATTGCTAATAAAGCAATGAAATACATATTTATTTTAACTGTTGGGTTTCATGACTTGACTTTTGTGGTTTTACACTTCCCTCCCCACAATCAGGTGAAACCACTTTGTTGACCTGTTTAAACCCACTTTGTAAACCAATCTAGAAATGAGTGTACATGGTCTTAACATGTAACAAGTGAAATGACTTCAGTGTAAATGAACCCAACCATGATCGCTTTGTTGACAAGAAAACAGAATATATATCCACTGGATCAAATCTGATAATTGGTTGCCATTTTCACTTTGTTTATGGAAAAAACCTTCAATTTTAGATTTAAATGAAGCCAACATTGGTATTTATCTCTTGGCATTAAGTCTTGTACAAAAATAAATTTAATCATTGTTATAATATACTTCACTTTCAGGTTAAGTTTACAACAAAAATATATGATAAATTGACAATGATAGTGACACTGTTCAAGCATCTCCTTATTGTGACATGCTTATAAACTGTCTTTGTTTTCACCTATACCGCAAATAATTAAAAAATTGTTATAAAATTTTGAAAACAAATTATACATTGATTTTTTTCAAGGCTGTACACATGATTTAAAAAATGTCTGTAAAGATCAGATGCCATTTTGTACAAATTGTTAGCGAACATTGAAATAATCAAAGGGTTGTATGGGTGCTTGTAATGGGCTAATAAAGCAATGAAATACATATTTATTTTAACTGTCTGTTGGGTTTCATGACTTGTTTTGAATTTACACCCTCCCCCACAATCAAATTGAAACCATTTTGCTGACCTGTTTAACCTACTTGTAACCAATCTAGAAATGATGTACATGGTCAAAATGAGTGTACATGGTCTTACACATGTTAAAACAAGTGAAAGCTTTCCAGTGTAATGAATTAACCATGATCCTTTGTTGACAAGAAAACAGTATATATCCACTGGATCAAATCTGATAATTGGATGCCATTTTCACTGTTTTACATGGAAAAAAACCTTTCAATTTTAGATTTAAATGAAGCCAACATTGGTATTTATCTCTTGGTATTAAGTCTTGTACAAAAATAAATTTAATCTTTATTTATAATATACTTCACTTTCAGGTTAAGTTTATAACAAAAAATATAATGATAAATTGACAATGATAGTAGTGACACTGTAAAACATCTCCTTATTGTGAACATGCTTATAAACTGTCTTTTGTTTTCACCTATACCAAATAAATTAAAAAATTATTTATAAAATTTGAAACAAATTATACATTGATTTTAACTTTTCAAGGTTGTACACATGATTGGCAAAATGTCTGTAAAGATCAGATGCCATTTTGTACATAAATTGTTAGACATTGAAATAATCAAAGAGTTGTATGGATGCTTGTAAATTGCTAATAAAGCAATGAAATACATATTTATTTTAACTGTCTGTTGGGTTTCATAACTTGACTTTTGTGGTTAACACTTCCTCCCCACAATTGAAACCACTTTGTTGACCTGTTTAACCTAATTGTAAACAATCTAGAAATGAGTGTACATGGTCTTACACATGTAACAAGTGAAATGACTTCAGTGTAATGAACCCAATCATGATCCTTTGTTGATGAAAACAGAATCAACCTGCATTTATAAAAATGTACACGCTCTGTATGTACGATTTAGCGACAGTTCAGAATGGGTGATATTCAGGGGTTGTCATTGGAATCGGTAATTTAGAATAAAATGTCGCCCGCTCCCCCAAGTTCTTGGGTGATGGCATACTGCCACTGGTGATGAACCCAAGCGTACATTTGGTTTTTTTCTAAAATTCTTTGGTCTATCATTGTAGCACTATAGAATCCAAGAACTAGGGAAGGAGGGAAACAAACAATAAAAAGTATATAAGGGGCCCAAATTACCAATTCCATTGACTGACGACTGGTGCTTCATTATGTAAAATACCCAGCATCAATTCTGCATAGCTGAGTTGCAAGATGTTTCTGTCCTTTCTAAAAAAGATTTAAGATTGAAAATAGGAGTAAGGGCTTAGATTTAAATAAATGTTGTTTAACTGACATGGATTGGGAAAAAGGTGGTTTATCAGATACCCCTTTTCTTGGACTGAAATGCCAGTACTGCTATAGCAAAAATAATAACAAATTATACTAACGGTAATAAACAACCATTAAAACTAAATGAAATGTTCATCATTGATGAAGACCCTTCTCAAACGATCTGTTAACATAAGACGTTAAACCATACCAAGATTGTTGATGACTTGAACAGTTACGATACTGCATCTGGATATTAACGCCGTGGTAAACACTGTTGGCTGGAACTCAGTCTGAGCCATGATACATCGGAGTCAACATGCTGTAACAAATAATAGTTTTTTTATGGAAGTACATGGAATAAAGTATTTGATATTTCTGAAGTTCTAATTTATGTGAATGAGGAAAATAATATGTCACAGTGCATGCTGTAAAAAAATAATAGGAAGGTTTTATAAGTACATGGACCAAGAATAAAGTATTTGAAAGAGAAGTTCTAATTTACGGGAATGGGGAAAGTGTATAATTTTAGAGTAGCTGGACCATTGAAGAATTGAAAAGGGCATTGGTTTTGTTTCAAAATTGTACCAATTATTCTTGACAATGTGTAATAAATTAAAGAAATGTTCTCGCAAAACTCTCAAAAAGAAAGGTATTTAAGGTACGGGAGTCTCATATACTCATATAATTTCCCATGTGATTGTGATGTGGTGATGTCTGAGGAGGCCTCGAGGGAGCAGGACCTACAAGTACATGTATTGTGTCATGAATATTGTGCATTTTCCTGTGAAATAATTGTCTATGTAAGTTTATTTGTCTGAAGGGTACAAAAATTAAGGAAAAGTGCAGTAAACATCGCTGAGCTACTTATTTAATTTGTGCACAAACTGAAGATTTTTGGAGAAAACAAAATTACAAAATATATAATAAAATTTCTACTGAATAATTGCCATAACCCTTAACAACTGAATTTTCTATCCTTATTTATATTCTAAATACATTTGGTGACATCTGTTCATATTAATTTGTTGGTTAATAGTTGTTTACTGTCCAAAGTATGTTCCCAATGCACGTAGGCCTAACTAACGTTGGTCATGTTGGTTTTAAGCAGGCACAATGCATGCAACGACAGCGAATGGACAGCTTAAAAAAAATGTTTTTCTTGTATAAAACACGAAGATAAATACCGGAAATCCTCTGAAAAGCAACTTCAAAATACTTACTCTTTTTATGACCGTGTACTGTTGGCGATCCATTTTACAGCCTAAAATGACGTCTGGGGCCATGGCCCCACAGACAAACAACGCGATATCGATTGTACATGCAGCTCCATTGTAACCAAACATCGTGTACTACACGATATTTAGTTACAATGGATCTCCATGTACAATCGATATCGACGCATTGCGTATGGCCGTTGTGCCCATAACCCAGACTGGCGCATGTTGAGCCTTGCGGCGCAAAACGATCTTTAATTTATTCATGCAACGTTTAATTTATTCATGCAACGTATATGAAACGTTTTAAATATTTTTTTCTTTTAGCGTAATTCGACACCTGATGACGTAATCATGACGTCACATAAAACGGTTTCGTCTGCTTGATATGTTCTGTTCATGTGTTAAGTTTGAAGGCTGTAGAGTAATGCTTTTGCAAGGATGCACCTTTGTTGCCGGACAGTCGCCACTGAGATTGAAGTAAAAAAAAAAAAAACAGTACAAAAACAATGGTGTTCTCGCTGCGCGTTCGAACACCTAACTAGAAATTCAGAGTTTGTCTCGACACAAACTCAAGGTGTTCAGGAGGATGTAAGGTCAAATTAGGGGACCAACTTTGTTTAAATATTTTGTGACAATTAACGATCTGTACAATGGAGCAAAATTTTAATTTACCTCTTGGGTTGCTGAGATGATTTTTGAAATAAAACTTTGACTTCCGGTTTGGACAGGAAGTAAGGTCAAGTGGGGTCATCTTTTTGTAAATATATTTTGACAATTAGTGATCTGTACAATGGTACAAAAATTGTGAATTTACCTCTTGTGGTTGTTGAGATATGATTTTTTAAATATTAAATGCTTGACTTCCGGTTTGGACAGGAAGTAAGGTCAAATAGTGTCATCTTTTGTAAATATCTTTTGACAATTAACGGTCTGTACACAATGGTATAAAAATTGTGAATTTACCTGTTTTGGTTGTTTTGAGATATTTTTTTAAATATGAAAAACTTTGACTTGGTTTGGACAGGAAATGAGGTCAGTGGGGTCACCTTTTTGTGTAGATATTTTCGACAATTAACAGTCTATACAATGGTACAAAAATGTCAATTTACCTCTTGTGGTTGTTGAGATATGATTTTTAATATTAAACTTTGACTTCGGTTTGGGACAGGAAGTAAGGTCAAATTAGGGTCCCACCTTTTGTAAATATTTATTGACAATTAACGATCTGTGCAATGGTACAAAAATTGTGGGTTTACCTCTTGTAGTTGTTGAGATATGATTTTTAAATAATTAAACTTTGACTTCCCTTTTGGACAGGAAATGAGTCGTCAAATTGGGATCACCTTTGTGTAAATATTTTCGACAATTAACAATCTATACAATGATACAAAATGTCAAATTTACCTCTTGTGGTTGTCAGAGATATAATTTTGTTAAACATTAAACTTTATGACCGGTTTGGACAGGAAGTAAGGTCAAATTGGGGTCACCTTTGTGTAAATATTTTGACAATTAACAATCTGTACCAATGATTAAAAAATGTCAATTTACCTCTTGTGGTTGTGGAGATATGATTTTTTAAACATTAAACTTTGACTTCCGGTTTGGACAGGAAGTAGTCAAAGTGGTCACCAAATACCTTTGTGTACATATTTTTGACAATTAACAATCTATACAATGATACAAAAAATATCAATTTACCTCTTGTGGTTGTGGAATATGATTTTTTTAAACATTAAACTTTGACTTCCGGTTTGGACGGGAAGTAAGGTCAAGTAAGGGTCACCTTTTGTGTAAATATTTTTGACAATTAACAATCTATACAATGATACAAAAATGTCAATTTACCTCTTGTGGTTGTGGGGAATATGATTTTTTAAACATTAAACTTTGACTTCCGGTTTGGACAGAGTAAGGTCAATGGGGTCACCTTTATTGTAGATATATTTTCGACAATTAACAGTCTATACAATGGTACAAAAAAGTCAAATTTACCTCTTGTGGTTGTTGAGATATGATTTTTAATATTAAACTTTGACTTCCGGTTTGGACAGGGGAAGTAAGGTCAAATGGGGTCACCTTTTTGTAAATATTTATTGACAATTAACGATCTGTGCAATGGTAAAAAAAATTGTGAATTTACCTCTTGGTAGTTGTTGAGATGTGATTTTTTAAATATTAAACTTTGACTTCCTGGGTTTGGACAGGAAGTAAGTCAAATTGGGATCACCTTTGTGTAAATATTTTCGACAATTAACAATCTATACAATGATTTAAAAAATGTCAATTTACCTCTTGTGGTTGTGGAGATATGATTTTGTTAAACATTAAACTTTGACTTCCGGTTTGGACAGGAACAGGGTCAAATCAGATGGGGGTCACCTTTGTGTAAATATTTTTGACAATTAACAATCTGTACAATGATACAAAATGTCAATTTACCTCTTGTGGTTGTGGAGATATGATTTTAAACATTAAACTTTGACTTCCGGTTTGGACAGGAAGTAAGGTCAAATTGGGTCTGCCCCAACCTTGTAGTAAATATTTTTGACAATTAACAATCTATACAATGATACAAAAATGTCAATTTACCTCTTGTGGTTGTGGAGATAGTTTTTTTAAACATTAAACTTTGACTTCCGGTTTGGACAGGAAGTAAGGTCAAATTGGGGTCACCTTTGTGTAAATATTTTTGACAATTAACAATCTATACAATGATACAAAAATGTCAATTTACCTCTTGTGGTTGTGGAGAAGATGATTTTTTAAACATTAAACTTTGACTTCCGGTTTGGACAGGAAGTAAGGTCGAAAAGGGGGTACCTTTGTGTAGATATTTTTCGACAATTAACAGTCTATACAATGGTACAAAAATGTCAATTTACCTCTTGTGGTTGTTGAGATGATTTTAATAATTTTAAACTTTGACTTCGGTTTTGGACGAAGATTGAGGTCAAATTGGGTCACCTTTGTAAATATTTATTACAATTAACGATCTGTGCAATGGTACAAAAATTGTGAATTTACCTCTTGTAGTTGTTGAGATATGATTTTTTTAAATATTAAACTTTGACTTCCAGTTTGGACGGAAGTAAGGTCAAATTGGGATCACCTTTGGTAAATATTTTTCGACAATTAACAATCTATACAATGATACAAAAATGTCAATTTACCTCTTATATGGTTGTGGAGATATGATTTTGTTAAACATTAAACTTTGACTTCCGGTTTGGACAGGAAGTAAGGTCAAGTTGGGGTCACCTTTGTGTAAATATTTTTTGACAATTAACAATCTGTACAATGATACAAAAAATGTCAATTTACCTCTTGTGGTTGTGGAGATATGATTTTTTTAAACATTAAACTTTGACTTCCGGTTTGGACAGGAAGTAAGGTCAAATTGGGGTCACCTTTGTGTAAATATTTTGACAATTAACAATCATACAATACAAAAATGTCAATTTACCTCTCTTGGTTGTGGAGATATGATTTTTTTAAACATTAAACTTGACTTCCCGGGTTTGGACAGGGAAGTAAGGTCAAATTGGGGTCGCCTTTGTGTAAATATTTTTGACAATTAACAATCAGCCACAATTGATTTAATTTTTTGCCCACACCGACGTGTGTATAGCCCTGTATGCTCGGTGCTTTTCCGGTGTCTGTGAAAAAACTACACAGGCGACTCGGGCGGGATTCGGAACCCACGACATCCTGCTTACTAGTGCAGACGTCTTAACCTCTCGACCACCGAGCTTGCCCGATGACGATTGGCCGGCTAGAATCTATATAGCAGCGGGTTCCGCGATATATATAGATTGGTGAAATTCTTCTTGCGTCGGGAGATAAACAATTGATTTAATTTTGCCCTACACCGACGTGTGTGTAGCCCCATGCTCAGTGCTTTCCGGTGTCTGTGAAAAAGACGACACAGGCGACTCGGGGGGGGATTCGAACCCGACATCCTGCTTACTGGTGCGAAACGTCTTAACCTCTCGACCACCGAGCTTGCCTGATGACGATTGGCCGGCTAGAATCCTAAAAGCGGGGTTCCGATATATAGATTGGGTTAAATTCTTGCGTCATGTGATAAACAATTGATTTAATTTTGCCCTACACCGACGTGTGTATAGCCTGTATGCTCAGTGCTTCCGAGTGTCTGTGAAAAAACCACAGGCGACTCGGGCGGATTCGGAACCCACGACATCCTGCTTACTAGTGCAGACGTCTTAACCTCTCGACCACCGAGCTTGCCCGATGACGATTGGCCGGCTAGAATCCTATATAGCGGCGGTTCCGCGATATATATGTGAAATTCTTGCGTCAGGAGATAAACTGTACAATGGTGCAAAAACTGTCAATTTACCTGTTGTGGTTGTTTGAGATATGATTTTTGTTTTATAATTATGAGAAGCCAGAGCGATTTACTTCACCAAATTACGTGCATACGCGCACGACCAGAGCTGATTTACATTCACCAACAGAGGGCGCACTTTTAGCGTTGAAAAAGCCGTGTAGATCTTTCATTTGCAACGTAATCAAAACGTTTTAACTAATAAAGAACGATTGATCGAAATTCGATATCGATGACCTAATAATGACGTGACAAATTATGTTTCATCTACGTGTTATGTTCTAAGTATGTGCCAAGTTTCAAGTTCATATGAAGTTTACAAGTATGTGTTTTTGTAGACAATCGATCCGGAAAGAAAGATGAAAGAAGGAGAAGAAAAAAAAAAAAAAACTAGATATAGTTTTGTCACAAAAACAAAGGTGTTCAGTTGAAGTTAAAAATGGTTACGTCATCAATTCAAAGTGTTGGAGGTCAAATGTTAACGTCATTGAAGTTCTCGCGAGAAGTTTATTTGAATACAATACAATACAATTTAGAAATTATTTTAATATTAAACTTTTGACTTCCGGTTTAAGACAGGAAATAAGGTCAATTGGGGTCACCTTATTGTAAATACTTTTGGCAATTAACAATCTGTACAAATGGTACAAAATGTCAATTTACCTCCTGTGGTTGTTGAGATATGATTTTTTTAAATATTAACTTTCACTTCCGGTTTGGACAGGAAGTAAGCTCAAGTGGGGTATAAATATTTTTGACAATTAACGATCTGTACAATGGTACAACAATTTTTAATTTACCTCTTGTGGTTGTTGAGATACGATTTTTTTAATATTAAACTTTGACTTCCAGTTTGGACAAGGAAGTAAAGGTCAAATTAGATATGTTTTGTAAATATTTTGAAATTTAACAATCCATACAATGGTTGCAAAAAATGTTAATTTACCTCTTGTTGTTGAGATATTTTTTAAATATTAAACTTTGACTTCCGGTTTGGACGGAAAGTAAAAGGTCAAAATTTAAGGTCACCTTTTTCTAAATATTTGACAATTTACGATCTGTACAATAGTGAAAGAATTGTGAATTTTCTCTCTTGTGGTTGTTGAGATATGATTTTTTTTAATATTTAACTTTGACTTCCAGGTTTGGACAGTAGTAAAGGTCAAATTAGTCACCTTTTGAAAATATTTTTGACAATTAACGATCTGTACAATGTGAAAAATGTGAAATTTATCTCTTGTGGTTGTTGAGGATATGATTTTGTTAAATATTAAACTTTGACTTTCGGTTTGGACAGAGTAAAGGTCAAGTGGGGTCACTTTTTGAAAATATTTTTGACAATTAACGATCTGTCAATGGTGAAAAATTGTGAATTTATCTCTTGTGGTTGTTGAGATATGATTTTGTTAAATATTAAACTTTGACTTCCGGTTTGGACAGGAAGTAAAGGTCAAATGGAAATCACCTTTTGTGTAAATATTTTTCCCCACAATTAACAATCTATACAATGGTACAAAAATTGTGAATTACCTTTGTGGTTGTTGAGATATTTTAAAATATTTTTTAATTTATTGTAATTCGATATCGATGACCTAAATTATGTTTCTTCTACGTGTTTTTTTACGTAAGTATATGCCAAGTTTTCAAGTTCATGTGAAGTTTGCAAGTATGTGTTTTTTGTAGACAATCGTTTTTTGCCGATAGAGAGCGACAATCCATATTAGCGTACGCTCAATTCCTTAAACGTGCATACATAATGAGCACGACCAGAGCTGATTTACATTTCACCAACAGGGGCGCACTTTTTGGCGTTGAAAAAGCCGTGTAGTCTTTCATTTGCAACGTAATCAAAACGTTTAACTAATAAAGTATGATTGATCGAAATTCGATATCTGATGACCTAATAATGACGTGACAAATTATGTTTCATCTACGTGTTATGTTCAAAGTATGCCAAGTTTCAAGTTCATGTGAAGTTTGCAAGTATGTTTTTTTGTAGACAATCGATCCGGAAAAGAAGAAGAAGAAGAAGAAAGGAGAAGAAAAAAAAAAAAAAAAAAAACCGAACAACCAACAATAGGTGTTTTCGGGCGCATATGCCCGAACACCTAAACTAAACTTAGTGTTTGTTTGAACAAACACTAGGTGTTCAGGAGGAATAAAGGTAATCAAGCATCTCCTTATTGTGACATGGCTTATAAACTGTCTTTGTTTTCACCTATACTGCAAATAATTAAAAAATAATTCATAAAATTTGAAAACAAATTCTACATTGATTTTTACATTTCAAGGTTGTACACATGATTTTTGTACATAAAATTGTAAGACATTGAAATAATCAAAGAGTTGTATGGGTGCTTGTAAATTTTAACTGTCTGTTGGGTTTCATGACTTGACTTTTGTGGTTACACAGTCCCACACCCCCCACAATGGATTGAAACCACTTTGTTGACCTGTTTAACCTACTTGTAACCAATCTAGAAATTAGTGTACATGGTCTTACACATGTAACAAGTGAAATGACTTCAGTGTAAATGAACCCAACCATGATCCTTTGTTGACAACAAAACAGAATCAATCTGCATTTATAATAAATGTACGCTCTGTATGTACGATTTAGTGACATTCAGAATGGGTGACATTCAGAGGTTGTCATTGGAATCGGTAATTTTGGAATAAAATGTCTGCCCCTCCCCCCAAGTTCTTGGTGATGGCATACTGCCACTGGTGATGAACGAACACATTTGTTTTCTAAAATTATTTGGTCTATCATTGCAGCACTATAGAACCAAGAACTAGGGAAAGGGGAGGGCAAACAAGCAATAAAAAGTATAAGGGGCCCAAAATTTACCAATTCCATTGACTGACGACTGGTGCTTCATTATGTCAAAAATCACCCAACATCAATTCTGCATATCTGAAGTTGCAAGGGTTGAAAATAGTAAGGGCTTAGATTTAAATAAATGTTTAACTGACATGGATTAGAAAGGTACACCCCTTCTCTTGGACTGAAATACCAGTACTGCTATAGCAAAATAATAACAAATTACTAGTATACTAAACCTTCATTTTTTTTCTTTTTATAGATTGAATTTTTTAATTGGAAAATGAAGACGCATTCATTTAAAACTACATATTTCATATCTTTTAGCTTGTTTGATTCGTAGGCAATGACAGAAATTTTTCAATATAAACGACTTTTCAGTCCTAAAATACGGGTCGTTACGTGAATCTACACAGTGCGCCTAGTCTGCATCATGTGTGTGCATAGTCGTATTATATGTACACACATACATACAAATCGCGCCAATATTGAGCACAGTAACAATCAGTACATATACATGTACAACACACACGTTGAGTACATGGTTTTTACATATAATACATTCACTATAATGAACAGTTCTTCATTGTTCCACGAAATATCTAGAAAATCTTTCATTGGTCAAGTAGCAGGGCCTATTTACTTACACTTTGGGGTCCATGATTGATTTATGGTTTTAGATTGACCATTGTTGTAACTTCCTTTACAGCAATTTCATGGTACTGATTTACACATACAATAAATAAGTCATGGGGAGTACTTTGGATTCATGCATCTTCTTACATTTATTTCAATTTTCTTTTCCTAGCTTTCAGTTGTTTTGTTTTGACTATCACAAAAATAGTAATTTTTAAAAGGAATCACAGCCCTATAATAATTTCTCTGGCAATATTGTCACATGTTAATTTTGAAATGTTTGGTAGAGATGGGTACAATCTTATATTCACATGTCAATCTGTCTTTGTTTACCTCATTCTAGTCTACCCAGTCTTTATATGCGAACATAACTTTCAGGTACTGAACAGTGCATAAAACCCTTTATTTTCAAATAATACATCATAAATTAACCTGGCTATGCAAGTTTAATCACATTAAGTGCTTACGTTTTGATACCACAAAAGTTGTTTCACCCAGCCCACAAAAACAAGTTCATGGGTATAACTATGCTAAGCAGCACTGATATTAGGCCTAGGTAGAGTACACAGAAAAATATTTTCAAGAATATTTTGAATCATAACAATGATGTACTGATGAACAGTGTTTAGCTCCAAAGGACGATTAACTTGAACGTCATAGTGTACTGATTTAGGACAGGTTTAGTTCAAATGTTTGCAGATGTACGCGACATCAGATTTATCATTCATCCTCTTTTACAGAAATCCGCGCAATAGTACGGATATTGTTCAGTTTTCCTACTCAAGATATTACAATTGTTCAACTCCTTGACTCCATGCTGTTTTGACACTGACATTGTACTCTGATTTACTGAATTTACTGAAGTTTCTCTGGAATCAACATTGGCCCAAAGCTACATTTACATGTATGTATAAAGTAGAAATTGGTCTACTGGAGGTGCCATAAGGTGGCAACTGGTACATACTGAATTCAACATTGCAGGACGTGAAGTTCACGGAATGAAAGATCCTCTGCAAAAGTTGTTAAGCATCATGCAGTGCCATCACACCACCACAATACCAGGAATAAGGGCATGCATAAAGATCTGTCAAAAATAGAAAAAACATTGTTTTACACATATGTACATGTATGTATACATACATGGGATACTACCTCGTGTATTATTTGTGGTTTTCATTGTTACATCAAATCTCTAGAAAATCTTTCATCGGTCAAATAGTTCAGGGCCTTATTTATTACATTTTGGGGGTCCATGTATCTAAAAATGCAATATAAAAATAAAGGAATGTACAACATTGGTATATGGTAGTTAACACATCCTTGTAAAATATAAACAAAAACTGTTTTTTTCCGTTTTGACAACGATTCCTCTTTCTCTAACATGAAAACAAATCATTTCTCAGGATGATTTATAGGTTTTAGATTTACCGTTGTTGTAACTTCCCACAGCAATTCATGGTACGGTTTTACACATACACAAAGAGTTTACAACTTAAAACAATAAAAGTATCTGTAAAGTCTGTTCATTTCTAACCCATTGCCGGACTGTTTCCTAATATGACATAACTCTTACCTTTGCAGCTAATCCTACTGTTTGCAATGTTCCCATACAGTGATCAAACCATCGCCACACCAAAATTGAGGGAGTTCCATCTAGGGAAGATTAGCTGTGTGAAAAAGAAAATTAAACTCAAAATAAGCATGTTTTATTTGTTTGTATTCAAAACAATTTCCTTGATTTCATGTGATCACAAATTCTGAAAAGTATCATAAATGATACATTAAATTTCATGATTAAGCAAGACTAATTACGGTGACACCATGTGAAATTCTCTATTGGTAAAGTAAATCCTGAGGACGATCAGAGCATACTGATCAAAATGTCAAGTTGTAATCTCTACTTCCTTTTCAGAACTAATTACTACTCACTAGCGTATTCACATGGTGTCACTGCAAATAGTCTTACTTATCTTCTTCACCATGCAAGCTACAGTTTTTCCCTAAATGTCATGGTTGTAAATATTATGTGTCAACAAAAATTATTTAAAATGTGCCTTTGCTAATAAACTCTGACTTGTCTGAGAATATTGCGACATACATAATTTAAAAATACCTGCATGTATTAATATACATGACATTGGTAAACATGTAGCTGTACTAATGTTTTAATGTTTTCAGCCCTTAAACATTGTTGTTCTGTTCAGTTCAGACTATTTATATTTATTTGTTTGTTTAAATTAATCAATTATTTAATTTCACAGAGCTAACATTAGATATTACAATGAGTGAGCTACATCCTATTGATAACACATCTAACGTTAGCATCATTTTTTTAAATTCAACTAATTGTCATGCCTAGGCTTCCACTCTCCTAACGTTACAGACTATTTACCACCATTAAGCACTAGTCTAGAAATATTTCAAAAGAGTCATGGAGGAAAACCCACGTAATAATTTTAAGCATACTTTCTTTACATAAAACCGGGTACCCGCTAAATTAGTCCAACGTTTAAAGTACTGTTAGTACCATTCACTGGCGCCCATACCGTACACATTACTGACTGCACTGTCATCAACCTATGCATGCTGTACGCATCAACCAACGCGTTACAACACATCTGACATGTCTGAAGCCGGTTAAAATGCTTATTTTTAAATCAAAGATTCTCGGCAAATTTGTCATTGCCAGACTTACCTCCAATTAAGTGTGCATAATAATGTCTGTTTTTCAACGATGAAACATCCACTGGTGATAGGAAAAATTCAGAAAATAGTGAAAAACTCGCTTTTGTGGAAGGTTTTCTCCGCACCTCCATGATGCACAACTGTTGAAACATGTGGCAGTTAATCGATTCAACGACCTCAAAAGAGCTATTAATAAAGTGACCTTTTCACAATAAATAGATTATGCTGACATAAAAAAAAAAACCAAAAGGATTTTAGTCAATCACATAATACATTATGCCGAAACGAATTAATCAGAAACACAATTTTTCAGGGTCACGATAGCCGAGTCAATTGCATTTCCGAAGCGTAAATGCTCAATTCCTTAAACATGCATACATAATGAGCACGACCAGAGCTGATTTTAGATTCACCAACAGAGGTGAAACGTAAGTGAAACGTTTTAGATATTAGTTTGATCCATCGAAAATCGATATCTGATGACCTAATCATGACGTTACAACTCTAGTTTCATCTACGTGTTATGTTCTAAGTATATGCCAAGTTTGAAGTTCATGTGAAGTTTGCAAGTATGTATTTTTGTAGAACAATCTATCCGGAAAAGAAGGAGAAGAAAAAAAAAAAAAAACCGAACAAAAACAATAGGTGTTTCGGGTACCGGGTACCCGAACACCTAAAAAAAAACGAACAATAACAATAGGTGCTCGCGCTGTAGCTCGAACACCTAACAATAGGTGTTCGCGTTGCGCTCTCGAACACCTAAAAAACAGTACAAAAACAATAGGTGTTCGCGCTGCGCTCTCGAAGACCTAAAAAACAGTACAAAAACAATAGGTGTTCGCGCTGCGCTTTCGAACACCTAATTATTTTTTATAATTCATTGATACTTGACAAAAGTGAAATGATTTTGAAACAATGGGTGAAAATTGTCAAAATCGACAAAAAGACGAAAGTCGTGGCACTTTCCCGAGACACCGGGAACCGAACCAAGACTGTACCAGTACAGCCATGGGCGCCAGCGCGACCAAGCGCCCGAGCGCGTGAGCCTGCTGGTTGGGCCATAAATATATCAACACTTTTCGCTGGGGCGTAAAGCAGGGTCTCGACCACTGTGGTGCTTTTCGTGTCGGGTATTTTGAATTATGATACTGCCAGCGAGTTTGGTTTTTGGAAACAACAATGACGCATTCATTGGGACATCGTCACAGCCCCTTCATCATATCAGCGCCAATAAAAAGTGACAAAAAACTGTTCGTTTGGAAGGCCATCCGTCAAAATCAACGCCAGAATTTAGACCGAGCGGGCTGGGCAAAGAAGGCTCACCGTCTACACAATATAAAACGACGTATGCCTGGCGACCATTGACGGGCCAGCCAACGTCAAATGATGGCAAACACTCAGGGATTTGATTGTTGAACGTGATGGTGACCATGATGATATCATGAATAATGTCGCATTTGTAGGATTGTTGGACAGGTAAGAGTAATAAAAGAGAAATATTGTTTGATAATATAATACTTGTGATGATGTTTACAATACAGACATGATAATTATGAGATATAGTTTAGAAAGCAGAACAATTTCCAGTGAAGTAGTTGTAATTTCCACCATCAATGTATTTTATGGGGAACAGCGGCACGTGCCCCCCCCCACAAATTTCCAGTGCCCCCCCCACAAATTTCCAGTGCCCCCCCCACAAATTTCCAGTGCCCCCCACGAAAAATCCTCATAGTGCCCCAAAAAAAGAAAAGAAAAAGAAAAGGGAAAACCCATACCTCCTGGGCCCCCCACTGAAAAGCAATGCCCCCCCCCACTGAAAAGCAATGCCCCCCCCTGTGCCCCCCACTGAAAACGTCCTGGCTACGCCGCTGATGGGGAAGATGGTGAAAATTCAAACATGGTCTGGAGGAAATAGCATCAGGTACCATTATTTCCAGTACAGTGGTACAGTACGAGTACAATTACAGTACAATATGCACCATGTCCATCATATCCACCATTATTTTCATTAGCTGTTATGTTTTTGTTTTATAGTATGAGAAAACATCACTGCCAGTATTTTTACTTGCATCAACACCATGTAGAGTTCAGCTTGATTCATTTTCCACTATTCACATCTAAGCATTGCCAAGGTAGAGAGTAAATTCATATTTATTTTTATCCCATTTATTATTTTGTTTTTGTTTTTATAGAAAACTTTTTTATATAAATATTTGTTTTCTATAAAACAAAATCAATTGAAAAACAATTTCTCATTTAGAAAAAATGAGTTTCAGGTTCAGGTCCCCCCTCCTTGTGCATCTTTAATGTTAAATTGTCCATATTAAAGGGACAACATCACACCCAGAGCAGACTTTCAACAGGGCATGGAATCGGTGTCCAGTTTAGATGAACACAGTGACTGAAACTTACTGGCTCATTTATTCAACAGCATTGATAATATGACCTTATCATGTGGGGTCATTATTTTCAGTCACCGGGTAATCTAAAACTAGCACTCGATTCCATGCCCTGTTGATCGTGACGTTGTCCTCTTAAAGGGAAAGTACAACAGCATAACAGCTGTTATCGGTATGTTACTTACTTTGAATGAAGATCGTTTAATAATGAATATGTTAAAGTTTGAGCTCAATGGGGTCCTAAGTCATGAGAAAAGTGTGAAAACCCTTCATAATTCTTTAGGAAAACTTTAGTAAATGTGTATATTTTGTTTTTCAGTTTTCTTTAAAATAAGAACACAATAAGTAGAATAATTGTTTAACTTCGTCACATCCAGTTAGCTGTAGGTAATAAATAATTCAGTAATTGTGCAATCAAGTAATAACCAGTGATCACCCTTCCTTTAACATCATATCCAAACATTCATGTGAACATGTTTTGTTTAAATTCCTACAGTGCCCTAGCATCTCTTGGTGAACTCCCAGGTATCCATGACTCCATCAATCAACATCAAAGTCAGTTGCACAAAGATCAACAAGTGGAGTCACAGCAACATATGGACACAACATCACATGAGCCTGTATGGAGTAAGTGAAATACTATTTGGCTGTCAACACATCATTTCACAAAAAGTTATTTAAATTGTACAGATATTACTGTAAAACACCCTACATGTACCTTGTCTCACTTTAAAAAAATATATATAATGTTTATATCAAAATTTAGTTTTTCTCTAGTCCGAACTTGCACATGCTGATTTCATGTAGCCTTATAATCAGTTTCTAAGCAATATTAAGAAAATACACTTTTATTGTATTCAGTAACTAACTCTTAATGCAATATAAAGGAAGAAAAAGTAATTATCCTGCTGGGAGTTTGTCATTTGCAGTGTGTGTGTGAATGGTAGTACTGTAGCACTAATAATTAGCCAAAGTATTACATGTGTTATTCATGGCTGGCTATTGTGTTATGTTTTTGTGCTGGAGTACTATCAGTAATCTTTCTTTTGTAAGATTGTATACATAATGTTCGTTCATGTTTGGTCCATAGATGAAATGGAGTGAGATGGAGACAGAGACGAATGCTCAGTTCATCATGTCACCTACGTATGTGAATGGTGTCCAGCAAACGGAAGCCTACCACACCTAAGTTACTAGCAGACATTCCACTGAATAAGAGTTTTCTCAAGAAGATTACCTACTATATCAACTTCAGGTTTGTTACGGTGCCATCCAATCAAAGTTTCAATTAAGTACAGGCGACATGTCTACTTTTAAGACACTCTCTCTGCCAACAACTGCAGGTATAACATGAAAATGTTTCAAGACAAACAACTGACAGCCCTCAACCCCCCACACACACACACCCAAAATTACTATATTAGTATTTGTAGTTTGTACTACTTTGAAAATATTGAGATTGAAGCTTTACATCGTTGAAGAACAGTAGGAGTAAGATTAATTATCTTTCAAGAGTAGTAAATAGCATTGGTTCTGAGAACTGGCAGTGACATTACTTTACGTTTCAATCAGTATACTCTGATTGTCTTCCAGGATGAAGATGATCAGGTATACTGATGAAAAGTTATTCACCACCTGTTCTTCTAAGAACCAACACTTCTATTAAACTGTAGAGATAGTTACATGGTGCTACCACAAATCTTACTCCTACTGTATACAAACATGTATTCTTAGATAAATATGCATAATGATATTGACACTAGCCCAACACATGCTTTTCAAAAAACCATGATGATGATAAATCAACATGTAAAAACACTATGAAATAGTTTGCCAGGGTTGAAGGTAGCCAGATAAACTTATTCAGCGTTATTATGGGCATAAAGTCACAAAGTTGATTTAGGTGAGAAGGGGACTACATGTATAAGTTTGGATTTGGATTAAACTTGGCTGCATATTCAAAGGGCAGGAAGTGGGGTTATATTGATTGGTGGGTGGGGGGGGAGGGTTACTGAAGACACTGAAGCATGGAGGAGCATATAAACATTTTCCCCATTCTTTGTTTTCCAACTTTACCAAGAAAAAGTTGCCCTGTGAGAGAAAGGTCTTTACACTCCTGATATTTCCATGTTGTAAATCATTTTTTTACATGGAACATAATAAAAGGTTGGCTAATAATTGTGCATTTCATCCATGTTCATGTATCAGGTACCACAGGGTCTACTCAAAGCACAGGCGTATAGTAATTGGGTGGAGAAGAAACAATACAGCGTATGTCAAATAGCTAATGTCTGCAGTCTTCAACATGTCCAAGCTTGTGGATGTCAGCTAATTAGCCTTTCATTAGAAAGTTTTTATGATAAAGTTTTCCTTCTTTCCCTGCCCTCAGCAGGAAAGAGTTCTCAAAAAGTAAATAATACCCAAAAAGTAAGGGCCAAGTTCCTAATTAGCCAATTGACAATTCAAACAAATTAAATGTAAATACATCCACTTGATCAAATCTGATAGTTGCTTGCCCTTTTCATTTTGTTAATGAAAACCTTTAAAATTCTAGATTTAAATGAAGCCAACAATGGTATTTATGTCTTGGTATTAAGTCTTGTACAAAATAAATTGAATGGATGGACTGCATGTTTATATACCGAAAGGAGTGATCTTTATTTATAATATACTTCACTTTTAACTCAAGTTTATAATGGACAAAATATAGTGATAAATTGAAAATGATAGTAACACTGTAATCAAGCATCTCCTTATTGTGACATGTTTATAAATTTTCTTTGTTTTCACCTATACTGCAAATAATTAAAATCATTAATAAAATTTGAAACAAATTCTACATTCTTTTTACATTTTCAAGGTTGTACACATATTTGGCAAAATGTCTGTAGCTGCATCCATACTATAGAATTACAAGATCAGATGCCATTTTGTACATACATTTTTAGACATTGAAAACATCATCAAGAGTTGTATGGATTGCTTGTAAATTGCTAATAAAACAAAAGAAATACATTTTATTTTAACTGTCCATTTGGTTTCATGACTTGACTTTTGTGGTTCCTCCTCCCTCCCCACAATCAATTGAAACCACTTTGCTGAACCTGTTTAACCTATTGTAAAACAATCTAACAATGAGTGTACATGGTCTTACACATATAACTTGTGAAATGACTTCAGTGTAAATAGGCCAACAATGATCATTTATTGACAAGAAAACAAATCTGCATAATAAATGTACGCTCTGTATGTACGATTTAGTGACAGTTCAGAATAGGTGACATTCAGGGGCTGTCATTGGAATAGGCCGGTAATTTTGGAATAAAGGTCTGCCCCCCCCAGGTTCTTGGTGATGGCATGTACTGCCACTGGTGATGAACTCGACATTTTGTTTCTAAAATTCTTTGGAGTATTATTGCAGCACTATAGAATCCAAGAACTGAGGAGGGGGAGGGGCAAACAAGCATATGTTTGATTCCAAATTACCAATTCCATTGACCGAATCGAGAATCACACCCAGATTTAAGAGTGAACAGAGAAGGGCTTAGATTTAAATAAATTCAAAATTATCAACAATCACTGTGAAATAAATTAAAACATTTTTTAACTGATATGGATTGGAAAGGTGGTTAGACCCCTTCTCTTGGACTGAAATGCCAGTACTGCTAATGCTATAGCAAAAAAATTACATATTATACTAAACCTTAATTTTGTTGTAATAAACAACCATTAAAACTAAATAAAATGTTCATCATTGGTATTTGATAATGAACATTGACTTCAACCCTGTAACACGTTAACATTAGATCTCATGAAAAAAAATAGCGTAAAACCAACCTGTGAAAATTTTATTAAAAATAAGTGCTCTCCTCGTGTTTCACAAAGTTATATCTGGGAAATTCTTGTATTTATAATGTCTTTTTTTTTCTTTCTCTAAGATAAAACTAGGCCCCCTAAAACTTAAAAGCATTTCGGACAAAATAATTGCTATAGTATGTGTCCCAACCAAATAAAAATGTTTGATAATATTTTGAGAATATGAGAATCTAAAGCAAAATTGAAGCTTCCCTTTCACAATTTTTTCTTGTCAAATATGTAGAGTATGTAATCGGGGGTTTGGGCAATTTCACATAATTGCCAGGGGACATTGTCATGATTGTGTTCATCATGTTACATGTTCTGTACACCGATGGCAGTTTTAAACTATATCATGATATTGATCATGAATCCAGCATGTCAGATAGATGCTGCTAAGCACCGGTTTGTTCAGTCTATGCCTTTCTCCATGGTTGATCCAAGGGTCTATCAAGCCTAGTAAGCAATTTTCCTCACTTTTTGGATGATCTTGGACGTCGACGTGCATCTGGTTGCAATCGAACCAGGAATTCTGTGATCGTTCGTGTGTTTACAACGGATACAAAAATGTAAAACTGGAACCTTGTTCCTCCTTGTTACAATCACGATGGTGTGCCAATGCAGAGGTACCAGTCTAAATACAATCTGCAATATTGCCGTACAGGTTTCGCGGTCGTAGACTACTGGAAATGCGTATACGTGACCTTTGACATTATTGTTGTTTTTTGGACATTTCTCGGTAATTACATGATACCCAGATTTAGTTTTTTGAAGAAAACCTTCCAAAAAGGATTATCTATCATTCTATCAATCCCATTTTTTGCACTTTTAGGGCGGTGTGTACCTTTAAGAGATACAATAAAGTATTGATGCAATTAGGCACATTAAAACCGTCAGGGGCGTGGTATATAGATACTTAGTGGGCATGGCTTAGTTTAATGTACCTAATTATATTTAATTGATTTAATTATATTTCTTCTAATTATATTTCTTCACTGTTTTCAAAGCTGTATTTATAATCACGGACCCTCAAAACATAGGTAAAACTGCAAAACATGTAACTGTGGAATGTTTACTTAGGCAAAATTTTTTCTGCCATTTCAAAATTCAAATGGGTGTTCCCCAAAAAATAGCTTTTAGAAACATGGCACAGTTGTTCTTGATTCAGTTCATGACAAGCGGCGTAGCCACGGGAGGCCTGGGGGGGAGGGCACGTGCTCCACCACAATTTCCAGTGCCTCATGCCCCAAAACAGAAAAAGAAAGCAAAGGAAAAAACCCATATCCCTGGGCCCCCCCCACTGAAAAAAAACCCCCTCAGACTGAAAAAGTCCTGGCTACGCCGCTGCATGACGCATGTAAGGCTGAACCTTTCACAGGTTCAGGGTCTCGTCATTTATTTATTTAGGTATTAAATTACTGTTAAACTGGTTTGATTTAAAAAATATATATAATACAAACAATTTTTTGGAGCAATTTTTGGATTAAAATACAAATTGCCGAAAATTCCTTTAAAATAGAAAACTCGCTAAATATGATTAAATTACAGTATTACTTACCCTTGTAAAATAGATTCTTCTCGCCATTGCCTTTGCAGCGTCGGGTACGCTTCAATGTTCCACTTTTAATTGTGGATTCATTAACAGCCGATAAAATGCAATGATGCAGTGAAAGGGAGCCCAATGTGCAAGTATGGTTTCCATTACGACGGCGTTGTGTAGGTCCGTTAATGTGTCAGTTAATAATGACATGACTGACATTTTCTGACCGAGATGTTGGTATTTAAAGGTCTCTGCATAGCGATGGAAAGACTGAATTCGGAATAGAAGTCGTTATACAATAACGCCAACAAGTAGGAGTTTTAATTTATTGGTACTTATTGCAAACATTTACAAGGATTGCTACTATCTAACGGCATTTTCACTTCTGGAATCATGTTCATCTTAAACCGTATAACTGCGGTGCTCCCACTCGTAATTCTTCTGTCAAAAGCGGGTGAGTTTTTATTTGTTTGTTGCAATATTATTATTGCAGTTTGTCTCATGGCTGTACGATTGGTTTATTACAGTAATTATTATTTTGTGTCTGAACATTGTCGATTTGTAAACAAATGAATATAGCAATATTTCATACTTGAAGATTAAACAGTAAACAGTCACTTAGCTAACGCAGGGACAGAAGCCCGGGTGGCCGCTGCCCGCCTGATTTTGCCCACAATATTTGGACATTTTGACACGGAGGGTGTATAATTATGAACAAAAACAATTGGGGAAAGAGCTGCAAAGTTACTTTGGGATTGGTTGATATTCCAACATGTCCCCCGTCCCCCCAAGTAACAATATAAATAATATTTAAAAAAAAAAAAAAATCGTACAAAGCGGGTTAAGAAGTATCACTTGTGTTTTACCGGCAATTTCAGGAAATGTTTGTTTTCATCTGAAGATTATTAATTTCCTACTAGAAAGGAATACAAATACTTCGAAGTGAGATATTTCACAAAATAGTTAATATCTTGATTTAATAGTAAAACGAGTTGCCAAATGCATTTATGAAAGGAACCCATAAATTAATTTCGATACAATTTTTCTATTTCTGATTATTTTGAAATTTTTGAAGCATTTGTATCACTTCCTCAAGTAAAATAGCAATGTTTCCGATGACAAATAAATTACATCTTAGAACTCATAAAGTGAGTATACATATAAAAAGATGGAAGTGAAAAGAAGGCATATCCCGATAAGTATTTGCTTGAGTTGAGGATGCCTTAGTACGAGACAGAACAGACAAACAAACAGGCAGATAGACAAGAGGACCATATTGAATAATGAACTTTGATCAATTTAGATAATACAGGTGAATAATAATCAAGTAATGATCAAATAATGATCAAGTTATTATATTGTTAGTAACCAAACCAAATTTTCAGTTCAATTGGTCCACACATTTCATTTTCTACAAATTATAATTTATTAACAAAAGCCCGTTCATTTACAATTCTCACATCGTGTATGGTCAGTGAAGAATTATTGTTTCCCTCGGACCGAAACTTGAGTATAAGTTTAATTGCCTACCTAAGGATATCTCAAAGAATCCTTCGTTAGTTAAACTTGTTTCGCTTTAAACATGATTAAAAATATATAGGCTAATCACGCAAAATACTGATACAACTTTGCTCTGCGGGTTGTATCTGATGTACCATGCATGTACGGCTTTGACCACTGATGATGTTCAACGCGGTTGTATCTGTTCCGCATGGTTATCTTGGTCATAGCCTTGTATTTAATTCAGGACTATTGTTAATATTTCACAGGTTCGAAGGATTTCCTCAACAAACTAATAAGTAATGCTTCCTTTGTTGATATTGTTTCTGATTTCGTTTCGGTTTGCGATAACACCATGTGTTTATCTCAACTATCGCGAAGCTGAGGTACAGGTTCTGAAAAGAACCTTATCGCACAACTCGTATCTCAACCTTCGTTAAGTGAGAAAGGTTCAAGGGAGAACCAATGTCGGGCAACTCGTTTTTCTTTACTGTCGCTAGAAGTGAAACGTGGTTCTCCCTTGAACCTTCTCACTCTCAAACGAAGGTTGAGATAACAGTTGTGCGATAAGGTTCTTTTCAGAACCTGTACCTCCAGCCATAGATAACCGAAGGCTGACCTATCGATATTCCACCATGCAAACCCTCAAATCTTATATTTTTCTGGTTGCCATGTCAAAATAATAGACGACAATTAATAATACTGTAGGTGTTATTATTTTTTTTAATAAATGAAAGATCTAAGGTTGTTTCGCACAGTACATATTTATGAAAACCCGTATTTTATAATTGCAGTCTAAATTATACTCGGATCCATTATTTGTTTAGAAGAGAAAATTATTACTCTATCAATCGCGGCACCAACGTTGTTTTGATTAATTATGTTTTGTAATTGCCCGTGTCCATGAAGATTACTTTGTGCATTATTGTTTTATGCAGGATGGGATCTTGTTAATTTTGGCTGTGCACTTTTTCATCCACCTTCTGTCACTCAGGCGCGTAAGAAATTTGGTTATATGTGATACCATAGCCTACATGATCAATTGCAGTTATTACTGAGAACAGTCAAGTGCATTTGACGGCGGTTGTCATAATAGGTCTATTGTGTTCATAACGATCATATTAATTAAAAAAGGCAATAAAATAACAATGTATGTAGATAATGCCTCATTAATTAAAATAATTAGAAATTAATAATGCAGTACTAATTAGTTCACTTCATGGTCCTGCTGGATTGGTGTCCGCTCAGCAAGGACCCAGGGGAATTTTGCATCAGGAAGTTTATAAAATGTAATTTTATTGAGTCAATTTGAGTCAATTTTTGGAAATAAATAGAAAATGATTTATTAATCTTCTACACAACAAAATCGATGTTGAAAGAAAAAAGCCAGAATATCGTTTAAAAAAAAACAGTACCAATTTACTGGGAAGGCTGGTACAAACTGTGACTTTGTAAGTCGACCATTTGATTAGAGTTAAAACTAAAGTTTGTGTAAGAAGATGAATTAACATTTGTATGAAAAGTCAAAACTGGTTAATTGACCATTTTTAAGGTTGATAAGAGAAATTACACAAGGAATTTTGTAATTGAACTAACTACACTTTGTACAAGTGTGTGTTCGTAGGTTCTTTTAATTGAGCGCCATTATTGAACTTGATTACTTGTCTGGATACTGATTTCGTAATTAAGCAAGGTCAGACTAATTTATCTGCATATGTGTGCAGAGATGTGTTCACTAACTTTAAGATCTTGTAAGGCAGAATATTTACATGTTTTTTGAGGTAGCATGAATTTTGAAATGTATTTTACTGAAAAATTATGTGCCTGATTTGGGTTATTAGTGAAATAGACAAGTTTGTTGGACTAAAAACAAGGTGACTGGAATGTCACTAGTAAAATGGTCGATCAAGAATGACTGGGTGTGCAGAGTTAACTTGTGCTTTATATGAATTTGAACTATTTAATTAATGTACTGTCCGGTTAATTTTTAGTGATTATCTATTGTTTTGTTCGACTACTCACTGATAATAACTGAAGGGAGGGCAGAACTTTATGGTCCAGTAATTAATTTACATATTGGTGTTAAAAACCCGCTCAACCATTAAATGTGCACGGAGATGCAGTATACGTAGAATAAAATTCAATTCGAAACCAGAGACAAAATGCATTTATTCTATTTTGGTGGGGTAAATATATTTACAATCGCGAGTTTGCAAACAAACAATGCCTGCAGTAAAATGTAAAAAAAAACAATTAATAAAATAAAACATAATAATTCCAGCTCGAACTGAAAGCGCTGTGCTTGTAATTCATCCACCCAATTGCCACCATCTGCCACCCATGTGCCACGCAGATCTACAACCAACCATTTCTGGGGGGCTAAATACTGGATGGGGCTATATTCACGGCAGGTGTCTGAGGCTTAAAGGCGATTTTAGGCGCTTTCTGATGTAATATGAGCATTTTCAGGACCAGGTTTGTGAAGTATTCTGGCTAATGATGCAGACGTGAATAGGCCCCCACTTTTAATTTCCTAACCCAACCGAATGTTTGGGGGCAGCTGTGGAAAACATGACAATTACTGATATTCCCCACTCTCAAAAGTAGGCAATTCATGTCTCTTAATTGGCCTCAAATAAAAATCCAACAACGCCTATGGACATCAGGAACTTGGGGTACTTTGTTTCAGTGTCCCAACGCGGTCTGTCCAAGATGGTATCGATTCGCCTCTGTCTAAGTGCGCGCCTTACAGCATTCAGGGTCACACAAGTTGTTAGACTCTAGACACTCTGTGGTGAATTCTGAGCACTTTATGAATACTTTTGGTGTTGCAAGAAAAACAGTAGCCTCAGTAGCCAGGATAGGATATTAGCATTTAGTTGTTAAAACCACCATGTGGGCGGAAAGACTTGAGGCACCCACTCGATACTAGAATGGAACTTACTATATCTGAGGACCTACAGCCTCAATCGTCTCAGATCAGGAGCTGTGAATGCAAAGGACACTAGGTATAAGGGGGGCCAAATACCAGAGGGTGCCATATTGTGCGATACGGGAGGCCTCAAACTATGGCCCACCTGATGCGATGTCCTCTACTTAAATTACCATGCAGTATCCTGACCTAACAGTGTACAACTATGAAGCTGAAAGATGTGTCTTACACTGGATGAACTCTATATAGAGACTGTATATATTGATATTGATGTTGTTTTGTGACTGTCTGTAAATTTGTGATGACTGGACTCGCCAAAAGAAGTTATTTAAAAGAAAAAGTGGGTGACATTTGATATACTGTCCCCACTCTAAAAAGTAGGGGACGTGCCCCCCCCCCACGTTTTATTCATTCTATTTACTCTAGGTACTTTTCCTACATTCGAAGTTATTTTAATTTTCTTAGAAATAACAGCACATCAAAAAACATTATTCCTAAGGAAGATTAATACCATCATCAAACATTCAATTTCGAACATTTTGTTATTTGTAAATTACCTATTCTATACCATACCTATATCGAGGAAACTAAACATTTCGATTTGATTAAATATCATGCCTTTAGTATAGTTTTTTAACAAGAAATTTTTTGTTGATTTTATCGAAAAAGAATGCCCAATTATGAAGAAATTAATATTTACCTGAAATGAAATTTGTGAAAGTAGGATGCATTCAGAATCGTTCATATTGAATGATTGGGGAAGAGGATAAACATTTATACAGTTGAAAAAATTGATTTATAATTTAACTAAATTGATAGCAGTTCAGACAAAAAATATTTCAAGGGATGTTTGATACCATCGCGAACGTTCATGTAAAACTGTGATCCTTTATGTTGAAAAAACTACCTCCTTCTTTATTCAACATAGCGCGACAATCTCTTTTTCCCATTAAAACAGGGTTTATCTGTAACATTTCTCAGAAATGCAAGTTAGTTATCATGATCATAATTGAGGTGATTTTTCTCTCTTTTCAAGTAAATCTGGGTCTTTCCGAGAGTGGTCTAAAAGTTTGTTACTTTGGATCCGTAGCGGAGCCGAATCCTGGTCAGTCTCAAGCCAAGCATCACTTGATGACATTAGCAATGCGAGGGATACAGAACAAATGCCAGAGTCTTAAAACCATCCTGCGAGAAGGTATATAGATTGGTTCAAAGTAGGGGCAACATTACACAGAAATTGGCTCCCTTTCTGACTCTGTATATAAATTGCGACAATCGAATCCAGTGCGGAGGGTTGATCACTGATAATCATGGATACTTTTATACGCTTTTCTCTTTGCTTTTTACCTGTAAACCGACAGAAATTCGATATCCCCACACGGGCGATATTTGGTCGAAGGAAGAATCATGACATTGTATACCTTACATAATGCATTTCTAAATATTAGTTTTTTTTTTATTAACTGTTGACGTCTGGGGCAAAATGGAGGATCATTTGTCAAAAAGTTTGCTGTGGCGAGGGAACACTTTGTATGGAAAATGGTGCTATTCCAAACGAAAACATCATATACTCCATTTTGAAATGAGGAGAGATCAACATCTCCATAAAGGCGTGGGTTATACAAACTTGACAACATCTTCAGATCGACAATTCTTTTAAATAATATCACACAGATCCTTGTCATTTGATTGGGTCGAAAGCACATCACGTGCTATCCATCACCTAGTTTGACATTTGCACTAAAAGTATATATTTGACATAAATTACATAGGCCTAGTGAACGACTCTAGTATACACACATTGGGTTCCTTAAAGACCAACAGCAGCTAACATCTGGACCCACATATACGGATTTTGCAGGCAAACTGGGCACGTGCCCCGGCCCCAGGGCCCAAATAAGGGGCCCTTGGTTTTCAAAAAAAAAAAAAAAAAAAGCATAGTACTAGTAGTATTATGCGCGTGTATGGGCCCGTGGTGAATTTGTGCCCAGGGCCTGTGCTCATGATGATCCGTCCATGATCTGGACTGTTCAATTTCAGATGCTACCGAAGGCACCGTTTGTTTTATATCATTCACACATAGATCCTCGTCATTTGATAAATATTTCAGTGACTTTCACATGTTCGTTCAGATTTTACCGGGTGATGTTAATCTTCCCATCTATTGGTGTGCGTACTGACGGCACCCGCAACGCTCTGCCTGTGCAATAGTGTTCTATTGTACAACTAGTGTACAGTCTTTTGGAGCAAAGGGCAAAACTGTTGGACGACACGTGATGTGTGTTCACCAATCAAATAACAAGGTCATGTCACTTTTGGACATTAAATGATATGGATCAAGACCTATGTTTGTGTTATAATCAAATATTGAGTGCCTCATAGTAAAATCGCCGAGTGAAATGGTTCAGTTACTGGCTTCCCATTTTACTATTAGGCACTTTTTGTATACCAGTATAAATCAATGACATAAATATTATGTGTATTACAGTTTGTTCAGTTGATACGGAGAAGCATCTTGGTATGGAGAATGGTGATATCCCAGATGGAAGCATCACAGCCTCATCATTTTGGTATAACTTAGCAGATCATGCACCCGTTAGGGCACGCCTCAATACTCAAGGTACCGGTAACTGATATATACTAGTTGAATATAATCTTTATAGTATAAGGAATAATAAGGAACTACAACCAAAGTGACAAAATTCAAGAAACAAGACATTAATCCAAAAGGATGTAAACATTGTGGTTGGACATCAGAGATATGAAAAATACTACACCATAATTAAATTAGTTGTTATAAATACAATTGAAAATCAGGTACAATATATGATGCATATCTTTATTTTTCGTCAGTTTTGGTTTAAATCTGTACATTTCTCTTGTCCTTGTAGAAGTATTTCACGAAATAACTGACCAGGACATATATTTAGTTTTCTTAATTACATTTCTCTTTGGTATCGTCTTTCTCTTTAACTACAAGTAGGTTTCACCAGGCATTCCAATACAATATTCACTTGGTCACTTTTCCTTCTTGTCTGTCTGTCCTTTTTTCGTCTGTCAGTTAAGTAATATAGTCAATTCCTTTTCTTTTGGTGTTGTAATGATGTTTTGTTAAAGGCACTCCTAATACAATTTGCTTACCACCTGTGCCTCCTTACACAATTTTGTATTGGCTAAAATATTTGTATGGAAATTATTACAATATTGAATTGAATTGAGAAACAAATATGAAGTTTATGAAGTAATAAATGAACTATTAATACAGCGTGATAAATTAATTTCTATTCAAATGAACAGTGGGGGTGACAACATGGTGACATAAAATGGAGGCACACAGCAAAAAAGGAGAATTATACTGTCAAAAAAGGCATTCTGCCCCAATCGTATGGTAAATTACATGCATGGAGCACTCGTCCCCTTTAAACTAAATTAAAAGTACAGGCTCCGTTTACGATAGTCGCATTTATGCATCCCTCCACGAAATGCAGTAACGGTTCCAGTAACAGCTATTAATTTGACAAATAATTGGCCCAAAAATGAGCCCAAATGTAGTGACTGGTATCACATACCTATCACGAGCTTCGCTGTGTGATGTCGTGTTCTGGATAGCCGTACGACCTCTTGAAGAGCTTTGAAGGCACATGTTCGCTATTTTCGCGGACTATTAAGTATTATTGTAGTTATAGTATGGTGTAAATGGAATATTTATTCCAGCGATGTATCATTTGAAATTCAAAACTGATTATCCTATAAAACTTGCAATTCATGATTTTAATCAGATTTCAAGACGGTAAAATTGGCTATGAGCACGGAGCATGTATCTATGTGATAGAGGTATATTTACTGAGTATCCATCGACATATTTGATGTAGGGTTTTTATTATTGGGTAAACAGGTTTTGCTGCTGCCTGGGTTGCTGACAAAAGTGACTCCCAGCCCTGGATACAAGTTGACTTCAATGCCATGGTATCCATCACTGGTCTGATTACACAAGGCCGTGCCACCAGTGACGTAAACAACCAATGGGTGAAGACTTTCGAGGTGTCAATACCAAGTGATGGTGGTCAGCTCTGGAGTTTGGTGACCGATACAGACGGTTCACCAATGGAGGCAAGTAATAAAGACTACACACACTGTGGGGACAATTGATGGATTTACTTAAATAGAACTTAACAGTAACCCAATTATACTTTTATTTCGGCACTGGTGAACTGTAAAACAATGGTTCTCATGATTGTGTTGTAATTGTTAAAACGGTATTTGTTTGCCTTTGCATGAGTTAAACAATATCATTGTTCTGATACCAAATATTATTTCGGAAAATTTAATACCTAGAAAAAAAATTGTGGGAGAAAAATTTACTATCACTTACAAACATTCTTCCAAATTGTGTTGTATTAATAGCATTAAATGATTTTTTTGCTTATTAACAGTTCATCAGTAACACTGATGGAGACACTCAGGTGACCACAAGATTCAGGGAGGTACTGTACACAAGAGCTATCCGCATTCATCCAACTAGTTGGAACAACCACTGCAGCATGCGTTTTGAAGTGATAGGATGTTATCACTAAAAATACAACCATACAACTTCATAAGAAGTCACAAAAATGTGATTTATTCAATATTTCTTCAAATATTTATTCAATATTCAAACAAATAGTCGTATCGTATTTGTTTGTAGCCCATGCTCTAAAGTGATAAATGTGTAGAAAGATTATTATGTGCATTTATATTTATAATGCAAAATGAACTTTAAACATGGTTAAAACTCCATCATTTCTGACCAAAATATATTACATGGTCAGCTCTCTATTATCTGAGAAAGAAGTTTATATTTGACTTGGAAGATGCTATAGACCAATCCTGCCTTTTGATCAAACGTCACATTTTAACCAATAGGGTCACGCCGGTCATAGGCTTTGCTTTTTTGATACGGGTGAGTGTCCGACATTTCCAGCGTTGCTAAGGGTGGGCATATACATAATAAGTAGGCATGGCTTAGTTTAATGTAGCTAATTATATTTAATTGATTTTACATAGGCAAAACTTGCAAAACATGTAACTGTGGAATGTTTACTTAGGCAAAATTATGCATTTTCCCGCCATTTTCAAAATGACAAAATCTGTGTTTTTAGAAACATGTGAATCCTTAATGTACATACACCCTCTAAGGATTCCAGATTACTTCTAGTTCATAGAAAACTCCCGGTGACATAAGGACGTCATTATACATGTACTGAGGAGCTTAATTAGTTAATTTTTAGAAGTTTCCCACGGCCACTAGCTCAGATGGCATCTCCAGGATTTTACCTTTCAACGTACATTATTAATGTCCTGTAGCAAACATGCAGCAACCTCTCACTGTGTGGCTCACACGATGTGTGCGCTGACATTGATACGACTGAGTGCACACCACACTCGTTGCTCTTAGCAACCGAAAATGGAATATGCCATTAACATAATAGGGGACAAAACTACTGTTAGTATACAAACTGGCAGAAAACAAATCATTAATTTTTTTCTCCGTGTTGTAACGAAGGTTATTTCTAAAAAATAATGTGTGGTTATAAAAATAATATAGAATACATACAAAACACAATTTTACATCAAAACAATCACTACTACTACAATAATAAAATGAGATGTATACCAACACAATGTTACACTCTTTTTACGTGCATGTACATCATGTAGCATGTCCCGTTTATACCAATATTTTGTGTGAAAAACTAAAAGTCATGCAATGTAACTGTTTAGCATATGTTGTATTGGATTTTTTTTAAGGTATACAAAATGTTAATGAAAACTGAATGTCAATGTATTTGGTAATATTCTAGCTGATTAAACATCCGTGAATGTTGATAAATGTTTAAATTACAAATCGTATGTGTCGCTGATCATCTCTTCGTGTAAGTCATCGAACACCATCCGTAAGTCATCAATATACACCCCTATCAACTTAATGCAGTGATCCAGCTACAATGGGTCGAATAAAACAGGGAAAATACCTCCAATCCGATATACTTTGGGTGTAAAAAAGGGTATATGTTTATCTCAAAGGTATATTTGTTATAAAACAAAAAATAATGGTTTGAAACGAGTTCATCTTTGGGACTGAAAGATGCAACGTTGTTTCGAGCAGGTCTAGTTCCCGCCCACAGAATCCGTGAATCATGTGGAAACGTAGTCCAGGCTATCAATAAACCAAAGGTCATGCTCTCCAAAAACGGGCTTCATGATTTTGACACAAAGAGTGCCCTTCTTTCCAGTCCACCAATCAAAATAGATTTTACATAGATTGAAAGCTTATTTTATCTAGTTTATAAAACCGTGCGATCTAAATTGCTGTGACCTTGCTGGTGAGTTTCCCATTCAATTTAGTGGGAAGACCCCGGAAAACACGACTAAAAGTGTGGTGACCTCCATACAAATCAGAGAATTTCAGACCAAAAGCACTTATTTGAATAAAAAAGTGCCCTTCTTTACCGTCACATAATTATAACAAAATGACACTCTTTTGAAAGGGAATACCTATATTTTCAAATGCCGAGCGATCTAACATGTTTAACAAAGTTACTTTTCAGAAATAGAGAAAATAATCCTCCGAGCGTAGAGATTTGATGAGAATTTCCCGTGTTGAATAGGTCGCCGTAGACGGCGTTGAGCAGATGAACGCTAGTTTTTCATGTGGTATTTGTTTGAAATATTAAACGAATACAAATGGGGAGTACACTTATCTTACAAGGGAAAATGTCTTGCATCATCTATACGGACAACTCTTCTTCAAGTTAGATATCATCAACATTTGACAACAATTAAAATCAATATTTTGATTCTTAGAAAATCCCAACGTTATCAGCATTGGATGCACGCTCTACGTGTAATTAAGATGGTGGCTGGGGAGGCTACGTAATCTGTCGACTGAACTGTGCATTTGATCTTATAATGGAACATTTAAAAAAAAAATCTTATTACGGTAGTGCATACGAAAATAAACTTCACCCAGCGTCCCAATGTACTTTCCTGTAAGTTACTGTTAAGGTGTCATAGCGCCCATACACTTCCAACATTAATTTATAAATATTTTACCTTCTCTTAAAATCCACATGACATTTATCCCAAAACAGGATTGATTTTAAGTTAGGGGCTGCCCCTGTGCATTAGTGTAGATCCATGGTTTCTAGAAATACTGTGATAAATGCTTGAAACGAGGGATAGTCTGTGAAATTAAGATCGAATATTTTAAAGAAAGGAATACAGACACAAAGAGACTCAGATGGATCATCCACCCAGTAAATTGCAGAATCTTTAATTTCGCTTTAAGGTCATTGTTAAAGTTAAACAATAAGTTTATATAATAATAATAATAATAATGTGTTGATTTATATAGCGCACGTATCCACCAACTAAGTGGTGCTCAAGGCGCATTATATTATTATCCCTGCTCATAAGGCTCATAAGGCTCATAAATCATTCCTCAAACCATCTCAGCTCCCTGGGGAGTATACAGCTCAATTGCTGCCATTTCTAGCGCATATAGAGCAAACCAACTCTGCCTTCACAGGTACCCATTTAACCCCTGGGTGGAGAGAAGCAATTATGATTAAGTGTCTTGCTCAAGGACACAAGTGTCACGGCCGTGATTCGAACCCACATTATGTTGCTAACACCAGAACTTGAATCCGGTAAGCTAGACCGCTCGGCCACGACACCCCATAGGTCTTAGCCTTGGGTTCTTTGCTCAATGCTTACAAAATAAAGAAAACAGATTCATGGCAAACTGTTCATGGCACACCCTTACAAACTGAAGTTCGCCCTCGCACCCAATTCAAAATCACTTCATCAATCCATCAATATGCTTGCTTTTTACTCCATTTTTGTTTTTCCACAGACGCAATTTGAAAAGCCTTCCGATGAGCTCTAATGAGCTTTTCAGGCAATCTGGCAGACGTGTGTTCTGTGCAATATTTGTTTTGTCTGTTTCTATAATTCTTTCTTTGATCTTGATTTGTGTAATCTTGTACTTTTGTCATTTTCTTCTTGTTATATTGTGTGTGTATGTCTTGTTTGTTTTGTGTCCTCGTTTTGTCTGCTTGTTTCTCTTTGGTTGATCGTTTGTCAGTTTCTTTGCTTGTATTTTTTCTTATTAAGTTCAAAGGCTATTCTGATGTATACATTTTTATGAATTGAGATGTTATATTTTTAAATTATTGATGAATTATTATTTTTGTTGAATTGCCAGCAGAACAATCTAAACAAATAAACAAAAGAAGACCGGACGTCACGCTTTGATGCTCGTGAATTACGCGTACAGCCAGCATGTTTTCCCTCCGGAGAGTCAATTAACAGTTGGTAGCTAGCGCGCAAATGAAACGTTCGGAGCCTGTCCTTGATAGGATAAAGACAGAGAACCAGTCTAAGCCCATACCAGCATGTGATATGTGTGTGGTAAATAACGAGATACGTTATTATTAGCCTTGACCAAGGCTGTTGTCGTAGTGCGCACTTACCACGCGGTATTCCCACGACCCACCCCTAGCACATACCGATTGGTAGCCCGACAAATTCAGAACACACACGTGGTGTGCCGTCCCTGGCCCTGGACACGTACACTGTACAGCGAGATCAATAACTAAGTCGTGGATACGGTTGTGCATCGTGACTTCGTACGCGTTCGAACTCAAACAACAGCCTTGACGTGTTTCTTTATTTTCCCATTGGAATTCCAATGGAAAGTCGTATGCAAGATGTGGGCGGTTCATTTTAAATTATGGCCAATTAAAGGCTCGTAGCTTTGGCACTGTTTGATCCCACACACTGCACAATGCATGGAAACACACTTCGTACATTAGCCCAAATATGGACTCCGTCTCTGTATACATGTGAAACGGAGGACACGAAGGTCAAAGTCCGACCTGGGCTATGTGTACATGTACAGTACAATCATGTATCGCGCACAATGAGCAGTTGCTGGGCCAACCAATAACCAATTAGAATACGTCTTTGGTTTTTGAATTTAGTATATTAGCATTAATGAGCTCCGCCTTAGATTTTGGCATGTGCAGAAGCATCAAGGCGCGACGACGAATGGTCACTGATGTACATGTATATTAATGTACATTGTACTAGATGTATATACATATATATGTACATGAAGATGTATGTATACAGTATACATATGAATCCGTACACTGTATCCATGTGTGCTGGAGTTTGGATAGCTATAAAGCAGGGCAACATTATGCGACCAAACCGTTCCGACGCGCCTTGATCAAGGCTACGTTATTATCAGTCATTGTGTATACTCTGAAAATTAAGCCAGTGTACTATTTATACTAACCTATACACAGGGTCGGTTCCAGGGTCTCGGAAAAGGGGGGTCACACTCAAAAACGTTTGGTAAATTTATGCTCACGGTTATAAAAGTGGAGTATGTTGGCCCTTTTACCCACCTTCCTGGATCCGTCAATGGCTAAACAAATAAAAAGGCATAAACATCTATCGATGTACGAACAATGTGCCTTGAATAATAACCATCCGTCTAGAAGCCGATCAAAAGGGCCATTATCCATTCAGCGGCGTAGCCAGGACTTTTTAAGTGGGGGGGGGGGGGGCACAGGGGGCTTGCTTTTCAGTGGGGGGGGGGGGGCAGGGGGTATGGGTTTTTCCCTTTTCTTTTTCTTTTCTGTTTTTGGGACACTATCGGGATTTTCGTGGGGGGCACCTGGGGGGCACTGGAAATTTGTGGGGTCACGTGCCCTCAGGCTCCCCCCGTGGCTACGCTGCTGTTTCCATTTCAATACTTTAAATGTTTCATGAATTGTTTAATGATGCCATTAGCTGTGGAAGTAGACATGACTTATACATGATAATGAAGGTTTCGGATGTTTTTAAAGCCATTAATCAATATTATATGAACTGCTAAAGAGAGAGAGAGAGAGAGAGTGGAGTATAAAGGTAACATATCAGAGGGTAATGTTCAAAGGGATGGATCCCATTAAAGGATCTATGAAATAACATTTGTTTTCTTGAAAACACAATGAACAACATTGTCTCCATTTTGACGTCACTTTTCTACCACTTTTTAATTGCTAAATTGTGGGTGTTTTAATACATATCCAATCCGCATAAACAATTAAATTGTTCCGATGCATAAAAAAATCATTTCATAGGCTCTTTAATATGGAAGGGGGCTGAGCCGGGGCGGGAGGGGTGTGGGAGGGTACAGAGTTGTTATAAATCGAGGCCTCCAATCGACTTGAATCGCAATATTTGGCTCATTACAACTCCATGCAGTCTTACCAACAAATGTTGTACCATGCCTTTAGGGCAGTTATGCTATTTTTGTTTTAAATATCCGTGTATTTCCTTTTCAATTTGTGGAAAAAGAAAAGTAACATTTTCAAATTATACATTTTTACATGATATTTGCCAGAAATATATTTTTACAGAAATTAAGTCTCGAAATTAATTTATTGCTGGTATTAACAATACTTTTTAACAAATATAGAATTACTTACCATCCTAAAGGACGTGTAGTATAAATGCAAAATAGTAGTTATTGCCCTTACGTTTCAAACCTTGCAGGTTCTTTCTCGAAGGCAAAAATATATGAAATAAACATACACAAGAGGGGGGCAGAAGTTAGTCAGGTGTGAAAGAAACACAAAAGAAGAGGACAAAAGAGGCTAAGTCAGGTACTTGGGACCGGACAAAAGTGGGATTAGATGTGAATAGTTACAATGTGGGCAGGAGAATTAGGCTGGAAGAAGTTTAAGGTAAGTGAAAAGCAAAGAGTCAGACGTGGAGGGGGGGGGGCGGGCGGGATATAACAAAATAGACAAATAGACTTACAAACAAATCAAGCTTGTAAGTATTTTCGTCTGTTTTTCATAAGAACTCAGTTATGGAGAATAATGGAGGACCAATTCCACATTAAACTCTAGCTCTACCCTTCTAAAACAATGGACATGCATATTGCATGTTGCTCTTTGAATATTCTTTTCTTATTATGAAAAAGCCATCAATATTGATGCATGAGTTTTTACAGAAAACTACATGTGTAACATGCCATTGAAGCAATGCTTTGTACTGCAACTTTTTTTTCAGCTGAATTTGCATTCAAATCACTGTCAATTGTGCATGCATGATTGAATTTCAACCATTTCATTACGAGCTGTGTAGAACATGTCATTCTGTCATTTGCTTTTTGAATTTTTAAAATTCATGCAATACTTGTTGAGATATTCTAAAAAATATTAGGTGGAACTTAGAAGTTGTGATGGGTGTATGTATGTTGTACATTAACATACATGTACATGTATGTACATGCACATACATGTACATACATGAACATACATGCACATACATTGCCTTGATCAAGTCGCGTCGGAATGGTTTGGTCGCATAATTTCGCCCCGCTTCATAGCTATCCAAACTCCTGCACACATGGACATAGTTAGTGTACGGATTCATATGTATACTGTATACATTCATATATCTACATGTACATATTGTAGTACCATGTACATTAATGCACATATACTGAAAATACAGTGACCATTCGTCGTCGCGCCTTGATACTTCTGTACATGCCAACATTTAAGGCGGAGCTCATTAATGCTAATATACCAAATTTAAAAACCAAAGACGTTTTCTCAATGGTTATTGGTTGCCCTAGCAACTGCTCGCTGTGCGTGATGTACATGATTGTACTGTGAATGTACACATTGGACTTTGACCTTCGTGTACTCCGTTTCAGTGTACATGTATACATATGTGACCTGTCACCACAAAATGAGCTTCAAGTCGGAAATTTAAACAATTGAGTTCTTGGTATTTCTGGATTCAGTAGAACAAGAGCTTTCCAATGATATGTCACAAACTGAATATCGCCCTCATTCAGAGTCTAGAGAAGGTCACTCACTGGTTCATGTATGCTCGCTGTGTGTATACGCACGCACAGCGCGCATACATGAACCAATGAGTGACCTTCGTTTGCCTCTGAAAGGGGGCGACCTTCAGTTTACGACGTCATGATATGCACAAGGTCTATATTGCGGAACTCGCTGCTATATAGGATTCTAGCCGGTCAATCGTCATCGGGCAAGTTCGGTCGTCAGATCAAGAGGTTAAGACGTCTACACTAGTAAGCAGGAGGTCGTGGAGGTCGTCACCTCTCCTATTCCCTTCCTACGCTTGCGTGGCGTGGTATCGATGTATCGGTCGAGCACGTCTGCCTGGGCGCGTGCCAGCCTGCCTGGCTGGCTGGCTTGGCAGGTGGACATGCATTACTGTAGGCCTATTGGTGGATTCACTTATTTTCAGAATTAAATGCAACTGACAGCAACGCTGACATCGTCGCATTCAGACTGGTTCCACGTACTGTATGCATGATACATCATCGCATTCAGACTGGTTCCACGTACTGTATGCATGATACATCATCGCATTCAGACTGGTTCCACGTACTGTATGCATGATACATCATCGCATTCAGACTGGTTCCACGTACTGTATGCATGATACATCATCGCATTCAGACTGGTTCCACGTACTGTCTACATGATACATCATCGCATTCAGACTGGTTCCACGTACTGTCTACATGATACATCATCGCATTCAGACTGGTTCCACGTACTGTATGCATGATACATCATCGCATTCAGACTGGTTCCACGTACTGTATGCATGATACATCATCGCATTCAGACTGGTTCCACGTACTGTCTACATGATACATTATTATTATTATTATTATTATTATTAATCATTTCTGGTAATGAAACCAAGGGATGCCTCAGAAAAGCGCACTTAAGCACTGTAAGCTCGAAAGCCTGAGGAAACCTGTAAACAAGGGCGCTTGCAATGTGAACCAGAAACACCGGGGTAAACCCCTTACACTTCCACGATAAGTGTTCTGGGTTCTTTTACGTGCATTACTTAATCTAGTACACGGGACCTACGGCTTAACGTCCCATCCGAAGGACGAAGCAATTATGGTTAAGTATCTTGCTCAAAGACACAAGTGTCACGACCGGGGCTCGAACCCACACCCTGCTGCTGGCAACACCAGAACTTGAGTTCGGTGCGCTAGACCGCTCGGCCACGACACTCCACATCACATTCAGACTGGTTCCACGTACTGTATGCATGATACATCATCGCATTCAGACTGGTTCCACGTACTGTCTACATGATACATCATCACGTTCAGACTGGTTCCACGTACTGTATGCATGATACATCATCGCATTCAGACTGGTTCCACGTACTGTATGCATGATACATCATCACATTCAGACTGGTTCCACATACTGTATGCATGATACATCATCGCATTCAGACTGGTTCCACGTACTGTATGCATGATACATCATCGCATTCAGACTGGTTCCACGTACTGTCTACATGATACATCATCACATTCAGACTGGTTCCACGTACTGTATGCATGATACATCATCGCATTCAGACTGGTTCCACGTACTGTATGCATGATACATCATCACATTCAGACTGGTTCCACGTACTGTATGCATGATACATCATCGCATTCAGACTGGTTCCACGAACTGTCTACATGATACATCATCGCATTCAGACTGGTTCCACGAACTGTATGCATGATACATCATCGCATTCAGACTGGTTCCACGTACTGTCTACATGATACATCATCGCATTCAGACTGGTTCCACGTACTGTATGCATGATACATCATCGCATTCAGACTGGTTCCACGTACTGTATGCATGATACATCATCGCATTCAGACTGGTTCCACGTACTGTATGCATGATACATCATCGCATTCAGACTGGTTCCACGTACTGTATGCATGATACATCATCGCATTCAGACTGGTTCCACGTACTGTATGCATGATACATCATCGCATTCAGACTGGTTCCACGTACTGTCTACATGATACATCATCACATTCAGACTGGTTCCACGTACTGTCTATTTTTTTATTTTAAAACCATCTTTAACGAGGGTAACCCATCCAGCACAGCTGATCATTTGGGGCCCTCATATAATATAAAAATATATCAATATTATACAAAAATTGTTACAGGAGGTACAGATGAATTAATAATAATAAAAAGTCTTAATGGACAATTACATACTAAATAAAACGTAAAGGACTAAATTGCACAAATAGACCCCCGTCCCAGTCTACCATACTGATTAAAGATAGGACTAAAAGGGAAGATTAAAAATGGAGCAAAAAAAAAGTAAATTAATTATCAATTGTATACCTACATCTCGGGCAAGACACAAGGTAATCTATGACATAATAATATAAAAAAAATATTACTTCAAACCTTGCCTTCCTTCAGCAAACGCCTGAATGAAGAATAAGAGTTTGAACGAGTGGTGAAAGGGACACCATTTAAAAAAGAAGGAGCTCTGTAACTAAAACTGTTTTTAAAGATTTCACATTTAGGTTTGGGAATAATAAAGTTACCATGTGTAATTGCCCGAGTTGTTGGTCGATCGCCAGGCTGGATCGGCTTAAGTCTTTGGCTGAGACAGTCCGGAGCAACACCAATGGAGGCCTTAAAAGCCTGGCAGGCAAGTTGGAAGTGAATGCGCTGGGCAACTGTCATTGTATTGAGATTACTAAAAAGTAAGTTGGTGGGTGAAATGGGTGGAAGCTTAAGAACAATGCGAAGTGCTCTATTTTGGAGTTTTTGAATTTTGGAGACAAGAGTGGGTTTGGCACCCCACACCATACAGCAGTAGTCTATGTGGGGTAGAACCATGGCATTATATAATAAAAAAGCTGTTGGCTGGTCAACAAATTTTCTTGTTCTGGCGAGCAAAGAAATTGAAGAACTTAATTTATTGCAGACTTTTTTCACATGTTCAGAGAAATTTAGTTTGTTGTCCATTAGTATCCCTAAGTGTTTATGAGAATCAACTTGTTGTATTTTTTGGCCAGAAATAAAAATTTCGAGGGGATTGCTCTTTTTAAGTTTTTGAGCAGTACCAACTAGCATAACTTCTGTTTTTTGAGAATTTAAAATAAGTTTGTTAGCCTGCAGCCATTTTGTTAAATTAAGAAGATCCGAGTTCAATTTATTTTCAATGAGACTAGTGTTTTTATCACCATAATAAATAAGTGTATCATCTGCATACATATCAATGTTGCAGTGATCAAGACATTTTGGCAGGTCATTAATGTACAATGAAAAAAGTAAGGGCCCCAGGATTGATCCCTGAGGTATTCCAGATGTTACAGGATTAACTACAGAAAGTTTGGATTTATAACAGACTTGCTGCGTCCTTCCAGATAAATAAGATGCTAGCCAATCAACAGCTGAGGTAGATAATCCATGATACATCATCGCATTCAGACTGGTTCCACGTACTGTATGCATGATACATCATCGCATTCAGACTGGTTCCACGTACTGTCTACATGATATGCATGTCATTTGAAGTGGTAACTTATTACTGCTCAGGGTCTGACCCGGCGAGAATAAATATGATTAGTTTACACAACGACCTTACAGCGGCCTACCGATTTGACATCAACCTTAGTGCGCTGTGGTTTTGCGTTTTCACGAAGAACACAAACTTTAGATAGCCAAGTGCCACTTCGTCAAAACGCAACCCAAGCTTTGTGTACACGTTTTTAATGATCTAACACAAACATTGTATTTTTCAGCGGTTAATTGCTTGATAATTAAGAACTACAAGAGAGTCCAAAACAAAAACAACATATTTCCATTAATCAAAAGTTCAGAAGTGACATCAATTCAAAAATATTAATTTTTGATGAAGAAACCGAGTCGTGAAACAGTGACTTGTTTAACAATAATATCGAGGCAATTATACAACTATTTTCTCTTTTATATTAAACAAATTAAATTCAGTCCCTGACTCTGCCTTCTGTACCTTTTTCTTTTGTGTTCATTTCACACCCGACTAACTTCTGCTCATTCTTGTGTTAATGTATGAATGTATCTGTTCTGTCTCATTTTGCCTTTGAGAAAGAACCTGCTAGGTTCGAAACGTAAGGCCAATAACCATTACTTTAAATTTAATATAATTATAAATAAAACAACTTAATTTATATATAATAACACAAAATGTAATTGATATTTTGTGATATTTCCAACATATTCCGATAGTTTATTTTTATTTTTGTTATAACATAGCTATAAGTACGTAAACATGCTCGTTTTCATACTATTGATAAAATATGATTTATGCTGTTTCTCAAAGAGACACTTTAATATATTAAAGGGGATGAACGTTATTGGTTGGCGAAACTGTTTTTACTAATACACTCAGAGATATAGTAAACAAAGGTTAAGTAGAAAAGGTTATGTAAACAAAAACTTAATTTAAGTAAAAACACAGTGAAAAATAATACAAATCTATTTTGTAAATGAAAAATACAATACAAATACAAAGAGTAAAAATTTAACTTTACCCGAGTTGTGTAAGTTTTACTTATGTTATAAAGAAATTTTACAGTTGTTTAGTAGAATTGTACTATGAAAGTGTACAAAAGACATGATTTTATGTAAAGTCCCCATCGAGGCGTGTTACCGTCAAATTCAAGATGGAGAACACGAAGGCGAATAATGCCACAGCAATGGAAGTTTTGTCAACTGATTGAGGCGGTTGAAGATAAATAATTGTTGAGTAATTAAGCTTTATTGTTCGTCTCATTAGTTATGCCTGAATCGTTTGTGGGATGAGATATCCGCGTGTACATCAGCATGCAGCGAGTGGTTTTCACTATGCGTTCACACAAATGTATACAGTGTACTGAAGTCATGTACCATACATTATGCATATACGCCCAGTGACGACCGCTTCGTACAAGTCATTGTGAAAGTATGTGCATGCATGTAGTGTCGCGGCCACATTTTGGCTTTCTCGTGAAGAATTGAGGCTTACCCTGAACCAGCTAGGTTCAAACGTAAGGCCAATAACCATTATTTTAAATTCAATATAATTATAAATAAAACAACTTAATTTATATATAATAACACAAAATGTAATTGATATTTTGTGATAATTTATTGTTTCTTTCCAACATATTCCGATAGTTTATTTTTTATTTTTGTTATAACAGCTATAAGTTCGTAAACATGCTCGTTTTCATACTGTTGTAACACATGATTTATGCTGTTTCCCACGAGGCGTGTTTTAACGTCAAATTCAAGATGGAGAACACGAAGGCGAATAATGCCACAGCAATGGAAGTTTTGTCAACTGATTGAGGCGGTTGAAGATAAATAATTGTTGAGTAATTAATTTATATTATTCGTCTCATTAGTTAAGGTTATGCCTGAATCGTTTGTGGGATGAGATATCCGCGTGTACTCAGCATGCAGCGAGTGGTTTTAACTACACGTTCACACACATGTATACAGTGTACTGCAGTCATGTACCATACATTATGCATATACTATACGCACAGCGACGACCGCTTCGTACAAGTCATTGTGAAAGTACGGTGCATGCATGTAGTGTTGCGGCCACATAGTTTTGGCTTCCTCGTGAAGAATTGAGGCTTAACCTGAACTAAAGAGAAGAACAATATTTAAAAATTCAACATTTGTTTAACCTTCAAATACCTCAAGTAGTTGAGGAAATCCAGTTGTAACTGGGCCAGATACAAAACAAAACTCCCATAGGCCCATTACCAAACACTAACGTAAGAAAGACAACATACCCATTACAAATTTTTATACAATTTACGTACAATAGAGGTAAATATTTTAAAATAAAATTACCAAATATCGCAGTAATACGTTATACATCTGTTAAGTAACATTTTACCCAACGCCTGTTTGGTAAAGTTTTACTTCATTATAGGAGGTTCACCGGGAATATCTAAAGCAGGGAAAGATTTTACACAACCTGTGTAATTAATTGTTTCTCTGTATGTATGCTCACTCTCTTTTAATCAAGATATACATTAAACTACCAACCGATTCAAGTTTATATACTACGTCGTTGTGTCCTTAACGTAACGAGTGTGTAGCGAAAGTAGTGAACATTTTGTATATATTCATTACAAAGTGGAATTTAGGAAAGAAGCCTCCTTCATAAATTCAAAACTTTAACTAATTCTCTTTTCTTCAAAGTAACATGAATTTCTAGGGAAGATTAATGCGATCAATATTGTTAATAAATTTTGATATTTTTCAATGACCAATTTTATACTCAAGACAAAGACTTCCAACACCAAAAATAAGGCCACCCGAAAAACTGCTCTGAAGAATGAATGCATGCCACAGTAATACCTGTGTGATTGTTTGATTCAGTACTTTTCAAGGTTCTCTTTGTTGTTTTATATCTTTTGTTTCGAAGTGGCGGCCAAGGTGTGTTATCTTGATCAAGAGCAGGACCAGAGAGGCAAACTCCGATGGGTAAAGCCGATTGAGCTCAAGGATCACTGCTCATGCACAAGCATCAGACCAGGCGGCGTTAACATGTATACACCGCAGAGACACTACGAACCACACTACACCGATCATCCACTGTTCACGGATGATCAGGAAAAGAATCGCATGTATTTCAATTGTCAAGGTGAGCCTTTGAAGAGTGCAATCGTGGTTACAATTAATAAATAAAAATACAAATTACATTATTGGGCTACGTGTCATTGGTAATATCACGTTAAGCTGAAAGCATAGCCAACTTGGAGTGGAGTATTATGTCACGGGTGCTCTCATTTAGGTCTACAGTTGTAAAAATCAAATTGCAAATTAATAAATGGACAAAACATTACTTGTGTCTATAAAAATGCATGGTTAGTTGGGATATATATCAGCATTGAGAAACAATGCTACCCTCTTTCTACTAGTACCTGTGATCCAAATTCATTTGAATGTTTCCCCTTTTTCAGAATTCTTCTTTAAAAGAATATCTATAACCAAAGAGCTTCCTTGGGCGGGCCCTGAACCGAAGTCCGTTGCCACCAGCGTCACAAATGTCTCCCATTGAAAATTTCACATTAGGCCAATTTCACACAAAGTTGCTAAACATCTATAGTTGCTATACCAGAGGTTCTTCACAGAACCACCTTATTTTAATTAATTTTAATTAATTTATCAAACTTTATCTAGTTTGTTCAGTTGATACGGAGGAGCATCTTGGTATGGAGAATGGTGATATCCCAGATGACAGTATCACAGCCTCATCATTTTGGAGGAACAAAGCACAAACTGCACCCAACAGGGCACGACTTAATACTCAAGGTAAAACTGATATACTAGTTGAATATAATCCTTATATTATAATGAATATTAAGAAACTGCAATCAAAGTGACAGAAGACAAGAAACAAGAAATTAATCCAAAAGGATGTAAACATTGTGACGGTTGGACAACAGGTCAGAATATATTCGAGATATTTTAGAAATATGAACAAATATTACCATAAATTAAAACCCCCAACATTTTTTCCAGGTCAGACAGCAAAATACTACACTATAATTATATTAGTAGTTATAAATACAATTGACAATCAGGTACAATATCGGGAAAATATAGTTGAATATTTGAATTAAAGATGCATATCTTTATTTTTCGTCAGTTTTGGTTTAAATCTGTACATTTATCTTGTCCTTGTAGAGGTATAAATTAAACTTTCTCTTTAAATGAGTTATATCACAAAATAACTGACAGGGACATATATTTATTTTTCTTAATTACATTTCTCTTTGGTATCTTCTTTCTCTTTAATAACTACAAGTAGGTTTATATATTATCAGACATTCCACTACAATATTCACTTAGTCATTTGTCCTTCTTGTTTGTCTCTACTTGTTATTTGTCTGTCAGTTAAGTAATAAAGTCAATTCCTTTTGATGTTTGGTGTTGTAAAGGTGTTCTATGTTAAAGGCACTCCAATACAACCTTTTGCTTACCTGTGCCTCATTACACAATTTTGCATTCTGTATTATATTAGCTAAAATATTTGTATGGAAATTATTATAATATTGAAATGAATTGAGAAAGAAACATCAAGCTTTATAAAGTGAATAAATGAATTAATAATACAGCGTGATAAATTAATTTCTATATCCCCCACAAATGAACAGCGGGGGATACAGGGTGACATAAAATGCGGGCACACACCTAAACGGAAGAATTGTACTGATGGAAAAAAAGGGGAACATTGTCAAAAAAAGGGGCATTCTGCCACAAATCGTATGTTAAATGACATCCATGGAGCACTTAAACTAAATTAAAATGACAGGCTCCGTTTACGACAGTCGTATTTATGCATGCATCCACGATATGCAGTGACAGTTCCAGTAACAACTATTAGTTTGACAAATAAATGACCCAAAAATTACCCCAAAAGTGGTGCCTGGTATCACAATATCTTGCAATTCAAGATATTAATCAGAATTTCAAGACGGTAAAATGAGCACGGAGCATGTATATTTACTGAGTATCTATCGTCATATTTGATGTAGGGTTTTTATTATTGGGTAAACAGGTTATGCTGCTGCCTGGTGTGCTGGCAAAGGTGACTCCCAGCCCTGGATACAAGTTGACTTCAATACCACGGTATCCATCACTGGTCTGATCACACAAGGTCGTGCCAGCAGTGACGGTACTCACCAATGGGTGAAGACATTCAATGTGTCTATACCAAGTGATGGCGGTCATCTCTGGAGTTTGATGACCGATACAGACGGTGCACCAATGGAGGCAAGTAATAAAGACTATACACACTGTGGGGACAATTGATGGATATACTTAAATAGAACTTAACAGTAACCCAATTATAACTTTATTTCGTGAACTGTAAAGCAATAGTTCTCATGATTGTGTTGTGAAATGTAATTTTTAAGACGGTATTTGTTTGTCTTTGCATGAGTCAAACAATATCATTGTTCTGATAACCAAAAATTTACTATCAATTGCAAACAATCTTCATAACTGTGTTGTATTAATAGCATTAAATTATTTTTGTTTGATTGTTAACAGTTCATCGGTAACACTGATGGAGACACTCAGGTGACCACAAGATTCAGGGAGGTACTGTACACTACAGCTATTCGCATTCAAGCAACTAGTTGGAACAACCACTGCAGCATGCGGTTTGAAGTAATAGGATGTTATCACTAAAAATACAACCATACAACTTAATAAGAAGTCACAAAAATGTAATTCATGATTTTTTCAATAACAAATAGTCGTATCGTATTTATTTGTAGCCCATGCTTCAAGTGATAAATGTGTAGATTATTATGTGTATTTCATATATCATGCAAAATGAACATTAAACATGGTTAAAACTCCATCATTTCTGACCAAAACAAATTACTTGGTCAGCTCTCTATTAACTGAGAAAGAAGTTTATCGGGATGTTTGACTTGGAAGATGTTACAGACCAATCCAGCCTTTTGATCAAACGTCACGAATTAACCAATACGGTCACGCCGGTCATGGGCTTGCAGCTTTTGTTCGATACGGGTGAGTGTCTGAGTTTTCCAGCGTTGCTAAGGGTGTGTCGGAACTATTGCAAATTCTGCATTGGTGTTTTTTTCCTGGTACGATGCGACATGATATATTTATGAGGTGTATGTATGCAGACGATGCACTTATTGCACGTGACTCCTTCAACTCTAATACTTGCTGAAGACGTCACCTCATGGATATTCATACCAAATCGAGACATCTTCTAAGTAAGAGACATCTTCTAAGTAAGATACATCTTCTGTTTAATATCTTTACTACCTCGTAAATCGCATGGGATATTTCGATGATTAACTTATTTCTTTTTCGAAAATATAAAAGGTTCCGTGTACTGTAATAAGTGAAAACAGATTTAAGCTTTAGTATTGATATCGTCCGTGTACGTAATTCGCCGCACTCGTGAAATGACGCACTTACCTTTGGCTTAAAATTTATCTGAAAACTTACAAATCTATGGCGTATTACTGGTTGCATAAACGTGTCTTGGTCATACTTGTTACAAAAATATTTTAAAAATTACAGTGAAATTGTATAATTTACTAGAAAGTTAGTGCTTGTGAAAGTGGAAAAAGTTGTTAAATTATTCATTTTTCTGGAGGTTTATGGATAATTCACTAAAAGCGTCCTTGTAACGGACTGGTAAAGGCGATCGCGTGCGTGGTCTTCCGGGCGTTGTGTTCTGGGTTGCCTTGTGCGCTGTCCACAAATATGATCTCGCATTGAGCATTTTACAAGAGAATCTTTCACTGAATCAAACACCAAACGTCGAATTTCATTGGTAAGTTACCGTCCGGATGATTATATAACCTTAGGTGCGTCAGTTAGGGGTAAATGGAGGATATATTTTGTGGGCTATGGAGGGTTGGACACAGTTCAGTTTTGTGCAATTAGCGGGTTTATCTTATATTTGACAGATTATTCCTTAACCTCAAACCTCTTAATACATTTTTTCAACCACCACAACAACGTTTTAAGGAGTACGTTTTCTCATATATTTATAGACGTCAAAACTATTGAAAATGTTTCTTTCCCCTTGCGCTACATGGCGTTAAAGGGCTAATATCGTCATAATCAACAGGGTATGGAATCGCAGTGCAAGTTTAAGATTTACTCAGTTACTGAAAATAATACACCTGCAGAAATGAGCCAGTCATTTTGAGTCAATGTGTTCATCTTAAACTAGGACACTGATTCCATGCCCTGTTGAAAGTCTGCTCTGATTGTGACGATATTACATCTCTTATATCAATTATATTTTCAGTTGGATTACCAATCAAGCTTACATTATATTCTATGTATTGAAAAAGTGTGGGAATGATAACCGTGGTGATTGTGTCCTGAAACAAGACACTTTAACTGCATTTGCTTCTCTTCAACCAAGAGTATAAATGGGAACCTGTGAGGGCAGAGATGGTACTAGTTTGTTTAAGCCCGTTGCGTAATACACATTTGGCAGCATGTGCTGCATACTTCCCAGAGAGTTGAGATGGTTCTGAGAATGATATAACCAGCCCGGTGACAGGGGTAATATTATTCACGCGACATGAGTGTCATACTTTGCAGATACTGGCTCACTATAAGCTCCATTATATTTATTATTATTACTGTCAGACAAGTTCTGAAACACGCTTCTGTTGTGTCCTAAACTATAAAAAAAATATCAATTCGTTTGAAAGGGTCACCAGAAGAGTTGCCTTCTGTCCTGAACCTGCCTGTCTTATTCCTCTGTCCTTAACCTCCCTGTCTTATTCCTCTGTCCTGAACCTCCCTGTCTTATTCCTCTGTCCTGAACCTCCATGTCTTATATCTCTCAAAGGAAGGAGGTGGATGACCGACATAAAAACAACTTATGCTACAAGACCCCCAACATATCAGTGGTTCTCTATTCCTCACAGACCTTTAAGACGTCACTGCGTGCGTCTACTTTATGCGTATTGTATGCTGCGTGCAGCTAAACTCTCAAAATAATATGTCCGAAGTGTCTGAACAGTTGAGTAAGGTAGGTTCGATGGGAATAAGCGCTTTTAAAGATTAGCGTTGACTGATTTATTTGTTTAAAACTACAAGCACTCGTGTAACTTAGGCAAATCTTCTCTTGAAAAAATCTTACAAAATGTTGGAAGATTGACAACATGAAATTCACTCACATGATATACAATGCACCCTTTCAAATAATATTTCATACGCCTTTTATGATTCATACTTATTATATAATTGATGTATATTTGTGGAAATAGTGTAATAAACATAAATAGGCCCGAAATAGAAACAAATAATGAACTATTCAGTTTTGCATTTCGTCCCCCAAAATGTAACAAGCCCCCTCTAGCGTCGACTACAGTACAACAAAATTGTAAAGCTTTTGATTAAAAAAATCTTCCTTGTTCTGACTATTACACCCGTAATTTCTGAAAATTGGTATGGGACGGGAGTGGGGGTTTATTGGAAAATAAATAATTGGAAATTACACATTGACAAGATATTCGTCGTACTATGGTTTTAAAACAAATAAGTCCCATAATTTATTTATGGTAAACCAAGGCATAACTTTGTATCGAAACTATTAATTACCCTAATCCTTAACCATGCTTTTGTGAAATGTCTAATGTTGAACTATTTAAAGTAAACATTTTCAGAAACAAAATTAAAATTTGGGCGATACAACATTAATTACAAACTTTCACTGTTGTAAATTTACATTTATCGTTGTTATTGTTGTTTTTAAATTAAGACCTTACACCTATGGTTACTATTTAATTATGATTATTAATTATCAATTTACAATTTTTTCGCAAATATGTATGAGGTGTATAATAATATGCACACCATGCACGTTATGCCCGTGACTCCTCCCACTCTACAACTTGCGTTGGGAAGACGTCATCTCATAAATATTCATACCGTATGCACTTATTAATTGATACGGAAGGTATAAAAAAAAGGGAACTATTGGCTAGTCGGTGATTATATCGGGCAACATTCGTCAGTGCAAATACTATGACAAGATTATTTAAGAGGACCATAATTATTTTCCCTAAGTGGACCTTAAGTCTACTTTAAAATAATACTTTAAAATAATAAGCAAAGGTCCCAAATATTATAAAATGCGCTGTATAAATCTTAGTAAATATTGATACTCATTGACTCTGATATTACCATCTTTGTTTTGTCTTCATAATGTGTGATGTTCCAGTGAGGCGTACCAGTTCCCGCTTTCACGCTTCAACGCACTAATCCTCCAGCAAAGAAACTGCAGTACGTTTCATTATTAAGCGTTTACAGAAATTGTGTAAATGAGTTTAACACACTTGTTATGTAAAATTGTAAAAGAGCAAATTGTTGGAAATAGAGTTGGCTGCATTTTGCTGTAAATTTACATTTGTTTTTACAGTGTATGCTAAGTCATAATTATGACTTAATATCTCATAATTATGAACTATTTCTTTATTCTTTGCAACTTACTTTTTGCCTCGATGTTATAATAATGAGATTGCCCTTTAATGTGCGTGATGACGGTGTTTCTTGATGACGGTGGTGAATATGATAACATGACGTACCGTACAAACACAGTTGCACACCTATACGTTGCTAGTGACTATTTGTGTTGTCAAGCATTGTAACACATCCATACGGTGCTATAGTGACTCTTATCAATAGTTTGAAGCCAAAAGATTGGGAAATCAGAATGACAGTGGTAAACATCAAAACTGGATCCGACTGATTTCATCTGACAAGGTTTGTGTTCCTCGGTTATCATGGGTACCCTTCACCATATCACCGGTGTGCTCCCTCTCGTGATTCTGGCGTCCATCGTGTTGGTCGGTGAGTTATTTTTTTTAAAGAATAAACCTGGAGACCAAAACTTAACATAAATGAAAGTAAATGCATTTTGTTTTCGTTCCTGATCCGTTCCAGTAGTGGTATTAGATACCCACTTAATTTGCAAATCATGAAATCAATTTTCACAAAGGTTTATAACTACTTCAAACAAGCATGCTTGGAAGACATTATCAGATATTTTCCACGTTTAAATAACATGACACCTTTTCTGGTATTGAGTGAAAGTATTTTCAAGACATAATTAACTGTAGAAGATTGATCCGTTTTATGCTGCGTGGTTTTATGTATAAATGCACTAACATTTTGGTTCGAGGGTATCAAAGAAGGGAACTATTGACTAGTTGGTGATTATATCGGGCAGCATTCCGCAGTACAAATATCATGGCATGATTATTTGACGTCACTGATGTGTCTAATATTTGCCGTGTAAAATTGGCCGAATTTAATTTTGAGAAACTTTTAGGATTGCTTTTTCTGAACAGATCACATTATGAGCCACTTAAGGATTACTCTGTGACCTTGATTATACATACTGATCCTTTGGGTTTGCATTGTGGGGTGGGTTACATTATTTTATAGCCATTTTGGTATTACATTATGATACCAATTAAATTATACCCCGAACTATATCTACATTGAACCGTACGTTTGATGCAATTAAGCATGCTCGCGCCAGGCATTCCATAATATCCCATAGTATTCCATAGTATAAGCAATGTTTCAATTATATAATACAGACCAAACTACTCCAAAACATGTTTTGCTCTTTGTGCTTCGCCTTGTTGCTGTCAATATATAGACATTACGTTTATAATACATAGGATAGCTGCTGGAAACCACACAATGCAAACACTGGTCTTAGGGAGCTCCAAGCAAATATCAATAATTGACCTTCCCCCATTATTTTTTTAGAAAGGTCATGTCAGAAGGACATTATTAACAACATAAGTTTGATTTAACTCAACCCAATGTAAAATATTGTAATATTACTTTTAACAGAACCCTTGTTGTCTCGAATTAAAAACAAATTTAAACTATGGTCCCCTGGGGACGTTAAAACGTGAACAGCGCCGCAATTTTGGGCCAATTCTGTTCACTAAAGTGGTGAATTTTCAAGGGCAGCACCAGGAAGGCGAATTTTAAAGAGGACCATAATTATTTTCCATCACTGGACCCTAATAATAATTTAAAATAATAAGCAAAGGGCCCACACATTATAAAATACGCTATATAAATCTTAGTAAATATTGATACTCATTGACTCTAATATTACCGTCTTTGTTTTGTCTTGCATACTCTATGATGTTCCAGTGTGGTGCACCTGTGTACGAAATATTGATGGAATATGATAAGCAGCAACTCATTTTCACAGTTGATATTTTGTTACCCGTACCCTTGAGATGTATAGAAGCATACATAATGCCTTTGAATGTGGCTTTTTTTCAAAAGAAACAAATTATAATGAAGGAAATTGTCATACAATCGAGTGAGCTTCATTTCCACGTTCTACACAAATTCAAAGACATGCGAATGACGCAAGAACCTGTTGAGGCATCTAAAAAACGTCTCTGGTTTGTGGTCTCCGCGCACGTCGCCTCAGATCCTCGCATCGGCAGTTTTTTTGTTTCTTCTTTTTTTTGCTATGAAACGATGTCCAATTACAGCCAAAATTGCTGGATCGATTGGAATTCTGCCGTGCTGTGTTTTAAACGACTTTTTCACATAGGGTTATGAACGTTTGCCCGATTTTTGCATCCTTTCTTTCCCAGTATATACATGTATAACGTATTTCCATGTTGGCCAAAAAAAAAAAATTAAATAAATTAAAAAAATGCATAACCGCACTGATTTTGAAGCCGACTGATGACCAGAAACTGGAGACATTTTTTGGCCTATTGAAGCATGTTTCTTTCACTCAATCACAGAGCTGTATTGGTATTGCAATTAAAAAGCCAGTCTATGCCGTTATCATTTTGAGAATTCCATTTTTTCAGAGAAATGTGTTGTCAGAAAAATAACCAAACAAGGTGCTGTCAAGTTAACGCACGATACAAAATAAGAATAACAAATAAAAAAAATATTAATAATTAATAATTTTCTTCAATCCCCTTTAGCTTCGAATTTGATTAAAACAATACTCTTCAAGGTTCTCTTTGTTGTTTTATATCTTTTGATTCGAAGCGGCGGCCAAGGTGTGTTATCTTGATCAAGAGCAGGACCAGAGAGGCAAACTCCGATGGGTAAAGCCAGTTGAGCTCAAGGATCGCTGCTCATGCACAAGCATCAGACCAGGCGGCGTTAACATGTATACACAGCAGAGACACTACGAACCACACTACATCGATCATCCACTGTTCACGGATGATCAGGAAAAGATTCGCAAATATTTCAATTGTCAAGGTGAGCCTTTGAAGAGTGCAATCGTGGTTACAATTAATAAATAAAAATACAAATTACATTATTGGGCTACGTGTCATTGGTAATATCACGTTAAGCTGAAAGCATAGCCAACTTGGAGTGAAGTATTATGTCACGGTTGCTCTCATTTAGGTCTACAGTTAGGTCTACTTGTGTCTATAAAAATGCATGGTTAGTTGGGATATATATCAGCATTGGGAAAGAATGCTACCCTCTTTCTACTAGTACCTGTGATTCAAATTCATTTGAATGTTTCCCCTTTTTTCAGAATTCTTCTTTAAAAGAATATCTATAACCAAAGAGCTTCCTTGGGCGGGCACTGAACCGAAGTCTGTTGCCACCAGCGTCACAAATGTCTCCCATTGAAAATTACACATTAGGCCAATTTCACACAGAGTTGCTAAACATCTATAGTTGCTATACTAGTGGTTCTTCACTGAACCACCTTATTTTAATTAATTTTAATTAATTTGTTATCAAATTTTATCTAGTTTGTTCAGTTGATACGGAGGAGCATCTTGGTATGGAGAATGGTGATATCCCAGATGACAGCATCACAGCCTCGTCATTTTGGAGGAACAAAGCATACACTGCACCTAAGAGGACACGACTTAATACTCAAGGTATAACTGATATACTAGTTGAATATAATCCTTATATTATAAGGAATATTAAGAAACTACAACCAAAGTGACAGAAGACAAGAAACAAGAAATTAATCCAAAAGGATGTAAACGTTGTGACGGTTGGACAACAGGTCAGCATTATTTGAGATATTTTAGAGATATGAACAAATGTTACCATAAATTAAAACCCCAACATTTTACCAGGTCAGAGAGCAAAATACTACACCATAATTATATTAGTAGTTATAAATACAATTGACAATCAGGTACAATATCGGGATGTTTTAGTTGAATATTTGAATTAAAGATGCATATCTTTATTTTTCGTCAGTTTTGGTTTAAATCTGTACATTTATCTTGTCCTTGTAGAAGTATAAATTAAACTTTCTCTTTAAATGAGCTATTTCACAAAATAACTGACCAGGACATATATTTATTTTTCTTAATTACATTTCTCTTTGGTATCTTTTTTCTCTTTCTTTAACTACAAGTAGGTTTATATATCATCAGGCATTCCAATACAATATTCACTTTATTGTCCTTCTTGTTTGTCTGTACTTTTTGTTTGTCTGTCAGTTTTGATGTTTGGTGTTGTAATGCTGTTCTATGTTAAGGGCACTCCAATACAACCCTTTGCTTACCTGTGCCTCATTATACAATTTTGCATTCTGTATTGTAAAATATTTGTATGGAAATTATTATAAATATTGAAATGAATTGAGAAAGAAATATCAAGCTTTATAAAGTAAATAAATGAATTAATAATACAGCGAGGGATACAGGGTGATATAAAATGCGGGCACACACCTAAACGGAGGAATTGTACTGCAGGAAAAAAGGGGAACATTGTCAAAAAAGGGGCATTCTGCCACAAATCGTATGTTAAATGACATCCATGGAGCACTTGTCCCCCTTAAACTAAATTAAAATGACAGGCTCCGTTTACGACAGTCGTATTTATGCATGCATCCACGATATGCAGTGACAGTTCCAGTACCAACTATTAGTTTGACAAATAAATTACCAAAAAATTACCCCAAAAGTGGTGGCTGGTATCACAATATCTTGCAATTCAAGATATTAATGAGAATTTCAAGACGGTAAAATGAGCACGGAGCATGTATATTTACTGAGTATCTATCGTCATATTTGAGGTATGGTCTTTATTATTGGGTAAACAGGTTTTGCTGCTGCCTGGTGTGCTGGCGAAGGTGACTCCCAGCCCTGGATACAAGTTGACTTCAATACCACGGTATCCATCACTGCTCTGATTACACAAGGCCGTGCCAGCAGTGACGGTACTGACCAATGGGTGAAGACATTCAATGTGTCTATACCAAGTGATGGCGGTCATCTCTGGGGTTTGGTGACCGATACAGACGGTGCACCAATGGAGGCAAGTAATAAAGACTATACACACTGTGGGGACAATTGATGGATATACTTAAATAGAACTTAACAGCACCCCAATTATACTTTTATTTCGGCACTTGTGAACTGTAAAACAATGGTTCTCATGATTCTGTTGTGAAATGCAATTGTTAAAAACGATATTTGTTTGCCTTTTTGTTTGTCAAACAATATCATTGTTCTGATAACAAATACTATTTCGGAAAATTTATTACCTAGAAAAAAATCGTCGGAGAAAAATTTACTGTCACTTACAAACATTTTTACAAATTGTGTTGTATTAATTAAGCATTAAATTATTTTTTGGCTTGTTAACAGTTCATCGGTAACACTGATGGAGACACTCAGGTGACCGCAAGATTCAGGGAGGTACTGTACACTACAGCTATTCGCATTCAACCAACCAGTTGGAATACCTACTGCAGCATGCGTTTTGAAGTGATAGGATGTTATCACTAAAATACAACTATACAACTTAATAAGAAGTCACAAAAATGTAATTCATGATCACATGTAGCCCATGCTACAAGTGATAAATGTGTAGAAGATTATTATGCATTTCTGACCAAAACATATTACTTGGTCAGCTCTCTATTATCTGAGAAAGAAGTTTATGTTAGACATGGAAGATGCTATAGACCAATCCAGCCTTTTGATCAAACGCCACGGATTAACCAATACGGACGGGAACTATTGGAAATTTGCATTCTCCTGGTACGATGATATAATTATTGTGTGCATGTATTCAGACGATGCACTTATTGCACGTGACTCCTTCATTTCTAATACTTGCTGAAAACGTCACCTCATGAATATTCATACCATATCCAGGCGTAAATCTCATGGGATATTTTGATGATTAACTTGCTTCTTTTTTAGAAATACAAAACGTTCACATGGACTGTAATCAGTGAAAAGTGACGTAAACGTTAGTATTGATATCGTCCGTGTACGTAATTCGCCGCACTCGTGAAATGACGCACTTACCTTTGGCTTAGAATTTCTCTGAAAACTTAGAAAACTATGGCGCATTACTGGTTGCATAAACTTATCTAGGTCATGCTTGTTACAAAAATAAACATCATAGTGAAATTGTATGATTTAATTTACTGGAAAGTTAGTGCTTGTGGAAGTGAAAAAAGTTGTTTAACCAGTGATTTTACTAGATAGAAATATTAAGGGACGTACATTTCTTTCCATTTTTTTCACATCTGATATTTTATTGTTTTATGCTGTCAACGAGCAGCTGTTGTCTATAGAAACCAAAATATATGAATGTTTTGCATTTTCATTGATTTTTGAAATAAATACGGATCCTCAAAATAGACATATTCCTTGTTGAAAAAGCGAACGAAGACTCATTAATTTGTTGATATTGAGAATCTTCTGTGCCGCCATAAACTTTTACAGATGGGGGGGGGGGGGAGTCATTATACCAGCAGTTCGGTAGCTTTTAGTCAAGGCTCACGCGGCAACCCTGAACACAAGACACAAGAAAAGACCACGCACATGAGTAACAGACGCCCCGAGGGCCTTCACCAGTCCGTTCTGTGGTCTTATGTTTTTCTTTATACTTTTCTACCGATTTGGTAGAGAAATGTTAAGATATTTATAATGCATTAGGTAACTATTTTGTTATGGTATCACTTATGTAATTATAGATAAACGCAACATTTTGCTTACGGTGATTGGTATAAATAAATTTGCATCCATAAATTATTAATTTTTCTGGAGGTTTATGGATAATTCACAAGAAGCGTCCTTGGAACGGACTGGTAAAGGCGATCGCGTGCGTGATCTCCCGGGCGATTTATTAGAACAAGTTTCAAGGTGATAAGAAGCAGTGTTTAAGAGATACAATAAAGTATTGATGCAATTAGGCACATTAAAACCGTCAGGGGCGTGGTATGTAGATACTTAGTGGGCATGGCTTAGTTTAATGTACCTAATTATATTTAATTGATTTAATTATATTTCTTCTAATTATATTTCTTCACTGTTTTCAAAGCTGTATTTATAATCACGTAAAACCAGATAAATAAGGTAAAACTTCAAAACATGTAACTGTGGAATGTTTACTTTGGCAAAATTATGCATTTTCTCGCCATTTTCAAAATGCCAAAATGGGTGTTCCCCAAAAATAGTTTTTAGAAACATGGCACAGTTGTTCTTGATTTAGTTCATTACCAGCGGCGTAGCCATGGGAGGCCTGGGGGGGGGGGGGGCACGTGCTCCACACAATTTTCCAGTGCCCCCTCAAAGTGCCCCCAAAACAGAAAAGAAAACAGAAGGGAAAAACCCATACCCCTGGTCCCCCACTGAAAAGCAATGCCCCTGTGACCCCCACTGAAAAAGACCTGGCTACGCCGCTGCATGACGCATGTAAGGCTTAACCTTTCACAGGTTCAGGGCCTCGTCATTTATTTATTTAGGTATTAAATTACTGTTAGACTGGTTTGATTTTTTTAAAATGTAATACCAAAAAAAATTTGGAGCAATTTTTGGATTAAAATACAAATTGCCGAAAATTCCTTTAAAATAGAAAACTCGCTAAATATGATTAAATTACAATATCCAAACTTCGATTACCCTAGTGCTTGTAAAATAGATGTTTCTCGCCATTGCCTTTGCAGCATCGGGTGCGCTTCATGATCCACTTTTAATTGTGGATTCATTAACAGCCAATAAAATGCAATGATGAGCCCAATGTGCAAGTATGGTTTCCATTACGACGGCGTTGTGTATGTCCGCGCCCGCTGCATGCAATGACCAATATAATGACAGTGTCAGTTAATAATAACATGACTGACATTTTCTGACCGAGATGTTGGTATTTAAAGGTCTCTGCATAGCGATGGAAAGACTGAATTCGGAATAGAAGTGGTTATACAATAACGCCAACAAGTAGGAGTTTTAATTTATTGGTACTTATTGCAAACATTTACAAGGATTGCTACTATCTAACGGCATTTTCACTTCTGGAATCATGTTCATCTTAAACCGTATAACTGCGCTGCTCCACTCGTAATTCTTGTGTCAAAAGCGGGTGAGTTTTTATTTGTGTTTGTTGCAATATAGTTATTGCAGTTTGTCTCATGGCTGTACGATTGGTTTATTACAGTAATTATTATTTTTTGTCTGAACATTGTCGATTTGTAAACGAATGAATATAGCAATATTTCATAATTGAAGATTAAACAGTAAACAGTGACTTAGCTAACGCAGGGACAGAAGCCCGGGTGGCCGCTGCCCGCCTGATTTTGCCCACAATATTTGGACATTTTGACACGGATGGCGTATAATTATGAACAAAAATTGGGGAAAGAGCGGCAAAGTTACTTTGGTAGTGTTTAGTTGTGTTAGTGTTAAAACCCGCTCAACCATTAAATATGCACGGAGATGCAGTATACGTAGAATAAAATTCAATTCGAACCAGAGACAACATGCATTTATTCTATTTTGCTGGGGTAAATATATTTACAATCGCGAGTTTGTAAACAAACAATGCAGTAAAATGTAAAAAAAACAAAAACAGTTAATAAAATAAAACAATAATTCCAGCTCGGACTGAACGTGTGCTGTGCTTGTAATTCATCCACCCATTTGCCACCATCTGCCACCCATCTGCCACCAGATCTATAACCAACCATTTCTGGGGGCCAAATGCTGGATGGGGCTATATTCACGGCAGGTGTCTGAGGCTTAAGGACGATTTTAGGAGCTTTCTGATGTAATATGAGCATTTTCAGGACCAAGTTTGTGAAGTATTCTGGCTAATGATGCAGACGTGAATAGGCCCCCACTTTTAATTTCCTAAACCAACCGAACGTTTGGGGGCAGCTGTGGAAAACATGACAATTACTGATATTCCCTACTCTCAAAAGTATGCAATTCATGTCTCTTAATTGGCCTCAAATAAAAATCCAACAATGCCTATGGACATCAGGAACTTGGGCTACTTTGTTTCAGTGTCCCAACGCGGTCTGTCCAAGATGGTATCGATTCGCCTCTGTCTAGTCTGAGCGCGCGCCTTACAGCATTCAGGGTCACACAAGTTGTTAGACTCTAGATACTCTGTGGTGAATTCTGAGCACTTCATGAATACTTTTGGTGTTGCAAGAAAAACAGTAGCCTCAGTAGCCAGGATAGGATATTAGCATTTTTAGTTATTTAAAAACTACCATGTGGGCGGAAAGACTTGAGAGGCACCCACTCGATACTAGAATGGAACTTACTATATCTGAGGACCTACCAGCTGGCAATGGAAATGCCTCAATCGTCTCAGATCAGGAGCTGGCAGATGCAGAGACACTAGGTATAAGTGGGGCCAAATACCAAAGAGTGCCATATGGTGCGATTGCAGAGAGACTCAAACTATGGCCCACCTGATGCGATGTCCTCTACTTGAATTACCATGCACAGTATCTGACCTAGCAGTGTACAACTATGAAGCTGAAAGATGTGTCTTACACTGGATGAACTCTATATAGAGACTGTATATATTGATATTGATGTTGTTTAGTGACTATCTGTGAATTTGTGATTACTGGACTCGCCAAAAAGAAAAAGTTATTTAAAAAGAAAAATGGGTGACATTTGATATACTGTCCCCACTCTAAAAAGTAGAGGGGACGTGTACCCCGTCCCCCACGTTTTATTCCTTCTATTTACTCTAGAGTACTTTTTCCTACATTCGAAGTTATTTAAATTTTCTTAGAAATAACAGCACATCAGAAAACATTATTTCTAGGGAAGATTAATACCATCATCAGCTTAAAACATTCAATTTCGAACATTTTGTTATTTGTAAATTACCAATTCTATACCACACCTATATCGAGGAAACTAAACATTTCGATTTTATTAAAATATCATGCCTTTAGTATAGTTTTTTAACAAGAAATATTTTCATGATTGGTTTTATCGAAAGAGAATGCCAAATTATGACGAAATAAATATTTACCTGAAATGCGCAGAATTTGTGAAAGTAGGATGCATTCAGAATCGTTCATGTTGAATGATTGGGACCAGAGGATAAACATTTATACAGTTGAAAAATTGATTTACTAATTTAACTAAATTGATAGCAGTTCAGACAAAAATATTTCAAGGGATGTTTGATACCATCATGAACGTTCATGTAAAACTGTGATCCTTTATGTTGAAAAAACTACCTCCTTCTTTATTCAACATAGCGCGACAATCTCTTTTTCCCATTAAAACAGGGTTTATGTGTAACATTTCTCAGAAATGCAAGTTAGTTATCATGATCATAATTGAGGTGATTTTTCTCTCTTTTCAGGTAAATCTGGGTCTTTCCGAGAGTGGTCTAAAAGTTTGTTACTTTGGATCCGTACCGGAGCCGAATCCTGGTCAGTCTCAAGCCAAGCATCACTTGATGACATTAGCAATGCGAGGGATACAGAACAAATGCCAGAGTCTTAAAACCATCCTGCGAGAAGGTATATAGATTGGTTCAAAGTAGGGGCAACATTACACAGAAATTGGCTCCCTTTCTGACTCTGTATATAAATTGCGACAATCGAATCCAGTGCGGAGAGGGTTGATCACTGATAATCAGTGGATACTTTTATACGCTTTTCTCTTTGCTTTGTACCTGTGTAAACCGACAGAAATTCGATATCCCCACACGGGCGATGTTTGAATAGAGAAGGAAGAATCATGACATTGTATACCTTACACTAATGCATTTCTAAATATTAGCGTATTTTTTTATTAACTGTTGACGTCACAAGGCAAAAAATGGAGGATCATTTTGTCAATAGAGTTTGTTGTAGCGGGAACACTTTGTATGGAAAATGGTGCTATTCCAAACGAAAACATCATATACTCCATTTTGAAATGAGGAGAGATCAACATCTCCATAAAGGCGTAGCTTATACAAACTTGACAACATCTTCAGTTCGACAATTCTTTTAAATAATATCACACAGATCCTTGTCATTTGATTGGGTCGAAAGCACATCACGTGCTATCCATCACCTAGTTTGACATTTGCACTAAAAGTATATATTTGACATAAATTACATAGGCCTAGTAAACGACTATAGTATACACACATTGGGTTCCTTAAAGACCAACAGGAGCTAACATCTGGACTGTTCAATTTCAGATGCTACCGAAGGCACCATTTGTTTTATATCATTCACACATAGATCCTCGTCATTTGATAAATATTTCAGTGACTTTCACATGTTCGTTCAGATTTTACCGGGTGATGTTAATCTTCCCATCTATTGGTGTGTGTACTGACGGCACCCGCAACGCTCTGCCTGTACAATAGCGCTCTATTGTACAGTCTTTTGGAGCAAAGGGCAAAACTATTGGACGGCATGTGATGTGTGTTCCCCAATCAAATAACAAGGTATTCATGTCACTTTTGGACATTAAATGATATGGATCAAGACCTATGTTTGTGTTATAATCAAATATTGAGTGCCTCATAGTAAAATCGCCGAGTGAAATGGTTCAGTTACTGGCTTCCCATTTTACTATTAGGCACTTTTTGTATACCAGTATAAATCAATGACACAAATATTATGTGTACTGCAGTTTGTTCAGTTGAAACGGAGAAGCATCTTGGTATGGAGAATGGTGATATCCCAGATGGAAGCATCACAGCCTCATCATTTTGGTATAACTTAGCAGATCATGCACCCGTTAGGGCACGCCTCAATACTCAAGGTACCGGTAACTGATATATACTAGTTGAATATAATCCTTATAGTATAAGGAATAATAAGGAACTACAACCATGGTGACATAAAATGGAGGCACACAGCAAAAAAGGAGAATTATACTGTCAAAAAGGCATTCTACCCCAATCGTATGGTAAATTACATGCATGGAGCACTCGTCCCCTTTAAACTAAATTAAAAGTACAGGATCCGTTTACGAATAAATTAAAACGACAGGCTCCGTTTACGACAGTCGCATTTTATGCATCCCTCCACGATCAGCAGTAACGGTTCCAGTAACAGCTATTAATTTGACAAATAATTGGCCCAAAAATGAGCCCAAAAATAGTGACTGGTATCACATACCTATCACGAGCTTCGCTGTGTGATTTCGTGTTCTGGATAGCCGTACGACCTTTTGAAGAGCTTTGAAGGCACATGTACGCTATTTTCGCAGACTAGTAAAGGTCCTGTGAAGAGTGTATTTACCAAACTTTATTTTTGGGTGCTGTTATATTGATTGGTATGAATTAAAAACAATTTTAAATGTTTTTTTTTGTGTCGAGTGGATTATTAATTGTTTATCTAAGAATCAAAAATTGACCCCCGAATTTTCAAAGTTTTAACGAAACGTTCGTGACGTACACAAAGGCAGATAATTTTACACTCGCGGAGCTAGGCGGTATGGTTTGGTGCCAGACTTTGATCGGATGAAAGTCTAATAATTATAGAGGATCGAGTTGTCCCCGTCACGGTACAATGCACGCTTAGCGTTGTCATGCACACACAGACGCATTTTAGGCCAGAAGCACGGGAGAATTACTCTACGAAAACCTAGCAGTAACACGCGAAAAACATGTCCGAAAGAGAGGAGAGTTATCCGTGAAATGCAGCGCAAGCCCCTATCATGCGGTCGGAACACACACCGAAGGCAATGCTAACATTACGGTGTTATTTTATGAAATAACAGAAACAGTTGAGTCAAAGTTCTGATCATTTAAAAAAAACTCGAAACAAGTGCAGGCATAATAAGAAAGGTTTGATGTTTTTATGTTTGTCTTGCCAGGATATAAAATCAGACACGATGTTTTTATTAATGCGGAAAATCACAGCATGTTTTCATGCCGTGAACACTGAAACGGTGAGCATGGTGTGAACATGTCATTTTGCACGGAATTGGACTGGGTTATGCATGGGAGTATTATTAAATGGCCACTTACACTGAGTCTTTCTCGCTTAAAAAAAAACACCTCTCTTCTTCGTTGGAGCCTTCACAGCCTTCTTAATACTTAGCGGGAATATCGTTGGAATTGCTGGTAGCAGCATGGCCTTATAAGTCGTACCGAACTGGCTGTGAAGGCCCCGTTCAAAGCATGTCTGCTCGTCTGTCTGCAAGTGCTGTGGATCGCGGATCGGGAATTGCCTCAGTGTACGTCACGAATTGTATGTTAATGAGGGGTATGGGCGTGTAGAAAAGCACCCCCTAAATTGGTATAAACGTGAGGGGAAACATTTACAAATGACAAATATATGTTCCAGTAGGCATACTTTATTCTATACAATGAAAAAACACCTATTTCATAGGACCTTTAAATATTATTGTAGTTACAGTATGGTGTAAATGGAATTTTTCCAGCGATGTATCATTTGAAATTCCAAACTGATTATCCTATAAAACTTGCAATTCAAGATTTTAATCAGATTTCAAGACGGTAAAATTGGCTATGAGCACGGAGCATGTATCTATGTGATAGAGGTATATTTACTGAGTATCCATCGGCATATTTGATGTAGGGTCTTTATTATTGGGTAAACAGGTTTTGCTGCTGCCTGGTGTGCTGGCAAAGGTGATTCCCAGCCCTGGATACAAGTTGACTTCAATGCCACGGTATCCATCACTGGTCTGATTACACAAGGCCGTGCCAGCAGTGACGGTACTGACCAATGGGTGAAGACATTCAATGTGTCTGTACCAAGTGCTGGCGGTCAGCTCTGGAGTTTGGTGGCCGATACAGACGGTGCACCAATGGAGGCAAGTAATAAAGACTATACACACTGTGGGGACAATTGATGGATATACTTAAATAGAACTTAACAGTAACCCATTTATACTTTTATTTCGGCACTTGTGAACTGTAAAACAATGGTTCTCATGATTGTGTTGTAATTGTTAAAACGGTATTTGTTTGCCTTTGCATGAGTCAAACAATATCATTGTTCTGATACCAAATACTATTTCGGAAAATTTAATACCAAGAAGCAAAATTGTGGGAGAAAAATTTACTATCACTTACAAACATTCTTCCAAATTGTGTTGTATTAATAGCATTAGATGATTTTTTTGCTTGTTAACAGTTCATCGGTAACACTAATGGAGACACTGAGGTGACCACAAGATTCAGGGAGGTACTGTACACAAGAGCTATCCGCATTCATCCAACTAGTTGGAACGACCACTGGAGCATGCGTTTTGAAGTGATAGGATGTTATCACTAAAAATACAACCATACAACTTCATAAGAAGTCACAAAAATGTAATTCATGATTTCTTCAGTAACAAATAGTCGTATCGTATTTGTTTGTAGCCCATGCTACAAGTGATAAATGTGTAGAAGATTATTATGTGCATTTATATTTATCATGCAAAATGAACTTTAAACATGGTTAAAACTCCATCATTTCTGACCAAAATATATTACATGGTCAGCTCTCTATTATCTGAGAAAGAAGTTTATATTTGACTTGGAAGATGCTATAGACCAATCCTGCCTTTTAACCCTTTGTTTACCACCACTAAGCTTATGATCATTTTTTGTTTTTACCTCCACAGGTTACTTTAGTAAGGTATGCATTTGCCATGTTTGCTTTTTATTTTTATTAATTTCGTCGTTTCCATGGAAACTAGGCTGTGGGACTTTTAAGTCCCGACAGTACATACAGGTACTAAATTACGGTACACAATGTACATACACAATATACAAAACAAGTACACAACAAGTGTTCATGTAGAAAATTCAGTCTTTTACTGTTTTATTGTCCTTCTGAGTTGTTTAATTTAATGTTATTTGATGGTAAATTATACAATGAAGTTGCAAGAATACGAATAAAGGGCCGGTCGCACTGCAGCGATAACAAGCTATAGATAGTTCCCGATAGACGCCATCTTTACAGGCAACTAGGGTTTTGGTTTAGAGCTGGGTCAAGCGTTCTACGCAACCAAGTGGTTCAACAACCAATTATAGAAGAAGTTGATACCATTCATGCTTGATTGCCCGTAAAGATGGCTGACTTTACATTGTGTGATTATCAAGTGGGAATTATGTATTATTTCTAAGACATAAAACAATTACATGCAAATGTATAAATACAGTAATATACCAGCCGCGGATCCAGGAATTTTTGCCCGGAAGGGTCAGGCCTTTGTTTTGATTATATCCGATAAAAAAACCTGTAATGTTTTTTTAAATTATTTTTATTAGTCGGGGCGGGGGGGGTCGACCCTAATTTATTCATTAGGGTCATACTGGTTCTGCATGGATAGTACATATACGATACCCCATGAAACTCTAAGAAACAGTTCTTCTTCTCATTGCTGCACAGAAATACACCACAGGTATCACACTTGCTGTGGGGCCTCGACTCGATCTTCTTAGTTGAGCAAACTTCGCGTCGCCCACGTTGTTTGACATACACAACCCAGTGTACACCACGATTGTGTAGTCGCATTGCCCTATCAACTGAGTACTCTGTACGACGGCGCTTATTTACTACTGCAGGGGGTGTAGTCCTACCAGTAAGAGGCCTTCCAACCCTTGGTGGACGGGCAAGGACTACAAATGTTTGTGCAACACTTCTGCGAAAGTCTAATGTGCTCAACCTTTTGCCCAAGTTTTTATTGTATGCGATTTGTGCATTGCAAAGTGTGCGGTCCAAGATGCCAAAAAAAATTCTGTGCCACCACTTTTTTGATTTTCTTCCCAATCCGTGTACTGCACAGTACATATCAGCTTTATCAACTCCCCCCATGTATGAATTGTAGTCCTTCAGAGCCTTGGGGCATGGACATTCTTTTGAGGTTCCATCCTTTTGTTTGCGAGTTACATTAGCTTTGTCTGTCCCATGGAAATTTGAAATTACATGAACCCCCCTATTGTCCATCCACTTGAAATAAACTAGATCTTGATCTGATGCACGGTGGTCAAATTGACCGCGCTCTAGAGCCTTATCCATTACCATCCCTTCGGGTAAGCCCTTCCGATTCACCCGAATTGTACCACAAGCCCTGACATCATTAGCTTTGAGATATTCCATGAGTGGAACAGAGGAAAAATAGTTATCAAAATACACCTCGTGATGTCTTCCAAACAAATCCTGTGTCATATCAATGATGACCCTTTCTCCTAACCCAAATCCTGCCAAGGTTTCATCTGGGACACCTCCACCACTCTTCCCTTGATACACATCGAACTTGGTAATATATCCGTCACTGTCTGCCCTCATCCACAGCTTGTAACCCCGCTTTATAGGTTTTTTTGGGTTGTATTGTTTGATCGAGTGTCGCCCTTTGAAAAGTATCATACTCTCATCAACACTAACTCGTTGACTGATATTATACAACTTGACATAATTTTGATTCATTTTTGCGATGAGTGGTCTCAGTTTATACAGTTTGTCAGTGTTGTTAGCTGGGATATTGTTATTGTCATTTACATGTAAGTTAGACAGTATTTGCCCAAACCTGTTCCTAGGCATGGTTGACGCCACCAGTGGAACGGTCAAGTCTTGATCCGTTTTCCAATAGTCTGTCCAAGACGGCAGCTTGTGATACCCCATGATGAAATTGATGCCGATGAAGCCTAGGAACTCTTGGTTAGTGACAGGTGAGATGTGCCGCTGCCTCTGATTGATGTACAGATTTGTTTGGTAGATGATGTCATGTCGGGTTGACTCATCTAAGTACTGTAGGAAGTAGTCACCAGGAGTCTCGCACTCTGTAAAGTGATCTACAATAGGACCTAAAGCAAAACAAGGAACATGTATGAAAATTTTGAGAAACACACATTTGTAGTTTTCTTTATTTGACAAAATGCTTGTCCTTTCTTATTGTAAACCTTATTATAGTTCAAAGAACATATATGTTGTGTTTGAAAAATACTGCATACCTTCCGGTAAATCAAATTGAGACAACTTTGCAGTGACATCTTTCTTCTTCCAGTGGCGTTTGGGTTCTGGTGTTTTCTTTGCCCGTGAAGTTGATGGCACATCAGGCTGCTCGTCAGTACTTTCAGCCTCATCATCGTTGCTGTGACTATCATCTTCTGCATCTATGTCGACAGTTTGCAAACCTAACGGGTCTGGCTGAAATGTTGGGTCATCGCTATCTGAGTCAGGCTCTTCATCAGTAACATCACTGTCAGATGGTATATCATCTAAAAGGAGCTGTGCTTCATCCAAGTTGTACATGGATGCAAGTCTTCTCTTTGGAGCATGATCCATTCTAAACATATGAACATAAAATATAGAATTAGCTACAATACTCTAAGTGTGTCGAAAAAATATATATAATATTTGTATATTTGTAATTGTATGTTTGTAAGAAAGACCCATTGAGTTACTGACTGAAAAGTAGAGATATTTTCAATTAGAAAGAAAGCATTATTTAGTATTAGTCAGTATAAATGGCAAAGCCTTGCATACAACCCTCCCCTGCTGCCCCCCCCCCCCCCCCCCCCCCCCAAAAAGAAGCCAAGTACACGTCCCATGCCCATGCATGGCGCTGGCCCATATCATGCATAATTCTAACGGACAATATGACAATAAATTTCGATCCATATCGAGTTTATTTTCCCCATCAAAGTAATTACATCCCTCATTATGGGAGTGGGCCACGTTTCTCATTTGTATCCGTTTACACATGGCTTACATGGCAGTGCCGCGTCCACACCGTGCATTTGCCCAGTTTCCAGACAGGTCACAAACTCACAACGGGACGTGTAAGTCCCACACGAATTCATGCCTAGTTTGACAAACAAAAGTTTCCAATATCAAATATTGCTTTCCCACTAATAAGTTTAGGTCCTAAAGACCTTATACAAAATTAATTGGGCATTTATTGAGGCCAGCTTATTTTACAAAAAGACCGTTCTTTTACCTACCTTTGTATAGCGCGTCACTCCTGCAATTTTTGGAAAAAGCTGGTGACGTAGCACTCACATTAGACTTCCCCCAGTCCTTTGACTGTTCTAAACCACTGCTAATAATTATAAGACTCGGAAGTCCCAACATGCAGAGTTGCGCGTTTTTTGTCGGCGTGAAAAGAAGTGGGGTTTCAAATGGACTGGGACTCAAAAGTCCCGTCGGTAAACAACGCCGGTCATAGGCTTTGCTTTTTTGATACGGGTGAGTGTCCGACATTTCCAGCGTTGCTAAGGGTGAGCATATACATAATAAGTAGGCATGGCTTAGTTTAATGTAGCTAATTATATTTAATTGATTTTACATAGGTAAAACTTGCAAAACATGTAACTGTGGAATGTTTACTTCGGCAAAATTATGCATTTTCCCGCCATTTTCAAAATGACAAAATGGGTGTTTGCAGAAACATGTGAATCCTTAATGTACATACACCCTCTAAGGATTCCAGATTACTTCTAGTCCATAGAAAACTCCCGGTGACCTAAGGACGTCATTATACATTTACTGAGGAGCTTAATTAGTTAATTTTTAGAAGTTTCCCACGGCCACTAGCCCAGATGGCATCTCCAGGATTTTACCTTTCAACGTACATTATTAATGTCCTGTAGCAAAAATGCAGCAACCTCTCACTGTGCGGCTCACACGCTGTGCGCGGCTCACACGCTGTGTGCGCTGACATTGATACGACTGAGTGTACACCACACTCGTTGCTCTGAGCAACCGAAAATGGAATATGCCATTAACATAATAGGGGACAAAACTACTGTTAGTATACAAACTGGCAGAAAACAAATCATTTATTTTTTTCTCCGTGTTGTAACGAAGGTTTATTTCTAAAAAATAATGTGTGGTTATAAAAATACTATAGAATACATATACAAAACACAATTTTACATCAAAACAATCACTACTACTACAATAATGAAATGAGATGTATACCAACACAATGTTACACTCTTTTTACGTGCATGTACATCATGTAGCATGTCCCGTTTATACCAATATTTTGTGTGAAAAACTAAAAGTCATGCAATGTAACTGTTTAGCATATATTGTATTGGATTTTTTTTAAGGTATACAAAATGTTAATGAAAACTGAATGTCAATGTATTTGATAATATTCTAGCTGATTAAACATCCGTGAATGTTGATAAATGTTTAAATTACAAAATGTATGTGTCGCTGATCATCTCTTCGTGTAAGTCATCGAACACCATCCGTAAGTCATCAATATACACCCCTATCAACTTAATGCAGTGATCCAGCTACAATGGGTCCGAATAAAACAGGAAAATACCTCCAATCCGATATACTTTGGGTGTAAAAAAGGGTATATGTTTATCTCAAAGGTATATTTGTTATAAAACAAAAAATAATGGTTTGAAACGAGTTCTTCTTTGGGACTGAAAGATGCAACGTTGTTTCGAGCAGGTCTAGTTCCCGCCCACAGAATCCGTGAATCATGTGGAAACGTAGTCCAGGCTATCAATAAACCAAAGGTCATGCTCTCCAAAAACGGGCTTCATGATTTTGACACAAAGAGTGCCCTTCTTTCCAGTCCACCAATCAAAATAGATTTTACATAGATTGAAAGCTTATTTTATCTAGTTTATAAAACCGTGCGATCTAAATTGCTGTGACCTTAGTAGTATGTGAGCAGCATCACACGACAGATTGTGGAGGAACAGAGGTGGGATTGTGGTGCATTGTGGTGCATTGCCATTACAAACTGCACAAAATCACTGCAGACAAACTGCAGACAAACGAGGAGGGATTGAGCAATGTGGTGGTGGGAGCACCATAATTTTTTTTGATGGCCAACTTCAATTTATTTTCTTCTTCCATTTTTTTTTTTTTTTGGCCATCAAAAAAAAATTATGGTGCTCCCACCACCACATTGCTCAATCCCTCCTCGTTTGTCTGCAGTTTGTCTGCAGTGATTTTGTGCAGTTTGTAATGGCAATGCACCACAATGCACCACAATCCCACCTGTGCTCCACCACAATCCATAGTGTGATGCTGCTCATCCACACAATTTTTCATGATTGAAATTTTTTTTTCAAATTTTTTGATGCTGTTCACCGTAATGGTATGATGCTGTACACATGATTGAAATTTTTCATGATTGAATTTTTTTTTTCAATTTTTTTTTTCAACCACAATAAAATCACAAGGGGTAAGCCTTGTACTTGTTTAATTGAACACTTTGAACAGAACAGGCCATAATTTTTTTTTGATGGCCAAAATTTTTTTTTGATGGCCAACACAATGTACATGATGCCTGTATTCCATATGTTTAATTGAGCGCTTTGAACAGAACAGGCCATAATTTTTTTTTTGATGGCCAAAATTTAAAACTGATGCTCAGACAAACTGCACACTGTGTGGAGGGAGTCACGCGCGCGCCCAGACGTGTCTCACGCGCGCGCCCACAGTGTGCAGTTTGTCTGAGCATCACACGACAGTTTTGTCTGCAGTTTGTCTGCCAAAATACTTATTCCCTCCACACAAAACTGCACACAAAATACTTACTCCAAAAAAAGTGGTTAATATGTGGATTGGCCAAATGATTTTGCTCACTTTGTGGTTTTTGTAATAATGTGGTCGTGGTTATTATGTGGTTTGACCCGCTATGAACTTTGAATAATAATAATAATAATAGGTAAAACTTGTAGCTTTCAACAACGTACGATTGAGTCTTTACTCATTGAGTCTTTACTCATTGAGTCTTTACTCATTGAGTCTTTACTCATTGAGTCTTTACTCATTGAGTCTTTACTCATTGAGTCTTTACTCATTGAGTCTTTACTCATTGAGTCAATCCCTCCTCCTCCTCCTCCTTTTTGGTTTCCATCAAAATCACAAGGGGTAAGCCTTGTATTTATATATTTTTGGTTTCCATCAAAATCACAATGTGTAGTATTTTGTGTGCAGTTCAAGGGGTACCGGATTGAGTCTTTACTCATTCAGTCTTTACTCATTCCGAAATGATTAGTTATAGGCCTATATATAAACTATTTCTTCCGTTTCTTGTCAATCGGAGATTAAGCATCAGAGATTCAACATGAATGTTATTTCTGCTGTCAAACCCCATGCTTGTCACCAGTGCGGCAAAAGCTTTGGACGGAGATATAACCTACGGAGGCATGCAGAACATGTACATAATGAAGAGAAATCTAAAATGGATGAAGTTGACGATGATTCTGAAATTAAAGCTATCCAATCTGACAATTCTGACATCGATAATTCTAAACCCGATGTTAAAAAGCGTAGATTTGAAGATTCGGAAATAGAAACTTATGAAACTGAATCTACGCAGGATGAAGACAAAGATTTCGAGGAAGATGATTCAGAATCCGATACGGAGGTGGAATATGACGAATCATCGGAAGAGGATGAGTCAAGTTCTGAACTGGAAGACAATACCACTTTTCGAGACTGGTTGGAAGAGGCTAAAGTGGCTACTGAAGAGATGTGGTGTGAAAAATATGAAAAGTACGTCAACGGGGGTATGAGTGAAGACCAAGCCAAGGAAAAAGCCAATAGGAAAACCCTTTGGGCAGTCAAGCGAATCTTTTTCAACAAATACAAGGATTTTTTGTCAAGTTACCTACATCTGAAAGATAATGGGACTCATCAGGATATTGCGGAAGATCTCGAAGAAAAAGTAAATAAAGGCATGAAAGTAAACAAAGCTCTGAACAGAGTAATGCCTAAACACCATACCAAATTTGACGGACTACTACTTCAACTAAATGAGGATGAAGAGAACGAGGATGAAGAGAACGAGGTTCGTTTCACAGAAGTATAAAATCCACCCCGGCGTGTTTTCATACCTTTTGTAATGTTTTTTATTTTATTTTATTTGTTATATTATTTTATATTCCTTAAGGGAAGTAGAAAGGGGAGGGACAACAACGTACGAAGACAGACAAAAGAACGACTGTACATGAAGCTATTCAAGTATGATTTGTTAAATTTAATTTTAACACCAACAGCAATCTTTGACATCAATATATTTACAGATGGTTTTTATATTGGTTTTAAATTGGAAAACATTTGATAAACTGAAAACATTAAGTATTATTATTATTATTATTATTATTATTATTATTATTATTATTATTATTATTGTTATTTTAAATTCTAACAAATTCGGGGCCTTTATCAAACTGCACACAAAATACTTACTCCCTCCACACAAAATACTGCACACTACTCCCTTAACACCAACAGCAATCTTTTACATCAATATATTTTACAGATGGTTTTTAAATTGGTTTTAAATTGGAAAACATTTGATAAACCGAAAACATTAATTATTATTATTATTAATGAAGTCGAATATTAGGGCTCATAATACAGTTGTCTAACTTACATGAAACAACGGCCCGCTTTAGAATGTCAGGCCTGTAGTTCACAATACACTGTCTATTTAAAGATGAATAGAAAGTCACCCAGAAGTTTAGAACCCATGCAGAGGCACTCATTTTCTTCGAAATTAAGTTGTCACTGCCCTTGATGTAACGTAATAGTGTAAAATAACCATAAAGGATTACTGTAAGACTAACAGAGGTGGTTATTTTATAGATTTTTTATTCCTACCAAAAAACACTATTATAGATGGGGTTTTTTAAATTACAGTAGTCTTTCTGAAACATCTGGTCTTTCATTATCACTCTTCCTCGTTCTCTTCATCCTCGTTCTCTTCATCCTCATTTAGTTGAAGTAGTAGTCCGTCAAATTTGGTATGGTGTTTAGGCATTACTCTGTTCAGAGCTTTGTTTACTTCCATGCCTTTATTTACTTTTTCTTCGAGATCTTCCGCAATATCCTGATGAGTCCCATTATCTTTCAGATGTAGGTAACTTGACAAAAAATCCTTGTATTTGTTGAAAAAGGTTCGCTTGACTGCCCAAAGGGTTTTCCTATTGGCTTTTTCCTTGGCTTGGTCTTCACTCATAGCCCCGTTGACGTACTTTTCATATTTTTCACACCACATCTCTTCAGTAGCCACTTTAGCCTCTTCCAACCAGTCTCGAAAAGTGGTATTGTCTTCCAGTTCAGAACTTGACTCATCCTCTTCCGATGATTCGTCATATTCCACCTCCGTATCGGATTCTGAATCATCTTCCTCGAAATCTTTGTCTTCATCCTGCGTAGATTCAGTTTCACAAGTTTCTATTTCCGAATCTTCAAATCTACGCTTTTTAACATCGGGTTTAGAATTATCGATGTCAGAATTGTCAGATTGGATAGCTTTAATTTCAGAATCATCGTCAACTTCATCCATTTTAGATTTCTCTTCATTATGTACATGTTCTGCATGCCTCCGTAGGTTATATCTCCGTCCAAAGCTTTTGCCGCACTGGTGACAAGCATGGGGTTTGATAGCAGAAATAACATTCATGTTGAATCTCTGATGCTTAATCTCCGATTGACAAGAAACGGAAGAAATAGTTTATATATAGGCCTATAACTACTCATTTCGGAATGAGTAAAGACTGAATGAGTAAAGACTGAATGAGTAAAGATTCAATGAGTAAAGATTCAATGAGTAGAGACTCAATGAGTAGAGACTCAATGAGTAGAGACTCAATGAGTAGAGACTGAATGAGTAGAGACTGAATGAGTAGAGACTCAATGAGTAGAGACTCAATGAGTAGAGACTCAATGAGTAGAGACTCAATGAGTAGAGACTCAATGAGTAGAGACTGAATGAGTAGAGACTCAATGAGTAGAGACTCAATGAGTAGAGACTGAATGAGTAGAGACTGAATGAGTAGAGACTGAATGAGTAGAGACTCAATGAGTAGAGACTCAATGAGTAGAGACTCAATGAGTAGAGACTCAATGAGTAGAGACTCAATGAGTAGAGACTCAATGAGTAGAGACTCAATGAGTAGAGACTCAATGAGTAGAGACTCAATGAGTAGAGACTGAATGAGTAGAGACTGAATGAGTAGAGACTGAATGAGTAGAGACTGAATGAGTAGAGACTCAATGAGTAGAGACTCAATGAGTAGAGACTCAATGAGTAGAGACTCAATGAGTAGAGACTCAATGAGTAGAGACTCAATGAGTAGAGACTGAATGAGTAGAGACTGAATGAGTCAAAGATTGCTGTTTGTGTTAAAATTAAATTGTGCAGTTGTGTGCAGTGGTAAAATTGTGGTTGAAAAAAAAAAATTAAAGAAAAAAAAATTGATTTTTTTGTTCAATCATGAAAAATGTCAATCATGTGTGCAGCATCACACGACAGTTTGTGGTCAAGCAGGAGGAGGAGCGGAGGAGGAGCCATTACAAACTGCACAAAATCACTGCAGACAAACTGCAGACAAACTGAGGTGGGATTGAGCAATGTGGTGGTGGGAGCACCATAATTTTTTTTTTTGATGGCCAACTTCAATTTTTTTTTTTTTTACTTACCCCTTGTGATTTTGATGGAAACCAAAAAGGAGGAGGAGGGATTGACTCAATGAGTAAAAACTCAATGAGTAAAGACTCAATGAGTAAAGACTCAATGAGTAAAGACTCAATGAGTAAAGACTCAATGAGTAAAGACTCAATCGTACGTTGTTGAAAGCTACAAGTTTTACCTATTATTATTATTATTATTATTCAAAGTTCATAGCGGGTCAAACCACATAATAACCACGACCACATTATTACAAAAACCACAAAGTGAGCAAAATCATTTGGCCAATCCACATATTAACCCCTTTTTTTGGAGTAAGTATTTTGTGTGCAGTTTTGTGTGGAGGGAGTAAGTATTTTGTGTGCAGTTTTGTGTGGAGGGAATAAGTATTTTGGCAGACAAACTGCAGACAAAACTGTCGTGTGATGCTCAGACAAACTGCACACTGTGGCAGCGCGCGTGAGACACGTCTGGGCGCGCGCGTGACTCCCTCCACACAGTGTGCAGTTTGTCTGAGCATCACACGACAGTTTTAAATTTTGGCCATCAAAAAATAAATTATGGCCTGTTCTGTTCAAAGCGCTCAATTAAACATATGGAATACAGGCATCATGTACATTGTGTTGGCCATCAAAAAAAAATTTTGGCCATCAAAAAAAAATTTTGGCCATCAAAAAAAAAATGATGGCCTGTTCTGTTCAAAGTGTTCAATTAAACAAGTACAAGGCTTACCCCTTGTGATTTTATTGTGGTTGAAAAAAAAAATTGAAAAAAAAATTTCAATCATGAAAAATTTCAATCATGTGTACAGCATCATACCTTTACGGTGAACAGCATCAAAAGATTTGAAAAAAAAATTTCAATCATGAAAAATTGTGTGGATGAGCAGCATCACACTATGGATTGTGGTGGAGCAGAGGTGGGATTGTGGTGCATTGTGGTGCATTGCCATTACAAACTGCACAAAATCACTGCAGACAAACTGCAGACAAACGAGGAGGGATTGAGCAATGTGGTGGTGGGAGCACCATAATTTTTTTTTTTGATGGCCAAAAAAAAAAAAAATGGAAGAAGAAAAAAAATTGAAGTTGGCCATCAACAAAAAATTATGGTGCTCCCACCACCACATTGCTCAATCCCTCCTCGTTTGTCTGCAGTTTGTCTGCAGTGATTTTGTGCAGTTTGTAATGGCAATGCACCACAATGCACCACAATCCCACCTCTGCTCCTCCACAATCTGTCGTGTGATGCTGCTCACATACTACTGACCTTGCTGGTGAGTTTGCCATTCAATTTAGTGGGAAGACCCCCGGAAAACACGACTAAAAGTGTGGTGACCTCCATACAAATCAGAGAATTTCAGACCAAAAGCACTTATTTGAATAAAAAAGTGCCCTTCTTTACCGTCACATAATTATAACAAAATGACACTCTTTTGAAAGGGAATACCTATATTTTCAAATGCCGAGCGATCTAACATGTTTAACAAAGTTACTTTTCAGAAATAGAGAAAATAATCCTCCGAGCGTAGAGATTTGATGAGAATTTCCCGTGTTGAATAGGTCGCCGTAGACGGCGTTGAGCAGATGAACGCTAGTTTTTCATGTGGTATTTGTTTGAAATATTAAACGAATGCAAATGGGGAGTACACTTATCTTACAAGGGAAAATGTCTTGCATCATCTATACGGACAACTCTTCTTCAAGTTAGATATCATCAACATTTGACAAAAATTAAAATCAATATTTTGATTCTTAGAAAATCCCAACGTTATCAGCATTGGATGCACGCTCTACGTGTAATTAAAATGGTGGGTGGGGGAGGCTACGTAATCAGTCGACTGAACTGTGCATTTGATCTTATAATAGAATATTTAAAAAAAAAATCTTATTACGGTAGTGAATACGAAAATAAACTTTACCCAGCGTCCCAATGTACTTTCCTGTAAATTACTGTTAAGGTGTCATAGCGCCCATACACTTCCAACATTAA